>JAABOM020000092.1:5627883-5658801 GCA_011800125.2 Solanum clarkiae
AATGTTTATGGTGATCATGTCTTTGAAGCGACTAAATACATTCCAAGCTTTTATTCGCTCAAGACTATCATGGGGGACGACTTTCAAGTCACACATGTTTATCCGAAGACTGAAATACTCAAGTCACTCATATCCGTATCTGCTCTTTAGAATTATTTACCACAAGCCTTGTTAAGCTATATATGTCTGATTTACAATTCTTTCGAAGTGTTGTTTAGACTATGGTGCAATCTCTCTTCATAACGGTTGTTATTCAGCGTGTTTTATCTATTTTTTAAGATGTGCATTGTTAAATCAGCTCGGGCATTCCTGCAGAACTGATTCATTGTTTAACTGGCAATCCCATTTTTGGTAAATACATCAAGATTGCAATCACGGAAAGTATCATTCTTTACATTGGATCAGTTTCGATTCAATTCTGCAAATAGTAGTTATTGAACTTCCTTTGAATATTTTTTGTTCAAAGGAAGTGACAGCCATGGACGTCAAAAGCTCTCGTGTTATGTAGATTATGGATCTTCCATCGATGATTATGATTGCAATTCCTTCAAGATTGTCAATCAAGCTCATTTTTCAATGTAAAGTTGTTTGTAAACTGTGCTACAATCTTTTATCTCCTGACCCGTTATTTGTGAAAATGTATCAAACAAGATCACTTAGTATCCCCTGCGTTTTGCTTTTCAATGATCAGTACAATCCTTTGCTTCTAGAACCCGAAGCAAGTTCTGATTATCAATAATCACCCATCCCATTAACCACCCACCCATTAATGGACAATTTTTTTCGGGTGCCCAACATTGGGTAAGACGGGTCCTGCTCTGATACCATGTTGAAGTAGATCTTAGGCGTAACTCACACCCCAAAAGCTAGCTCAAAGGGAGGAGGATTGTCTAAGCCTTATAAGGAGACCACCCATCCCATTAATCACCAATGTGGAACTTTGTGTCTCAACAGTAACAGACTTCAGTTGACCCCTAAGGTTTACTTCGCTTCACGGAGTGTTTTTGTTGGTTCGTGTAATGGATTGATTTGTTTGCTGATTGGTTGGTCGCACAAGCAACATTGGGTTTGCATTAGCAATCCTCTTTTGGGTGAGTATTTCACACTTCAATTGCCCAATAAATGGGAGACAAATGTTTGATTAGGTTTAAGTTGCTCAAAAGTGATTTTCGATATCAACCGGGGCTGGGGCCTTGAAATGGAATTCCGTTAGTTCCATAGCTCCGGAACGTGGAAGTTGGTCTAGGAATGTCCTTGTTTTGAAAAATCCTTGAATTCCTTTCTCTCAATAACGTATAAACTCCAGCAGCCAACATCATCCTATATATCTCAGCTTTGTGGAAAGTCCCAACCGTTAATTTTCCTTTCACCTCTATCAAGTTATAAAAGTTTCTTGCCGGAACATCCATTGCGTCGTTCCACAAATTCATAATTCTAAAATTCTCCTTCTTAATATTAAATGTCACTATGCATCTTTTATAGTGAATACCTATGAAATAGATAGCTCCTTCGACACAAACTCCTCCGGCCAATAGCAGAAATATCGAACATGGTGAACGTTTAATCCTTCTCCACATTCACTTGAGCCAACAACAGTTAAAACCCAATGTCTAAATCGTAAAGTTGAAGGGTAAATTTAGACCCTTTACCAAAAAGGAATGAAATATGAGTTGTGTAGTTCACCAACAACAATAACAACATTACCCCAGTGCCTCGAAAAGGCTCCCGCCCATTGCGAGGTAAGGGGGGTTGGATGTACGCAGCCTGACCCCTATGTTTAAAAACATAGCACGACTGTTTCCGGAGAGTTGTATAGTTCACCATAGGTTAAAATAGGAAAAAGGCATCATATATTATCCAATTTTGCTATTTAGATCAAATATTTTCTTTAATATTTTCTGATTTTTATTTTTACACTAAAGAATGAAAGAAAAAATAAAAATAAGAATTTTAAAAACTCAAACAATAATAACTAAAGAAGTCAAAAAGTAATTTATGTGTTGAAAAAGATCAAATACATGATTTCGTAAAAATTTAATTGAAAATTAATTTTCACTAATGCAATGGCAGGGGTATGTGTGAACAACTTTTATAATAGTACGGGTTTATATAAGTCACTTTTGTAACGAGGGATATATTAAAACAAGGTTGAAAAGTACATATCAGGGCCTTTTCCCTACATTTTATACATGGACTTCATCCAATATGATAAAACACCGATAATGTCCTATTCAAATCGCAAAATAATGTGCTATCACTGCAACAAATAAAGGATTTAATAGCAATAATATAATTATAATATATCATATTTAGTGACTATAAATAATCCGTCTATTTATTAGCTCAACTCTTCTCAACGCAACCCATTTAAAAATTGGTTGATATGCAAACCCAAATTGATTCGAGAGAGACTTTGTCAAAATATTTTTAAAATATTTTTTTGTAATTTAATATGTTTTATATAGCAAGAGTAAAAAAATAATTAAACTAAAAATATTAAAAAAGAACAAATAAAATAAGTACAACTTATTAAAAGTTGGGTTTGGATCTTGACTCACTCTATAACTCATTACTTAACCCTTTTTGACCCAACCCATTTTGATCCAAGTAAATTTGGGTTGGATTGTATTGGGTCGGATCTTGATCCGTTTGTTATCTTGACCTATTATGTATTACACGTTCAAATTTGATCCAACTTGTCCAATTGTCATCCCTAGTTATAATAATAATAGATATAGTGTTTAGGGTTTCATTACGGATTTTGGTTTCGATGATGTGGAATGTTGGGAGGAGATCGAAAAGATTCTCGAATATCTTTGATAAAGGAAATATTTTTTATTTTTACAGCCGTATATTGTGAAAGAAAGAAAGAGAGAAAGGACATAACGTATTGATATTATTTGTAAGGATGCAACCTTTCAATTATCTCTAAGTGATGGTTCAATTATTGGAACCTTTTAATTTAAAATTTAAAATTCATAGTCCACTATAAAAATATAATTCCAATCAACCAAAATCCTCAAAACTAGTAAATCTTTTTTTTTTAATTATTCAAAGTAAAGTCATGGACGTTTGTGGATCTTTTATGGATCTTCCATGGGAGATTCTGGTCGATATTCTTTCAAGATTGCCAATTCGTCCCATTTTTCAATGTAAAGTTGTTTGTAAACTCTGGTATAATATTTTATATCCCGACCCTTTATTTGTTAAAATGTATCAGACAAGATCTCCTAGACTCCCCTGCATTTTGCGTTTGGGTTATATGTACAATCTTGCTCTTCTAGAACTCGAAGCAAGTTGTAACAGACCCATTCCATTGACCGATAAGTTTCACTTCCCTCCGGGGGATGTGTCTTTAGTCGGTTCATGTAATGGATTCATTTGCTTGGCGAAAGGTTGGATGGATACCGATAAACATTCCGTTTACATTAGCAATCCTCTTTTGGGTGAGTATTTCGAACTTGAAGTGCCCGAATGGGAGACAAGTGTTAGTCATGTTGCTTACCGATTTTGCTTTAGTGAAGTCTCTCGACAGTATAAAGTATTGAGATTAGTAGTCAGAAGGTTTACTGAAGTATCAGAATTGGAGGCTTATACTCTTGGAGTCGGTGAGAAATGGAGAAAAGTGGGTGAACTTCCGGATACGGTACAGTTTAATTTTGGCAAGGCTTGTGTCAATGGTTCTCTTCATTGGATGGACATCGAAAAAAATGACTGCATTTACTCCTTCGATATTGAGACAGAAAAGATCAAGTCCTTCCCAACTCCACCTGGTCTGGAATCCGAATCCTTGACGCTAGCAGAGGCAGGGAATTATCTATGTTTGACTGATCAAGTGGACATGTACTCTGATTATATTAATATCTGGTGGATGAAAGAGTATGGGGTTGCTGAATCTTGGACTAAAGATTGCATTTCGGTGAATTCTTTTAAGCGTGGTGGTATAACTGGACATCCTTTTCAACCGATATTAATTTGGAAAGACGGAGAAATCTTGGTAAAGAGCGTCAACAAACTAGCTTCATATAATCCAGAATCGAAGAGGTTCATCCCAGTTGATGTTTACGGTGATGTCTTTGAAGCGACTCGATACATTCCAAGCTTTTACTCGCTCAAGACTATCATGGGGGACGACTTTCAAGTCACACATGTTTATCCGAAGGCTGAAATACTCAAGTCACTCAGTATTTAGAGAATTCTACGGATAGTATCCGTATCTGCTCTTTAGAATTATGAACCACAAGCCTTGTTAAGCTATATATGTCTTTGATTTACAATTCTTTCGAAGTGTTGTTTAGACTATGGTGCAATCTCTCTTCATAACGTTTGTTATTCAGCGTGTTTTATCTACTTTTTAAGATGTAGCATTTAGTTTTTTTCCCTAAATATTTTTGTAAAAGTCATTTAACTTTATCTAGTCAACATCCATAGTCAATTTGGCTTGAAATACAAATTTTCGAAATCTTGAAGCCCAATATATATATATATATATATATGAAAGGCCAGAGGACCATAACCCTCAAAATTAGCAAATATTTTTTGTTCAAAGGAAGTGACAGCCATGGACGGCAAAAGCTCTCGTGTTACGCAGATTATGGATCTTCCATCGATGATTATGATTGCAATTCTTTCAAGATTGTCAATCAAGTCTATTTTTCGATGTAAAGCTGTTTGTAAACTGTGGTACAAGCTTTTATCTCCTGACCCGTTATTTGTGAAAATGTATCAAACAAGATCATTTAATATCCCCTGCATTTTGCTTTTCGATGATCAGTTCAATCCTTTGCTTCTAGAACTCGAAGCAAGTTCTGATTATTATAATCGCCGCTGTAACAGACTTCAGTTGACCCCTAAGGTTCACTTCCCTCCACGGAGTATCGTGTTTTTTGTCGGTTCGTGTAATGGATTGATTTGCTTGCAGAGTGGTCCGACAGAGAAGAAACATTCGGTTTACATTAGCAATCCTCTTATGGGTGAGTATTTCAAACTTAAATTGCGCAGATGGGAGAGAAATATTTGTCGCATTAGTTATAGATTTTGCTTTAGTGAAGTCTCTGGAGAGTATAAAGTATTGAGATTAGTATGTAAAAAGGCTCAGAATCATACTAGAGTATCGGAATTGGAGGTTTATACTCTTGGAGTTTATGAGCAATGGAGAAATGTGGTGAAATTCCGTGTCCTGTAGGATATGATTTTGGCAACGCTAATGTCAGTGGTGCACTTCATTGGATGATTCGCGAAAAAAATGACTTCATTTGCTCATTCAAAATTGAGACAGAAAAGATCAAGTCGTTGCCAGCTCCACCTGGTCTGCAAACTGCATCCTCGAACTTGAAGCTATCAGATATGGGGAACTCTCTGTATTTGGTTGAAGATATCCGCAGATGGAAAGTCAATATTGATATATGGTGGATGAAAGAGTACGGAATTGCTGAATCTTGGACTAAAAATAGCATTTTGGTGGATTCTATTCCACGTGGTATGGCTAACTGTACTTTTGAACCGATATTCACTTGGAAAAATGGAGAAATCTTGATTCTAAGTGACATAGAGCTAGCTTTATATAACCCAGAAATGAAGACATTCAGAGTGATTGATGTTTTTTGTGATGTCAGAGCAGCGAGTAGGTATGTTCCAAACTTTTACTCGCTCAAAACTATCATGGGGGACGATTTTCAAGTCACAAATGTTTATCCGAAGATTTAGGTAGTTTAGAGAATTTGTTCTATCTTTTTTCCTCCCAGATATGATGCTTTGCTTCGATGCTTCCAATGTAATTTAGCTGTAAAAGGCTTATAATAAATGTTAAGATTTCATTACCAAATTAATTAATAATATCTAAGAGGTACTTCAAGAAGAATCTAGAATACTCCAACATTATAGAATAGAAAATATCACTAGCTAGATTCAAGAGAATTTGTCATCGTACTTTCTCTGGTCCATATTAAATGAATTATTCAAAGTTGAATTTTTTTTTCATATTTATCCTTCATTTTATGAAATTCTTAACTATTATATGTTTTCTAAGAGAATAGTTTGAGAATAATCAAAAGTACAATAATGAAAAATATTGTTTAATTTTGGTCCTTAAATATTGTTTTTAAAGGATGTGTACTCATACCCCAACAATTCGTACTAAATTAAATAGTGTGTGTGTTTAATTTGTAAATAAACTCATCTCACTAAATCATAATTAATCAATATATACTTTAACTAAATAATAAATCACTTACACTGTGTTTGAATGATTATTAAGTACTTATTATTTCATAATTTATTGTACTGTATCATTTTAATAAATACAATATTTGGATAACTTATCATGGTTCTCCGTTGCTATTAACAAGAAAAGTAGGGAACGAGGTAAATCTATTATAAAAAGGCAGGGTAAAAAATAAGATTATTAAATAATAAGTAAACATAAAACGAGAAGAAACATATTAAGATAACAATGTAATCACATAAAATTGATTGTTACATAAAATGAGGCTTTTCGTTGTTACCTAATGATTAATTTAAACGATACAATACAGTACTACCTCTATTCTATATTAACTAAATTTGTGAGACAACATACACATATTAAGAAAAATTTTAAAAAGATATATTAATCATACTTTACACTATTGTCTTTTGAGATCATAAATATAACTTTGCAAGCAGTATAGTTTTTCTCCAATAAAATATAAAACTCTAATAAATAAAATAGTGAATATTTTTAAAAATTCAAAAATGAACTTTGAGCAATTTAATTATTTTGAACAATGAAAAAAGCCTCAAAATCCAATTACTATTAGAGGTGTGCAAAAATCGACCCGACCGATAAATCGAGCCGATAAAAACTTTATTGGGTTATTGTTATTGGTTATTAGGTTATCAAATTTTTCATGGTTTTAAAATAAAAAGATTATAGGGTTATCGGTTCGATATCGATTTTTTACTATTGGGTTATTGGGTAAATCGATAACCCAAATTATAATAATTCACTATTTTACCCCTTTGTAAATATTAAATATTAGTAATTTAATAGTAACAAAATATTATAGTAATACTTTACATATTTTAATCTTTACGATACTTAAGTTATTAGTTATCCATTAAAAAGATTATAGGGTTATCGGTTCGATATCGATTTTTTACTATTGGGTAAATCGATAACCCAAATTATAATAATTCACTATTTTACCCCTTTGTAAATATTAAATATTAGTAATTTAATAGTAACAAAATATTATAGTAATACTTTACATATTTTAATCTTTACGATACTTAAGTTATTAGTTATCCATTTTAGTATTTTAGTTTGTTATTAACTAACTATAGTTTTTGCAAGTTTGTAAATATAGTCTTCGTACTCTAGCTATTCTTTATTAATGTAAATTCTCATTATCATTCTTATTTGATAAACTGAAAATCGAACCGTTAAAGACATAAAATCGATAAAAATTATTTTATTGGTTTGGCATATTTAAAAATCGAAAACCAATAAACCGAACCAATAATGTGTTGGGTAAAAAGAATCTGTAACGGAAATTAGAAGAAGAAAGGAGGAGGAAGACGATGAACAGTGACTCGTTCTAGAGAGAAGGAAGAGAAAAAATATTTTAGAGAGAGAGAGTTTTTCGTGGTAAACCCCAAAATTGGGTAACCTCCACGGCGACAAAATTATATATATTAATGATATCCGGATATTTACAATTACACAGAATACATATATAAATGGAGAATGAACAGTAGCACGTAAAACCGCGACAGTTGCTAAATATATTATCAGGCTCCACTACCTAACATAATGTATAAAATCGAACTATACCAAATCGACCGATGCACACCCCTAGTTACTATTGAATAGAATAGAAGGAGTAAAATTTAAGTAACAATCAAAATAAACATGGTATTTAACTTCCGAGAAAAATCCTTTCCTTTCTCTCGAGGACTTTTCCGCAACTCCTTATGACTACTTCATTTTCTATAAAGCGTAGTATCATGGGCTAAGTTACGTGAACTCTTCACTTTAAATACAGCACCGTGTCGAACTTTCCAAAAATACATTATTTTTGACAAGCTCAACACATACTTGTTGACACCTTTGAAGAAATCGAAGCAACATAGATCACGTATTCAAGCCTTGAATATAGCGCAAGCTGTTGCTGATGAAATCAATGAAGAATTAGAAGAATTTTAACAAGTGGGAAGAGGCTTGTTTAGCCCTGTTTGATTGATCTCTGTTCTGGCAATACCATAATTTTTATGGTTATTACAGTTTTTTTAATTTTTAAAAAAAGAATAAACTAAATTACAGAAAAAAATAATTAAAAAAAAGGTCCTGATACATAAAAGCACCAAAAAAGGAAAGGATGTGACGTTTAAATATTATTTCTAAGTGATGATTCAATTATAGGAACCTTTTCATTTAAAATTTAAAACTTAAAATTTAGAGACAATTCTATATATATTATATATGTCAACCAACTTGAAAATCTTTTTTTGTTCAAAAAATAAGTGATAGTCATGGGAAGAATCAAAGGAAGAAGATCAAATGACGAAGAATCACGACGATTGTGGATCTTCCATGGGTGATTATGGTCTATATTCTTTCAAGATTGCCAATTCATTCCATTTTTCGATGTAAAGTTGTTTGTAAACTCTGGTATAAAATTTTATATCCCGACTCTTACTTTGCTAAAGTGTATCAGACAAGATCTCTTAGATTCCCTGCATTTTCCTTTGGGATTGTGCGCATGCTCCTTCGCTTCTAGAACTCAAAGGAGGTTACCATTATTATAAACGCCGCAGTAACAGAACCATTCCATTGACCACTAGGTTTCACTTCCCTCCAGGGGAAGTGTATTTAGTTGGTTCGTGTAATGGATTCATTTGTTTGGCAAATATTTGGACGAGTACTAGAAAAGATTCTATTTACATTAGTAATCCTCTTTTGGGTGAGTATTTCGAATTTAAAGCTCCCAAATGGAACAAAAGCGTTACTCATCATGCTTATGGATTTTGCTTTAGTAAAAGCCTCTCGACAGTATAAAGTATTCAGATTACAAGTTAAAAAAAGAGATATTGTATCATCAAAATTGTTGGTTTGTACTCTTGGTGTTAGTGATAAGTGGAGAAATGTCAATGTGGGCGAAATTCCGTGTCCAGAAGTGTACAGATTTGGCCACGGTTATGTCAATGGTGCATTTCATTGGATGCATAACAAAAGAAATGACTGCATTTACTCCATCAATGTTGATACAGAAAAGGTCAAGTCCCTTCAAGGTCCACCTGGTCTGGAGTCTGATTCCGGGCACTTGAGGCTATCAGAGGTTGGGAATTATCTATGTATGACTGATTAACGACCCCTACTATCGATCTCTGGTGGATGAAAGAGTATGAGGTTGTTGAATCTTGAACTAAAGATAGCATTTTGGTGAATTCTATTCCGCGTGGTATAACTAACATAGTTTTTACACCGATATTAATCTGGAAAGATGGAGAAATCTTGATTTATAGTCTCCGTAAAGTAGCTTCGTACCATCCAGGATTGAAGAGGTTCACCCGGGTTAGAGTTTATGGTGGTGTCATGGCCATGACTAGATATACTCCAAGCTTTTACTCGCTCAAGACTATCCTGAGGGATGACTTTCAAGTCACAAATATTTATCCGAAGGCTAAAATAGTTTAGAGTATTTGTTGTATCTTATTTCTTCTAGTACAAACTTTTACTATTTTGTGGATGCTCTTGAATTTTGGTGTATGAATTGTTCATTTTTACATTGCTAAGTTGTCTAAAAGTAAAATATCAATCTTTTTGCTTTATAAGGTAACAGAAGGTATCTCAAATCTTTCTATGGTGTGGACACATTTTGTGTATGAACTAAAAAGTTAAAACGTTGATAAAATCCAATTCAAAATTTGATGAATAAGGTAAATGATCAAAGAAGTCACTTATTTTTGTTTTGACTTCTAGGAGTCACCCAAAAGAATAACTATGGTAAGTAGCATTTAATTTATGTCCATAAATATTTTCCTTAAAAGTTATTCAACTTTATTTAGTCAACATCTATAGTCATTTTGGCTTGAAATACAAATTTTCGAAATCTAGGAGCCCACTATATATATATATATGAGAGTCCAAAGGACCATTACCCTCAAAACTAGCAAATTTTTTTTGTTCAAAGGAAGTGACAGACATGGATATCAAAAGCTCTCATGTCACATCTATTATGGATCTTCCATGGGTGATTATGTTCGCTATTCTTTCAAGATTGTCAATCAGGTCCATTTTTCAATGTAGAGTTGTTTGTAAGCTCTGGTACGATCTTTTATCTTCTGACCCTTTATTTGTTAAAACGTATCAAACAAGATCAGTTAATTTCCCTTGCATTTTTCTTTTGGATGGTCAGTACAACCCATTGCTTCTAGAACTCGAAGCAAGTTCGAATTATAATAATCCCCCAATTCACTTGATCCCTAAGGTTCAATGCCCTCCGGGGAATGTCATGTTTTTAGCCGGTTCGTGTAATGGATTCGTCTGTTTGCTGACTGGTTTTACGCACACTGAGAAACATTCGGTTTACATTAGTAATCCTCTTTTGGGCGAGTATTTCAAACTTAAATTGCCCAAATGGGAGATAAGTGTTTGTCAAGTTGCTTATGGATTATGCTTTAGCGAAGTCTCGGGAGAGTATAAAGTATTGAGGGTAGTAGATAGAAAGGTTGGGGTTCATACTAGAATATCGGAATTGGAGGTTTATACTCTTGGAGTTTATGATAAATGGAGAAATGTGGGTGAAATTCCGTGTCCTGTATGGTATAATTTTAGCAACGCTAATGTCAATGGTGCTCTTCATTGGATGGATAGTGAAAACATTGACAGCATTTACTCCTTCGATATTGAGACAGAAAAGATCAAGTCCTTGCTAGCTCCGACTTGTCTGGGAGCCCCATCCTCGAAATTGAAACTAGCAGAGTTGGGGAACTGTCTGTGTTTGACTAAAAATATCGAAAGATGGAATGTTAATATTGATATATGGCGGATGAAAGAGTATGGGGTCGCTGAATCTTGGACTAAAATTAGCATTTCGGTGGATTCTGTTCCCCGTGGTATGGCTGACCATACTTTTGAACCGATATTCATTTGGAAAGATGGAGAAATCTTGATTCAAAATCGCACAAAACTAGCTTCGTACAATCCAGAAATGAAGAAGTTCAGGGTTGTTAGTGTTTACGATGATGTCACTGCAGCGATTAGATACATTCCAAGCTTTTACTCGCTCAAGACCATCATGGAGAACGACTTTCAAGTCACAAATGTATAGAGTAATTGTTTTATCTTATTTCCTCCAGGATATCATTTTTATTATTTAGTAAGCCATATTTCTTCCATTGAGCAATTCAATTTAGTTTTAATAGTTCATTTCATGTTTGATGACAAAAAATTATAGCGATGAAAATGTTATGACATGTTTAACATCATAAGTTTCAAAAGTATCATAGACAAATCAATATTATAAAATCACATGTTTATTTTTTTTTTAAAATCAAATTTTATGCCTAATAAAATTATGTCATATATATTGAAATGGAAAGAAATAAGTATACGATTAGAATAATTAGATAACAAACTTACTGAAACTAAATTTTTGTATAAATGGAAAATTTACTCAGTACTTAATACTTAGTATATAATCATCCATTTTTTCACAATATATTTTTTCTATATTTAAAATAATTGTGAGAAGCCCCAGTTAATTATTAGTTTAATAACTAATTTTCTTAATCTTACTTTGAAAATAATTGTAAATAGTGTATTCGTTAAATATGTAAAAATATTAAATTTAGAACTTAGTTATTATCAATTAATATCATTAGAAAATTTAGAACTCATTAAATTAAAATCCAAACTTACCTCTAAAAATGTTTATCACCTAAGCAACTCGTCTAATCGTGACGTGATAAATTGTGATGAAGATTGAAGGACTATAAAAGAGAAATTTTCGCATATAGTCATTCAAAAATACCTTAATTATGTTTCATAGCTATAGTTTGGGTAATTACATTTCATAACTATAATTAGAACAGTCTTTGTATAATTCACGCAATATTTGTATAGGTTTGTATAATTCGCTATACAATTAGCAGTTTTTATATAGGGTTTATATATTTCTATACAATTAGAGGACAACATTTGTATAATTCACTATGCAATTCACAGTGTTTGTATATGTAGCTGTACAGCTTGATTCGCGCATAGCTTTTGTATAATCACGCATAACATTTGTATAAATCGCGTAAATTATACAAAACTCAAATTATACTTACAGCTAAATGTTTGATGTGAACCGTGTTTAATTCAAACTATAGCTATATTAATTAATTAACTACTATATATTTGTTCATGTGCGTAAAGAAATCCAAATGGGCCTTTAACTTTCTTTTTTTTGGGCCACAACATTACAAGCCCAAGTTTCTATTTTCTTCTCATAATTTTTTTGAAGTTTATGAAAGAGAAATAGCACCAAATAAAAAACAGATTTTTATATATTTGTGACAGATATTTTCAGTTACTCTCTTTTCTTATCCCTCTATATTCATTAGCCTTTAGATTATTTTCAAAAAAAAAAAAAGCAAAAAAATGAGTTGTTCTTTGAATCCTTTACCTGCAATTACTTTGAAAAATGGCTCATTACACAGAATTTCTAAAAGGATTTCTAGTAATATGTTGAACACAAGAGCTATGGCTAAAGAATTGTACTTTAACCATGATGGTTCTACCACAAAGAAGCTTTTGGTCATAATGGGTTTCTTTTTTCATTATTTTCTTGAATTTTTGCTATGTTTTTTTGTTTAAAGATTCTAACTTGGGTGAAATTTTGTCCAGGCAGGTGTGGATTTGGTGGCAGAGCTGGTTGGTGTTACTTTGGGTCCAAAAGGAAGAAATGTAGTTCTTGGAAATAAGTATGGTCCTCCCAAGATTGTTAATGATGGTGAAACTGTTCTTAAGGAGGTAAAGTTACATTACAAGCATTGTTTGATGTTTAGAATTAATGGGGTCTATGGTATTTGAAAAGGGGCAAGCTTGCTGCACTAAAGCTCTCGCTATGTGTAGGGTCCGAGGAAGGCGCAATCATAAGGGTTTATTATACGTAGTGTTATCTTGCATTTCTGCCAGAGGCTATTTCCAAGTCTTGGACTCCTCTGGCAGAAATGCAAGGTAAGGCATAACACATACAGACATACTCTAACATGGTTTCAGTTATTGAGTATGCACATGTAGACACCCTAATTGGTCTCCACCATGCAGTTGAACACTCCGGCTTACAAAATGATCGTATAGACACCTTTCTAAATTTATGTTTCACGTCAGCGTCAAGTGTTCACGAGATATAGTGGACATGAGTGGGAGTGTTTAGTTCTCAATTGAGACCAAGTTGAGGTGTCTATACCTCCACTCTAAAAGTTGGAGTTTTTTTATGTGGGAATTCATGTAACTTAGGAATATGTAAATGAAAAGATATTCCAATCTTATCAAGTTAGGAAAAAGCAAAAACGCTAGTTGATTTCTTAACACCTGTTCAAGCTTTGGTAGACATAGTTACTTAATATGTGTGCTCGTGGAACGTAACATATACCTCGTTGGAATTTGTTGAGCTGTGCACCCTTACATTATGGTTATCAAAAAGGTACAAGTTACAGACTTGAAGAACTTGGAAGGAATGACATGTAGAGTGTCACTGGTAAAGTAGAGCTTATGTTGTGAATGGTTAAAATATGAGAAAGACACTAGAAGAGCATAGATGCTCATTTTTGACTCGGAATCTTTTAGCTGTTCTTCCTTTCATATTGTGTAAGTAGTTTAATTATCATCACTGTTATTTATGGTTACTTTGGACTTCTAATATAGAAAAAGAAAAATTATACATTTTCCATATGTCTTCGGATCTATGGATAGTAAATTGTCCTCCTTTCACATTTTCTTTTCCTTCACTAATGCGATGCACACCTTAAGCCTAATTAGATTACAACATAAATGAGGTACGTAATCAAAAAGTTATAAACGATTGAACGAAGTATATCCATGTAATAATTGTATATAGCTACTTCTAAATGCTGAAAGATAGGTAGAAGTGTTTTCACTATAACGATATACGCTGCAGGCGTGTCTCCTATCAAATTTAGCCTGTCAGATAAAATCAGGTTTCCTGAGCTTCTCTAATTCAGTTTACTTTCGAATTCGTTGGACTAGCGGTGGTTCATGCTTTTACAGTTCCATCTTAATATCATGGACTGAGTATACACATTCTTTTCACTATATAGATTCAGCTGGACGATCCTCTGGAATATGTCGGAGTAAAATTGGTTAGAGAAGCCGGTGCCAAGACTAATAATCTTGCTGGTGATGGTTGCACAACCTCTATAGTGCTTGCTCGAGGTCTGATTGCTGAAGGTGTCAAGGTTTGAACAGAATGGAATAACCTAGTCTGCTTTCATGTTTCAGTTATTTCTGATTTGATGTGGATTACTTGTTATCTTTCTCTAGGTTACTGCAATGGGCGCAAATGTTGTCCAAGTGTCTCGTGGAATTGAGAAAACCGCTAAAGCTCTCATTTCTGAGCTCAAGTTGATGTCCAGAGAGGTATAAGGACAAGTTACTTTACCTTTTGCTTAAGATAGAGAGACATTAGTGTTTGGTCAAGACTCGAGAATACCTTTAAAAACAGCTTTTTTACCCAAGATGTATGAGGTTGTTCTATCTTCAACATGTTTGTTGACGTTCATCAAGCTTGCAGGTTGAGGATCACGAGCTAGAAGATGTTGCTGCTGTTAGTGCTGGAAATGATTATTCTGTGGGGAACATGATTTCAGAAGCTCTTGGGCAGGTCGGAAGAGAAGGTGTTGTCACAATTGAGAAAGGGAATTATACTAAAACCAATCTAGAAGTTGTCGAAGGAATGCAGTTTGATCGTGGCTATTTGTCACCTTATTTTGTAACTGATCGACGAAAGAGGATTGTGGAGCTTCACGATTGTAAGGTAGAGACTTCTTATGTTAAGCACTAGTGCCTGTTGTATATCAGGTGTTTATAGGGCATAAATTTTTTAATGTTGCAGTTGCTTTTGGTTGATAAAAAAATTTCAAACCCGAAGGAGTTGGTAAAAATTTTGGACAATGCAGTAAAGGAGAAATACCCGGTTTTGATAATCGCAGAGAGCATTGAGCAGGACGCTCTGGCTCCAGTGATTAGGAACAAGCTCAGGGGTGTACTAAAAGTAGCTGCAATAAAAGCTCCATCTTTCGGGGAGCGCAAGAGTCATTGCTTAGATGATATCGCTATCTTGACTGGAGGTAGTGACATATTGCAAAGCAGAAATTGTTATTTTCTTATATCCGCCACCTCGTTTCTTTTACTCTCTCCAGAACCATCACTCCTTAAGCTTAGCGTTGCTTATTTATGAATTTTACGTTGTTTTTCAATCCACAGACTTTAACTCATCATTTCTTTGCAGGAACTGTGATCAGAGATGACATGGGCTTGACTCTTGAAAATGCCCACAAGGACATGTTGGGTAGTGCTTCAAAGGTGGTGATTACGAAAGACTCTACACTGATAGTTACTGATGGAAGTACTCGAACGGCTGTTTCAAAGAGGATTTCTCAGATACAAAATCTTGTTGAGGTGTGTCATCTATGATTACGTCTGTTAGATTCTCAAGTTTTAATGATGGACTTGGAAGTAGTATTACCGCTAATTGACACACATAAGTATCTCATCAGTTTGCAAATATGCAGCTCGATATGCTGAAGGACTGAGCTAATTGTGTCATAGAGAGCACCACTTATTCCAAACAGTAAAGTAAACTTGATTCGGGTGAATTTCTCAACGGATTATTACGCCGGTCTTAAATGAACTGATTTTACCTAAATTGTCCTCCACAAACACAAATGATTTTCCTTCTTTTCCTTTTCCTTTTCCTTTTTTCCTTTCTGGTAAGTGATGTTCTAGAAATTAGTCGCCATAACTTGCAGAACATCTCTTCAGTAGATTGTCATCTGTTTTTGCAGAACACAGAAGAAAAATTCCAAAAGAAAATCTTGAATGAAAGAATTGCAAGATTATCCGGTGGTATTGCCATCATTCAGGTAACAAAAGATATATCTGTCCTCGGCGTCTTGTCAATCTATATTATAAAATGCTTTTGATACCCACAGTATATTGGATTGTATAAGTTGTAGGTGGGAGCACAAACACAGGTTGAGTTGAAAGACAAACAGCTAAGGATAGAGGATGCCCTCAATGCAGCGCGGGTAATCTACCCTTCTCTCAATAATTCAAAGCTATAGCTGATTATTCATGATCTATTACAAATATACTTTTCTGTTTGTGTTTGGAAGTATTGGACACAAGCATTAGCCACTTGTCATCCCGATTACTTTATATAATTACTTTTTCAATCTCAAAACAGCAACAAACTCTTAAAGTGCAACATAAAAGTTCTGTTCTCATCTTTCAGAAGTACCCTTGATGAAAGATAAAGCGGAATCAGGGTTTTATGTTGCTCGATGCGAGACATCAACGAATCCACAACTGTTTTGTGACAAGTAGTACAACTTTCCCGGATTACTGAATTGCTTTTTAATGTGTTTTTTTAGAAATTTCTCAACTTCATATCTACAGTTCAAGTTGAAGGCAATGGTTGCGCTAATCTCACTGCCATGTTGTGCATCTGATCCTGACTACTCGTCAAGTTAAGACAGGACATTGCATAAAGTCTCACTCCTAGGATTTATTCCATGTCGTGCTATCAGATATTTCTTAAAGTGATCATTCTTCAAAGCAGTAAAAAAAATTTAACTTTGCCTGCTCAGGCTGCTACTGAGGAAGGAGTAGTTGTTGGTGGTGGCTGTTGTCTTCTGAGACTATCGTCAAAGGTGGATGCTATCAAAGAAATGCTAGACAATGAGGATCAGAAGGTTCATAATCTAGATGTTTCTTGTTCAGTTTCATTTTCCAGAAGCAACTTTCATTTCATTAAACTGACTTACCAATTTCTTCACCACTAGTTTTGGTATTAGTTTTCTCTAACTGGTGCTGCTTTTGCTTGTTTGATCTCTAGGCTGACAGTTCCTCGAATTATTCGCAGATAGGAGCTGATATTTTCAAAAGAGCGCTATCCTATCCTGTAAAACAGATAGCAAAGAATGCTGGTGTAAATGGAAACATTGTTGTAGAGAAGGTAGCTTTGAATCTTTTGTCATATTTGTACAGTTTATTTCAATTAATAAAGTTATTAAACTCGGAAAAATACATTTTCTGGTGGTTAACTTGAAACGTTTAACATATTTGCAGATTTTGTCAGTGGATAACATGAAATATGGATATAATGCTGCAAGTGACAGATATGAAGATTTGATGGCTGCCAAAATTTTGGATCCTACAAAGGTAAGATAATCGATTATTTGTTTAATGTGATGACGGAGAGTCCTCCACTTACTAACTTATGTGTGAAACAGGTTGTTAGATGTTGCCTAGAACATGCAGCAGCAGTTGCAAAGACCTTCCTGATATCAGATGCTGTTATTATTGACATCCCCGAACCAGTATCCAGACATATAAGACGACCACCACCACCACCAATGCCAACTTCAGGTACTCCTCGTCTACCAACAACTATAATAAGTAAATTGTCTAAAACCCTCTCTTGATGTCTGTATGTGGTCTGTTGTTGATAATTTAACTCCCAAAGCCAATGTTTTTATTATATACATGATTTGTAGGTCCAAGGCTCCCTGGTCTCTCGGGTCTAGGGGCAACTGGCCTTTAGTTCAGACATGAAGGAGATACAGCTAGTAATTTTGCTGTACTAGCTCATCGTAATGATGCCAACTTCTAACAATTTCCGCCATGATTGCTTACAAAAACTTCAGCTGTTAAGAAGGACAAATGGATCATTTTTCACTATCAAGTGACACATTCAAATTACTCAAATCTCCAAAAGAACCATATCGGATCATCAGACAGGATTATGCGCGATCAGCAGTATGTACATGTTAGATGCCTTGCTTAAGCTCATTGCATGAAAGGACGATGCATTTTGAGCAAAAGTTTGTAAGTATCTCATATGTTCTAACAATCAAAATTCTGAAAGAACTTATAGAAGAACGATCCATGAAAACGAATGTGGATTGTGTACAAGAAATCAGTTAAGTTCTTCTGTTGCATTTGGTATGCAAAATTGTATATGTTGTCTAGTTGAATTTGATATGAAGAAGTACATAAAGATGATGCTTTGAAGTAATTTACTTTCCAAACATAAGCAAGTTTCAAGTCATTTCGACTCTTAATAGTGTGCATGTTATATGTTATATACAATGATTTTTTCTTACATAGAACCGGTAATTTAACCTATTATAGCGAGTTATATATCACTTATTATATGTTATCGATTAATGTTATGTTATCAGTAGAATTACTCTTTTCTTTTATTGTGCAAATTATAATCTATACATCGTCATCAGCGTATAGAACTTAAATCCTACCGGGCCTCCACCAACACTGCCTAGCCACCTGGATCTCTTGCCGGGCTCGTCGCGAATCCACCGGTATGATTTATTGGGAATCTTGCGCCGGAGCCAATGTAGCCCCAGAATCTATGGGCTCACACCCACAGAAAATTATTAAAATTGTATGTTTCCAGTTCCTTGGCCCATAAAATCCTACCAGGCCTCCGCCAATGCCACCGGGCCACCTGAGCCGCTTGTCGGACTTGTTGCGGACCCACCCATATTATTTTTTGAGAATTCTAGTGAATGAATACAACTTCACGACATTTACATCATGTAGCTTATGAGAAAATTTATCTATGACACTCAAATAATCAACCATTAAATACAAAGAGAATTCTAACCAAGGAAACAAAAATCCAAATAATATTACAAATTTGATGTGATATATTATTCTTCCTCTGTCTCATATTAACTTAACTTTTAAAATTTTTTTCATTGTTCAAAATAGTTAAATTGTTCAAAATTCAATATGAATGTTTGAAATTTTTTCTATCTTTGCTCTTTCATTTATTGCAATTTTATATTTTTAAGAAGATAAATTACACTACGTGCAAAGATACATTTATGATTTCATAAAGAATAATAGTGGAAAGTGTGATTTAAATTATGTCCTTAAATATTTTCTTAATATTTGTGCAATATCTCATAAATTAAATTAATATGAGACAAACGAAATATATAAAGACACTACATATCATGTAATACTCTCCTCAAATCGAAACGTAGATATTAATGTTGCCCAACTTTTTACAAGGATATTTCATTCAAGTTCGACTTCTACATATATTAGCAACTATAAGGAAAAAAAATTAGTTTTCCCTATCAATTATGCGAATTTTAAAATTGTCAATCAAATATTATATTAATTTTACACATAAATAACTTATTTTTTATTCAACTACCAAACCACTCATATTTACGAATACTTGTAGATTAGGAGTTGATATATTATTATTATTCATTACTTCATTAAAACAAAATATACAATTAATCACATCAATAATAAATCCATTAAAAAAACATAAAAAATTGTCACCTATTTTTTGTTCTTTTTCCTAGAATACACCATTCCCCGGATCCCATCCGGGTCAGCCACAAAACCCAAAGGTCTATAAAACCCGAGAACCCGGGGCTCCGAATAAAGTGCAATATTCGTTATCCCTTTCCGTAACAGCTCGGTCACTAATCTTTCCATCACAGCTTTCCCTAATCCGATCCCTTGAAAATTCGGATCCACCACGACATCCCAAATTATCGCATTGAATACGCCGTCGCCGGTGGCTCTCGCGAACGCCACCGGTCGTTTTGTTTTCTCGTACTCGATCCATAGAAGTGAATCGGTGTGCTCGAGAGCGATTTGGATTTTCGCGGTGTCGCGACGGGGAAATCCGACGGCTACAAAGACGGAATTGAGGTGGTCGAGGTTGAGATTGACTGCTGAACGGTGGAGATTAAATCCTTTTGATCCGAGAGATTCATCGGAGATTGAGAAGTTTGCGGTGGTGATGGGGATGAGAATGGGTTGGATTTGAGAGAAAACGGCGACGTTCCGGTGGTGGTGGGTGGTGGGTTTGAGAGTGAGATGGGTGGGTGGTAGGTGGGTGGAGATTGGGTTAAAGAGAAGCATTGTTCATGGCTGAAGGAAGGAAGGAGAAATGAGTATACGTAGATAGGATTTTTCTGGTTTTTCGAAGTGTGTGGTTCTCATGCAAGATATATTGGGATGGAGTGATATGTACTTTTTGGATCCATTTTAGTTTTGAATTTGGATCTCGAGAATAAAAATATCTTGATATAGGAGAAATTTTTGTATATAGCATTTAAAAGTATTTTAATCGTATTTTATAATTATAATTTGGATAAATATATTTCGTTCGTGCAGTGTTGGTATATGTTTGAACAATTTATTATATAATTTGTAGTTTTTAGATAATGTTTTATATTGTACTATACAATTTATGCATACAATTTATATAATTTGCTATACAATTTATCATATTTGTATATTTTGTTATATAATTTGATTTGAGCACAGGTATTTGTATAATCACTAATATAATTTACTATACTATTCACAATATTTGTATATTTCACTATACAATGTGATTAGTTCATGGGTTTTGTATAATTGTGCACAACGTTTGTATAAATTGTGCAATTTATAATACCTCAAACTACAATTACAGTTAAATGTTTGTCTGAAGCTATAATTAATTCAAACTATAGTTAGGTTAGCTATAACTATGTTAGCTAATTAATTAGTATATGTTTATTTATCCGTGTAATTTTTCCTAATACATGTACTTTATCACTTGTTATTTTTTGAAAATCAAATAGTTTAAATTTAAATCAAAATTTACACATAAAATTTTTAAATTTTTAAAATGAAACTCATATATTTATAAACTACGTAAAAATTTATGATAAAAATAATTTTATTTGAATTTCGAATTCAAAAAATACTATATAAATTAAAATGGGGAGTAAATACGTACGAGTCATGTTCATATTTTTGGGAATTAAAAATATAAAAAATTGGTTCACCAAACCTTATGGAGGTCATAATTGACCGGTTGCGTACTTTATTTGATATTCTATATTTATATTAAATAGCAATTAATTTTACTTTTATAATAAAATTTAATTTTAAAGATCACACTTCTAAAAAAAATTTTATATATGAAAAATTTACGTTCAAAATCTCTCATTAAAAATAAAAAAATTCAATTATTCCATCGCGCTATCGATATTGGTGGTTGAGTATTTTCTCATCAATCAACCAACCACTAACATGAATGTTTGTTGGTCAGACGAGGACTTTTTTCCAAATTATATATTAAAAAGAAAAATTAGATACAAAAACCAATTGTATTTAACAACATTTATACTTTGTAAAATTAATAATATGAAAGAATATTTTTCGATAAAGTGAGTGACTATTGCTTACTCTGATATTAGAGTTACTGTGTAAATTTGGAAATTGCAAATGAGGAAAAACTAATTAGATTATTGGAATATTACAATTTTTTTAATCCTTGATTATGATTGCCAAATATTCACTATTTTTTGGCTTTGGAATATAATAGAATAAAGTAAAATAATTTTTTAAATAGTCTGTGTTTTTTTCAATTGTCGAGCATCATGGGTCATCCGGAAATAATCACGCTATGTTTTTAAACATAGGAGTTAGGCTGCGTACATCTCATTCTTAACATCTTTCACAAGCCGGGAGCCTTTGAGGCATTGGGTTAATGTTGTTGTTGTTGATTATGATTAAAGATTTTTTTTTTTTACTTTTATTTACGTCAAAATGGCTTAACTAAATTTTTGGACTATTAATTTAAATATATTGATGTTAAATTGTATTAAGTGTAATTTTCTTATAGTAAAACATATATGTGTAAAATTTCAATTAGTATAAGAATTAATTTCACTCATACTTATATTATTTTATAATAGAAAAATCATATATGGACATGATTATTTAAAATTCAACATTGTACAAAGAGTTAATAATATAATTATGATGAGATAATTAATATTCTTTCTAATCTTGAAACTTCAAATTTAAACAAGCAGGAAAAAAATATTAATAAATTTAAATTCAAATTTTTTATTTTAAATTTTAAAAAGAAAATATATAGAGAGCAGCCGTAGTTTGACTGCATACATCCAAAGGGTGTCTTTAAGAAATATTCTCACTTATTGGGTAGGTGAGTTCACACAATTTTTTTCCTCTTATTTATTTGAACATCTTAACAACCCCAGATCCTAAAATTTACATTTTTTTTCTTCAAGGATTCTTTGCGATTTCTTCGAGGTAATTATAGCTTTTTTTATTTTGTTTAATTTGTTAAAGTTCTGATTTTTATTTTGTTGATGTAGTATTGGATTGAAGAAGTTTGCTTTAAATTCTGATATGGGGTTTTAGTGCTTCATTTGGGGTGTTTTGGGGTAGGTGAATTCACACATTAAACTTGTATCTGTATGTATTCTCTGTGTATTTGACGAACTTAACAACCCCAGATCATTGGTAGCTTTTCTTGGTTTTGTTTAATTTGTTAAAGTTCTCATTTTGATTGAAGAAGTTAGCTTTAATTCTTGATATATGATAGGGTTTTTTCTCATTGCTTCATTTGGGGTGTCTTGGGGTAGGTGAATCAACACATTAAACTTGTGTCTGTATGCATTCTCTATGTATTTGAAGCTCTTAACAACTCCAGATCATTAGTAGCTTTTCTTGGTTTTGTTTAATTTGTTAAAGTTCTGATTTTTATTTTGTTGATGTAGTATTTGATTGAGAAGTTAGTGTAAGTCTTGATTGCTTCATTTGAGATGTCTTATGGTAGGTGAATTCACCCATTGAACTTGTATCTTTATGCATTTTCTATGTATTTGAAGATCTTAACAACCTCAGATCATTAGTAGCTTTTTTAGTTTTGTTTTAATTTGTTAAAGTTCTGATTTTTGTTTTATGATGTAGTATTTGATTGAAAAAGTTAGCTTAATTCTTCATTTCTGATGTGGATTTTTCTCATTTCTTCATTTGGGATGTCTTGGGGTAGGTGAATCAACACATTAAACTTGTGTCTTTATGTATTTTCTATGTATTTGAAGATCTTACCAACCCCAGATCATTGGTAGCTTTTCTTGGTTTTGTTTAATTTGTTAAAGTTCTGATTTTTATTTGATGTGGTATTTGATTGAAGAAGTTTGCTTTAGTTCTTGAATTCTGATATGGATTCTTTCTCATTGCTTCGTTTGGGGTGTCTTGGGGTAGGTGAATAAACACATTAAACTTGTAACTTTATGCATTCTCTATGTATTTGAAGATCTTAACAACCACAAACCTTAAGTTTTTCTTCTTCTTTTTTTCAAAAAAGTATTCTCTGCGACGTCTTCGAGATAATTATAGCTTTTCTTATTTTTGTTTAATTTATTAAATTTCTGATTTGGGTTTGTGATTCAGTATTTGATTAGAGTTGAGCTTTAATTCTTGAGTTCCGATTGGGTTTTTCTCATTGCTTCAGTTGGAGTGTCTTGTGTTTGAGTAGATTAAGGAAAAAATCCTTCAGGTTGGTACTTGAGGTTCTGAATTCTTGTATCACGTAGTTAGAATTCTTGAAAGTTTGTTCTTTGGTTGCTCTTTTCGGTGTAGCTTTCTTTTTGTGTACTTTTGCCAAAAGTTTGGAACTTTTCTCTTTAATTTTCATCCAGATCTGAACTAGGATGGTTTGCTTCTTTAGTTTACAATAGTTGTCCTTTTCTTGGCACTTTCTCGTATTACTCTGTCATCAGATTCTGTTATTCCTTCCTGCAGTTTGGTAGAGCAATTGGAAATACTTTTTTCACTTTTGCTTCTGTGGATTGATTGTATAGATTGTTTCTTTACCCTTTCAGTTTAAGATATCTGAATAGCCATTACCCTGTTATTGGTTTGACAGAAATATAGTTGAATCTATGTTTAACCATTGATCTTTCTCACTCGTGGTGCGTCTTTACAAGACTTCAATTAATCAAATTGTTCCCTTTCATTGAGCAAATTTTGCCAAATTGAAGTCAACTTGTTTACTCATGACGTGACCGAGGGGAATACTGTAGGAATCATGATTTTCGGTTCTTGTATTAGCTTAATACTAGAGATAATAACCCTTATGGGGAGTGATAATGAGAGTGGATGTTGGCATAAATGTCCTTCCAAAATGTATACTAATTATCTGTTCTCGTTGTTGCTATAGGCTATTGCTGCTTGTACGTTTCATGCTTTCACTTTCACTAATTTCCCGTTCGTCTTGTCATAGGTACACAACATGGCTACCCCGACAAGAATTGGTCTTGCTGGTCTTGCTGTTATGGGCCAAAATCTTGCCCTTAATATTGCTGAGAAAGGATTCCCTATATCTGTTTACAACCGAACCACTTCAAAAGTTGATGAGACTGTTGAACGAGCTAAAAAGGAAGGAAATCTTCCTCTCTATGGCTTTCATGATCCAGAGTCCTTTGTCCACTCTATCCAAAAGCCTCGCGTCATAATCATTCTTGTCAAGGCTGGAGCACCAGTTGATCAGACCATCAAAACCCTATCTTCTTACATGGAGAAAGGAGACTGTATCATTGATGGTGGCAACGAATGGTATGAGAACACAGAGAGGAGAGAGAAAGAAATGGCTGAGTTAGGTCTTCTTTATCTAGGGATGGGAGTTTCAGGTGGTGAAGAAGGTGCTCGAAATGGACCATCACTAATGCCTGGAGGCTCTTTTGAAGCCTACAAGTACATAGAAGATATCTTACTAAAGGTCGCTGCTCAAGTCCCTGATAGTGGACCTTGTGTTACATACATTGGTAAAGGTGGTTCTGGAAATTTTGTTAAGATGGTTCATAATGGAATCGAATATGGTGATATGCAACTGATTGCAGAGGCTTATGACGTTCTGAAATCCGTTGGGAAGCTCTCTAATGATGAATTGCATGAAGCCTTCGCAGAATGGAACAAAGGGGAGCTTCTGAGCTTCTTGATTGAAATTACAGCCGATATATTTGGAATCAAGGATGACAAAGCAGATGGATATTTGGTAGACAAGGTTTTAGACAAGACTGGAATGAAAGGTACTGGTAAATGGACCGTTCAGCAAGCTGCTGAACTGTCAGTTGCTGCTCCTACAATAGCCGCATCCTTAGATTCAAGATTCCTTAGTGGATTGAAGGATGAAAGAGTGCAAGCAGCTAAAGTTTTCAAATCTTCTGGGGTGAGCGACATCCTTGTTGAACAGTCTGTGGATAAGAAGCAATTGATTGACGATGTCAGAAAAGCACTCTATGCTTCCAAAATATGCAGCTATGCTCAGGGAATGAATTTGATAAGGGCAAAAAGTGCTGAGAAGGGATGGGACTTGAAACTAGGGGAGCTTGCCAGGATTTGGAAAGGTGGTTGCATTATTCGTGCCATATTTTTGGATCGTATTAAGCAAGCTTATGACAGAAACCCAGATCTCGCTAACCTGCTTGTGGATGAAGAGTTCGCAAAGGAGGTAGTTGAACGCCAGTCTGCCTGGCGAAGAGTGGTATGCCTAGCTATTAACTCGGGTATTAGCACGCCTGGCATGTCTGCAAGTCTTGCTTACTTCGACTCATACCGGAGGGAAAGGCTTCCTGCAAATTTAGTCCAAGCTCAAAGGGATTACTTTGGTGCTCATACTTATGAAAGGACTGATATGTCAGGATCATTTCATACCGAGTGGTTCAAGATTGCCAAACAATCGAAGATCTGAGCTCTGCTGGTTACATTCTTGTCATTGACCTAATTGAATAAAGTGCATGTTGTCACCGAATCTGGGAAGTTAGATCTCATAGTATCACCCTCTGGTCTTATCTTGAAGCTTTTATATATTTGTTGTGGAGCCTATTTGTACCTGTAGGCCTTGGCGGCTTTTCTCTCATATTATGTCTTTCAAGTTATTGAAACCTGTCGTACAATCGAAGAAAGTATTATTTCTTGCTTTTTGATCAGCCTCTTAGATTCTCTTCATCAGCTATTACTTTTGCTATATGGTGATTTGCATTCTCATTTTCCTCTACCATTTAATGTCTTTATCTTCTTCGTTCACTTTACTTTGTTCAGGTATTTTACATGATATTGTCTGATTCATTCGAATTATCTGGTGTTAGTACACTGAATAAAAGTAGGTGTGGAAGATTTGGTCCTGAGCGTTTTCCCAACTTTTTTAATATGGGTATTTGACCTTTTGATTATGTACTGGATATCCATCTTTTGTAGTGTACTAATGATCCTTCCCTTCGGGGATGTTACCACATTCAAGTCCCTGAAAAGTCTGTATACACACCATCCTCACCAGATTCCACTTGTGGGATTACACTAGTTATGTTGTTGTTGTACTTGGAACATCAGAAGGTTTTCATAACCGAATCCATTTGGAAATAGAGGCCTTCGGATTCAACTAATGATTGGTAGTAAGGAGGAACACACTCTGGTGTTTGCCAGGAGTCTTCTTACTTCGATTAGAGGCTTGCGTTTCATTGTTTGGATGAGTGGGAATTTAGAGAACATAGTATATTGGAAGGAGATGTGCCCAGAGATGATTCACATCCAACCCGGTTTAGTTGATCAATTGAGTAGGCGGAAGTATCTGTAAGTATCAAACATCCTATCTGCTTGCGTATGTGGTGGCCAATTATATGAATGCTGAATACTAATAGTTCACATTTGCTGGATACAAGAAGAGTTCTGGATATTTTCCTGTATAATATCAGATTACATGCACAGGACAAGTCTCCTCATTATTTAGGGATGATTTGAGTATCTGCTATGAACTTTTGGACTGATAAATTTTAATCTCTTTCAACTTTTGTCTGTTGAAGCCAAGTTGAGTTGCTTGCTAAGGAGCAAGTTAGGTCAGACGCTGCTATCAGCGTGTTTTCTGCAGTTTGAATCAAGCAAATGACTTGAAATCCCTCAAACTTTGTTCCTTGCCTATTACTATTGTCAAGCCAAAGTTGCTGCATTTTCTAAGCAAGTCCATTGGAGGCCCCTATCAGTGTGTTTTCTGAGGTTTAAACCTTTCTAGGAACTAGTGGTGCGCCCTTAACTTTTATCAGCAAGTCTTATCAAATCCTCTTTCCATTGATTTTGAGGAAAATGATGTAAGCAAGTCGCCTTACTAAGAATTGTTTGTCCATGCCTTTATGTCTTTATAACCATCATTGTCCAGCAGTATCCATGGAGCTTATACGTTTCTCGTTTTAATTTCAGTTACTTTCTGCACTGATCTTACTTTTAGAACTTCATCTGTTAGTTTCTTATATCTAATTGAGTCACTGTAAATTTGGCTGTGTCAGCTAGCTATTGATATAGACAACTCATTTTTACACCTTCAAATTATTGCAATATGAAACGTGGCTGTCTTAACATAGTCTTAGGTTGCCTGTTTGTAGATGGCGCACATAGACTGAACTAAAGATGTTAGCAAGCTTGTGACAGATGTTTGAGTTGTCAATTCTGCATATCTTTTCTCACATGGCCAGTTTGTCCATCAAAAGTTTTAGCTATATTGACTTGTACTTCTTGCTTTTAAGATCATTAGAAAGTAACAAAATGAGATGTCATTTTCACTTTTGTTGTGTGAATCCTGAATATGAGGTTCCCATCTGTCTTGGTAGGTAGAGTTAACTCGATACATATGCTGATGGAAAGTAATAGATACCTGAAGAATGCTTGAGGTGCACGCAGGCTGGCTCGGTTACCACCCTTATACAAAAATTGTTATGAATTAGCCCAATGGGTGGACTAGGCACACATCACGGGTTCAAACCTCGCCACAAACAAAAGTGTGGTATTTAGGTGGAACAGGTAGAGGGGTAGATCAATTATACACCGAGTTCCAAATCGTGTGACAGTAAACTTTTGAGGTTGCTTCCCTTTTGAACGATTTTGGACTTAATATGTCAGTGTATGTACCTAGAAGTAGTCAAGGTTCTTTATTGTTAGCTCATTTTGATTAGACTTAGATTTTAACTTCTATTTTTGGTGGTGTTTTCAGAGATCAGACCAATTATGACTTGAACTCATTCCTTCTCTTCCTCTGATTCTTTCAGACATAATTTACTTTTGTTGCTACATTTCAGGTATTTGTTCTCCTACCGATAGGGTTGAACCAGCTCGAAAACCAGCTAACAACAACATACCCAGTGGAATCCCACAAGTGGGATCTAGGGGAAGGTAGAATGTACGCAGACCTTACCACTACCTCATAGAGGTAGAGAGACTGTCAAAAACCAGCGCAGAATATCTGAAAACAAGAAACTCAAAAAACTAACTCTAGTTTGAACAAAAATATAAGTGAGAGATTATAACAACTTCCACAATTTCCTGCTTCCTTTATTGCAACTGTAGTAGTAGTTATCATGAAGTGACTGGTTAACGAGATTTATCGGTCTAGAAGAAAGAGATGAATTTACCTCATGGATGACAGACT
The DNA here is from genome assembly GCA_011800125.2 of Solanum clarkiae. Lineage (NCBI taxonomy): Eukaryota > Viridiplantae > Streptophyta > Magnoliopsida > Solanales > Solanaceae > Solanum > Solanum clarkiae. The sequence continues at coordinate 5,656,431 of JAABOM020000092.1, forward strand.
CTTAAATATTGACATTATAGGATACATGATGCATTACATTTGTTGTTCATGAGCTGAACAGGTGAATCAGAAAGGGGAATCAAAGCAGAAGGATTTACAGTGATTGTCGCGTCTCGGTTTTCGCTCTTAATTCACATGTTTTCCCCTTGTTGTTGATCTGCAATAACCATAACCTTTGCCACTCTTTGCTTTATGTCCTGAATCTTCTTTTGCTGCTTTTGTATTCTTATCAGATAGTTTCTTCTTTGCCTGTTTTTGTTGCTGTTGTTGTTCCTTGCTTGAGAACTTCCTTATGTCTTTTTCGACATGCTTGAATTCATGTTTCCCATATATTTGCTCTACTCCTTGATGAGTTGGACCAGATGAAGCATCCGAAGTCATTGAGTCGTCGCTACCACCATCTTCAACATGATCATCAGCATTCCTTGGAGTTCCCTCATCATCATCATCATTACAGTCACGGTAAGATGAACCGATATACATCGTCCAACCAGACTCATTGCTGTTGCATTCTTCTCTTCCTCCAGGGTGTTTAGGATACTCCATTACCCTCAAACTAGAAACCGAAAACCATTCAAAGAAAAGAACCAGAAGAGAAAAAGACTAACCTTTACTCATATCCTCCATGCATGTTTAGCTGCATCCACACTCTTTAAATCCTGAATCCGCCACTGCTTATCTGTCACACCTGAAATATCATCTTGTTTCTCACAGTTTCTATCTCATAAATAGAGAAGCAGCTTCTGAAATGGCAGTACAAGGGAGGGGTGTCCCACACCAGAAATAGCTAGGTAAGTCTCAATGTTCTTGAATAGATAAAAGAGGCCCTATAACAGTACTCTTTAGATATAAGAATCTTTAAATTCTTTGCCTGTCTTATCCACCATTATCAGGCTTTCATGTGAGATATATGCACTGAATCCAACTGTCTTTTGGCTTCTTATATGAGGTTAAAAAAAAATTTTAGTATGATGTAAAACTCCCAAAATGTTGCACTTCTGTTTTTCTCTTTCCTCTGCTCTTTATCTTTCACCTCATAAAGCAGGCATTTGTCTCTTGTGTACTTTGAGGTAAAACATGAAACTCATAGTAAACTTTCTCTTAAAAACATGAAATAATGGTCAAAAAAAAAAAAACACTTGGGGCATCACTTTTTAATTTTGCGAGTCTCATATCTGAACTATCAGGTGTTTCCGTTTTCTACCTGAACATATCTTGATCAGGGACGTAGCTACATTCACCCAAAAGTGATCAAATGAATACCCTTCGTCGGAAAACTTTTTCAAATATATAAGTTAAATATAGATATTTTGTGAACACCGTTTATACAAAAATCACCCACTCATGTTCTAAAAGTATGAACACCCTTGACGAAAATGCTAGCTTTGCCACTGACCTTGCTGACTAGACCAAGTGCTTACAAACTCCACAAGACGCGTGCCAACTTAGTTTGCTTATAAAATTTCATCCACGTGGCAACTGATTCATTAATGCCGAAGCATATTTTAATAAAGAGTTGGTGATAGTTCAAGTACGATACTCGAAAAAAAGCGATATTTCATGTATGTTCTTAATCATTGTCACAAAAAAAAAAATGAATCTTTTGACATCAGCAAATGAGTCAGCTATGTGATTATAGTTTCTTGATGGACAAAAAGTTCTGGATTTTTTTTTTAAATAAAAAACTTTACTCATCTCTATTATTCATCTTTTGCTATTTATATCATGATGGGCTACTTGATTTGTTTGTAGAAATAAGTCTGACCATTCAAGAAAAGAGTGAACTTTCTTATCTTCCTTTTGGCGGTGGCGGAGCTGATATTTTTGTTAAGGATGTTCATACTTTTAAAACATAGATCGGTGACTTTTGTATCAAGAGTGTTCAACAATTGATATATATCAAAATATCTATATTTAACCTATATATTCAAAAAAAATTCCAATGAAGAATGTTCATCTGACCATTTTTGGGTGGATGTATCTCTGCCCCTGCCTGTGGTAGTATAATAGTATCTTAAATGAACCTTCCCCACTTTATATTCTTGTTTTTGGCTTATTGTCTATTGAGATTAGACAGCAAATGTCATTTTGCATGTTTTCCAGGTCTATATATAGTGTGGCTATCTTTTTTTGTTAGAATCTTGAAATTTTTTTTCCTCATTTTCTGGGCTCCATAAGGGGGTGGGGGCAAGGGCGGAGCCAGCATATATTGAGGGGTTTATCTGAACCTCTTTCGGCGAAAAAATTATATTATTTATACATAGTTAAAATAATTTTTTATGTATATATAATAGATATCTAACTCCCTTCAGTTAATTCGTGTGTTTATTTTTTCAATAAATTCTGACTCTGCCACTGATGTGGGGTGTGG
>JAABOM020000092.1:5658901-5669604 GCA_011800125.2 Solanum clarkiae
CTATTCTTGGAAGTTATTTAAAATAATGCGACAACATTTCCTTAGCTGGGGATTTGATTCAACAGCTTGTTTTCTTCCATCATGTGTTTAGTTTTTCAACACTTGAAATTATGGAAATTGAGGCCTCATGTGCAAGAACATTGATGCTTTTAATTATTTTTTTTTTGGATTGCAATCATATGCATGTGTGTGATCATATTATTTTTTTTCTGTGGAAGTCATTTTTACACATCATCAAAATTCTGTTCATAATTATTTCTTAAATATTTCAAAAGAAAGATAATGTGATATTTATAAAGCACTTAAGTGATCTGGCTGTATAGTGTTTTAACCAAGTTTTGGTTGGCTTTTAGTTTCATTGGCAAAAGAAAAGATATGACCAATATTAGAATCAAAGTGAGTTGAGAATTGTGAAGTTTCAGGTTTAAATTACGATAGAGGTAAAAATACTAAGCAATTTTTTTCATCAAGTTATATGGAACCTATGTTGGTAGGACAAAGAAAGTATATTCAGTGGAATTAGTTGAGATGCACATAAGTTTGATTTGAACAGAGGCAAAAATATTAAGCTGCTTCTTTTTCATAGAATTATCTGTTACGTGCATTGGTAGGATAAAGAGCATATATTGAATGGAATTAACTGAGGTGCACGTAAGCAGGAGCGAAGCTACCCCTTAGTTAGAAGGTTCGGGTGAATCTCCTTCGGCGAAAAATCATATTATTTATATATGGTTAAAATAATGTTTAGCGTATATATAATAGATATTGAACTTCTTTCGACTAATTGGTATGTTTACTTAGTAAAATTTTGAATCTCCTTAGTAAAAAATCTGACTCTGCCACTGCATGTAAGCTGACTCAAACACTACAATTAAAAAAAAGAAGTTTGTTAATTCTTTTTAAGCTGGATATGAAGCTTTAAACTTCTATTCCTCAAATGTGACAGATGAGGTTCATGCATTTTAATGTCATTATTAGGTTTAATCATTCATTCATAAGTTGCACTATTCTGGCTTTTATTTCACTAAATAGAAATATTCCCTATCACAAGTGACCAACCAATAGAATGGCCAAACAAAGAGCAAATAGCCATGGCCAGTCTGTTAATTAAGTATTCTTTCATTTTTGAACATGGTTAAGATGAAACTAGAACATGGGCAAGTTATTTTTTCTTTTATTTGTATATTTAAATTCCCTTCTTTTTGGTTCTTGGGTGGTGGAGGGGAGTAGATGGCCATTTAGTTTTTTCTACGAGGCGTTCAGTATTTATTTTGTTGTCACGATTAATTCAGATTAGCAGTCTGTAACATTCATTTAACGGTAAGTGTAGTCATACCAAGATTTTTCGTGCAGTTGCTCAACAACAACAACAACATTACCCGAGTGCCTCAAAGGTTCCCGCCCATTGCGGGGTAAGGGAGGTCGGATGTACGAAGCATGACCCCTATGTTTAAAAACATAGCGCGACTGTTTTCGGATGACCCATGATGAGCGTCGAAAGTTGCATTGAGTAACTGCTACCTCACAATTGAAAGAAGCGCAGACAGTTTAAAGAGTCATTTTGCTTTATTCCATCATACCCCAAAGCCAAAAAATAGTGAATCTTTGGTTCCATCCGAGATTGATGGAAAAGTGCAGTTGCTCAAACTTTCCAAAATTATTGTCGCACTCTTGTCGGATCCTCCATAAATGCACTAATTTTGAAGGATCTGACACATAACCAAATGACATTTTTGAAGAGTTCGAGCAACATAGTTGAAAACTGAGACTTTTTTTTAGCAATGAAAATAATTAAGGACTAAATGAATTATATCTTGCCTCACAACCAAAAAAAAGAAAAGGAAAACTTGTGTGACAAACTAAAGTTTTATATTTACTCAAAATAGCGACAATTTAAAAGAATTACATGATAATTTGAGATTTTATAGCACATACATGCAGATACACTTAATAAGTGTGTGGATATGATCAAATAGAATTTTTTTTTTTTATCAGTTAAAATACGTCTATTTTCTCTAAGTGGGATTAATTAAAAAAAATGATATTTTATTGAAGTATATCGAGATATTTGATATGTGTATACAAATAATAACACAAATGTAAACTATGTATCATTGCATCAAATCGTTTATTTGTAACCCTAAGTACCAACGGATCGGTTGATATGAAGATTAGTTATGTTAGAATTAGTTATTTTAATATTATTTTCTATTGACTATTTAATTTCTCGTGTTAAAAATAACACTATTGCATAATATCTGATTTAGAAGGGAATATTTGTTTACAAAATCGTCCTTCGACTTATTTAGTAAAAAAAGGATTTGAGGAACCTCGAAGATCATATTTTTGTCATTTTTATTATTTTATTCATGTATAATTAACCCTTGTGACTCATAATTTGGCTGGAATAATTTATTTCAATAATAATTAGTAAGTTTTTATATAACTTATTTCTAGATTAGTAACCAAATAAAAGATAAAATAACACTACTAATTTTTTTATCTCTTGATCTTTAAATATCATGTGTACATGGCCAAACACTAATTTACATTGAATTTAAATCATATATACTCATAAATATAAAAGAATTTTATATTAAATATATATAATTTAATTTGTTATAACATTATACTTTTCTAATTGTACTTTTTAAATAATTTAAGCTTATAATTAACTCATTATTTTGATTTGATTGAAGGATGGGGTATAAGCTTAAAACATGACATGTTATTCAAGTACCTAATAGCTCCAATTATTTAAATCTATTTTTCTTACATTGGACAAGTCTAATTTGCTTGTTCCATCAAAAGTTGTCAATCAAGAAATTGGATATTTTTAGAAAAAAAATCAAATTCATGAGTTTGCTTTCTTTTATGGTGAAACATTAATTCTACTCCTAAATATATAAACCAATCATATAGCCAAATTAATTACTACTTATAGTATATTAATCATAGTTGTTCATGTTAATCTCAACATGGAGTGTTGTTAATTTAAGGAAAAGTTACGCAGATAAGCAAATATATAGTAATTAATCAGCTAACGTAGTTATAGTTTGAAATAATTATAGCTCACGATTAACATCTTTGTATAATTATACTTTGAATTTGTACAAGGAATTGCATAACAAACTGTATCAAATATATAAACACTGCAAATCATATAGCGAATTATATAAACGTTGCACAATTTGTATAGTAAAATATACAAATATTGTGAATTGTATAGCGAATTATATAAACATTGCGCAATATACAAATATAGCCTACTTCTTTATCATTAGATCAATTAGGCAGGGGAAGACTCTGTGTACTAACTTTCTCTTCTTTCTTCTTCTTTGCGAATTGTATAGTGAATCATAGAAATGTTACATGATTTGTATAGAGAAATATACAAATACTGTGAATTGTATATTGAATTATATAAACATTGTGCACGAATTGAATAGCAAAATATACAAATGTTATACATAAACTACGAATTGTATAGCGAATTATACAAATGTTGCGCGATTTGTAAAGAGAAATATACAAATACTACAAATTATACAAACGTTGTGCAATTTGTATAGCAAAATATATAAACATTATGAATTGTATAGCGAATTAAATAAACGTTGTGCTTGAATTGTATAGCGGGATATAGAAACATTATACAAAAACTACGGATTATATAGTGAATTATATAAATGTTATAGAAAAATTGTGAATTGTATAACAAATGATACAAAACGTTGTGCGAATCGTATAGCGAAATATACAAACATTACTACAGCTATAGTTATGAAATGTAATTACCCAAACTATAGTTATGAAACATAATTAAAATATTTTTGAGTGGTTATATGTGAAAATTCCTAATTTTAATATGTAAAACTTACAACCTAATTATACAAACTAATTCTTTCAAAATCATTTTGTTCCACACATCTTTATATAATTACGAAACTGTTGCTCTTATAATGCATATCTACATCAAATATTCAAAATATTATTTCTTTTTTCAAATTAATGATTATAAATCTCAACATGTAGTGTTGCTATTTAATTTGTAAAACTTAAACCTAATTATATAAACTAACTAATTCATAATCATCTTTGTTCCACACGTCTTTATATAATCATACAACTATTCATAATATTTATGATTATTATTTAGTAATCTCAACATGCATACATGTAGTGTTGCTATTTAATTTGGAAGCCCAAAACCTAATTATATAACTAATTTATTATATAATCATGCAAATATCGCTTCTATATACGTGATAACACATATCTATCTGTAATATTTAAACATCAAATATTCATGATAAATTTTTCAAATTTCTGGTCAATACCTCCATTATATCGTGTTGTTATAACCTTGTTATAGTACCTAATGACTCATTGTTTTTGTTCATTCCACGTCATTATAATTATAACTTTAGCAACCCAAGAACTGCTAAGGTTTTCTTCAGCTTTCATGGTCGCTCTCCTCTTTTTTTCTAAGTGTAAGAACTCTATCTTGCACAAGAGGGGTATATATATATATATATAAGCACAAATATCTTCCACTTAAACCAATCAAAAGAACCCACAACACATGACCCCACAACAATTAAATTCTTAAGGACTACACTTAGAAGAAAATTTACATTTGGTTCCAAACATTACCAAATTGAACCAATTAAGGACTTGCGGGTTCTAACAATAACTATGTAATTGTCACTTTTACATAAATTGTGATAACGCATATCTACCTATAGTATATCAAACATTAAATATTTAGAATAATTTTCTCGAATTACATGTAACGTCGCTATTTCAGATATGAAAAACCTAGTATATAACTAATTAATTATATAGTCATGCAAATTAAATCGCTTCTATATACCTGATAACACATATCTACTTGTAATATTTTAACGTCAAATATTCATGATAATTTTTCAAATTTATGGTCAATACTTTATTTATTTAATTTGTAAGCCTAAAACCTAATTGCAGTACCTAATGTCATTGTTTTTGTTCGTTCCACGTCATTATAATAATATAAATGTCACTTTATATAAAAATTGTGATAACACATATCTACCTATAGTATATCAGATATACCTAAAACCTAATTATATAAACTTAATCATGATTTTTTTTTACGTGTCTTTATCGTAACCCTTACTTAATTATAATGCCTATATCTAACTATATTATCCAAGCACTAAATATTCCAAATAAATTCTTCAAATTACATGTTGTGTCACTATTTTGAAAGCCTAATTAAACCTAATTACTAATTAAATCAGGATTGTTTTTATTTTCCACACGTCTTTATAATCATGTAATTATCTCAATTAAATAATCACAATAAATTCTTCAAATTAATGGTTAATAATATCAACACGTCGTATTGCTTGAAAACCTAATTATACACAAACTAAATTGTGATAAAATAACCCTCCATTAATTTATATCATCTTTCGTATCTAATAATTAAGTATTAAAGTTTCTAAATCTTAATAGTGATTTTTATACAATAAATTTGCAACACCCCAAATTAATTATATCTAAACTATACCAATGTTTATTTTAACCTTGTAGTTAATTTATGTGGCTTAATTTCTCTATTGTTGAAAAAATAAAAGGAAACAACACAAAGCACACTATTATTGGTCCTAATCATGTGCTAAAATAATAATTTTCTTATTTTTGCAAGAAAAGTATTATTCTAGATACATATATATCTAATAGAACAAATACATGGGTTAAATTAGATGTAATTTATTTCAAATACAATTTTATATTTAAACATAATTTGCATGTATTTGAGATACACTAACTTTTTTACCGGTCTCCCGCTTTATGGATTGTATTTCATAATGTATTCGAGTTTCACAAATTTTATGTATATGTATATCAAGTGTTTGCAATAAACTTTTAAGAGGAACTTTCATAAATAGCTTATTACTGAAACTTAATAGGCCAAAATAACTACAGTTTAACTAATTACATTTTATAACTATACTCATGACTCATTATTTGTATATTTTGGCTAAATGAAATCATTTAAACAAAATTCCATATGAGAACAACTAATGAAAGGCTATTAATTCAATTATTTTAAATGGAAAACAATCCCTTAATTTTTGTTTACTTCTTATAAATTCAATTTTTGCGTGATTTATTGCAATCCAATGGGGCTAGAACTTAGATCGAATTTCTTCACTTAACTAGTTTTTCGCAATAGCTTGAGATTCCACCACGAAACTTGCGTTTTCTCCGAAATCTTGAGTTAAACCCAAGGAAAAAGATGGATGAAAATAAGTTATTGTCGCATACAAATGTATTCCTCTAGTAACTCTCTTTGATGGAGATGGTTCATCCATGGTTGTGATTACATTGAAACAATCAAAGCTTATGGCTGAAAATATGAAATAATGAGAACAAATTGAAAAAAAAAATACAAATCAAAAGAAACTTATGAAAAGTACAAAAAAAAAATTAATATAGGTTACATTGATTTGGATATAAAGGTTTAGGAGAGAGAATCATAAAATTTTAAATTTTTGAATGTTGATATTTTTTAGAGATTTAAGGGAATCTCAAAGATTTTTAGGGATTAGATTATGAGTAAGATGAAAGAGAATGTTTTTAATTTGTATAAAAGAGGAAAGAAAAGATTTGCAGATTTATATACCAATAAAAAACGTAGGGCCCAATTAATAGCTATTTTATTTTAAACTATAACCATTATTTATAATTAAATCAAACAGTATTTATATATCATAATTAACTATTGGATATTAGCTTAGTTTTGTAATTTTCCCTTTTATTAATAAATTAAATATTGTGGGTATAATTCTTTTCCTCCTTTGATTCTTCTCTCTTAAGATTTCTCCGTTATTCGAGGCCTGTTAATTTTTTTTTTCTTTTTTGGAAAATTGCGAAGTCCACTATTTTCAAACTTGGGAAAGTCCAAATGAGCATGGGCCAAGTTTTGGAAAGCCCAGGTGGTAAAGAAGATGAGATGGAAGATCTACTAGACAACAGCTTTGGGCCCAAATTACTAGCCCAATTATTTATTAAGCAAATTGCATCAACAGCAAAGAGAAATAATTTAATTATGTTTCTTAGCTACAATTTGCTTAATTACGCTTCATACCTATAGTTTTCTTTGCCATGGATATTATATTTGTATATTTTGCTTATTAATATACAAAGAAAGTGAGTATATACAAATTCTGTATATAATAGGTAACTGTACAGATCAAATGTGTCAACAAATTGTATACAAATAACTAACAATCATTGTTCTTTATAACTTATATGAATCAAATATATCAATAAATTATATGCAAGAAATCAGGGTAAGCATATACAAGTTCTGAATTTTATATAATTAGGAATTGAATTATACAAATTCTAGGAGAATTAATTAAACTATAGTCGTGTTCAACAATTAACTGAAAACATAGCTAAAGTACATAATAACCATCAATTGTTGGCCATTCACGTAACTTTTCCTTATTTAATTTATGTTTTTTCTAAAATCTTTGCATGCATATCACTTTAGATAGACTGTGTCGGAACTTAGGTTTGACAAACCTATCTTTAAGTAGTTAGACATAGTGACTAAAAGCCTAAAATTATAAATGAGTAAAGAAACTTCAAGCGAATATGATTAAATTTATTTTTTATTGAATTTCGATCATATGTGCACAAGTTTTAAACAAAAATGATTGAAGTCATGAAAAAATAATTAAATTTCAATCATATATGATTGAAGTTCAAATATAAACTCACTAAAATTCCAATTATTTAATATTTTATACTTTATTAAAATTAAATTTCAATCATGTGCACCTAACATCATATAAGATAAAACTAGAAAAGTATAACTTCTAACAAAGATAAGATTTTTGAAAAAGATTTTTATTGTATATGTATTGAAAAGTAGCCCAAAAAAAACCAAGTTTCAATAAATAGACAGCTGATTATTTCTAGTATTTATTTTTTATGGTCGATTAATTTGGATTCAGGTTCAAAAATCTTATTTTGGGGATAAAATATCTCTTTATCGAGGCGACTCTACATTCATGGTTCAAATCTGAAATATTTAATTAAAAATGGAGAAGATACCGATCACTCAATTATAACCTTATATGGTTAAATCAAATTATTCTATTGTTTGGCTGGTAGAATGGAATGGAGAAAAATATCACAAGAGTTTATTTTTTTCCAACTTCCATCGTCCATATAGGATATCTTATTCTATCATTTATAATAAATGACGATATAAAATAATTCTAAAACTAAATAATAGTATTCATTATTAATTAGCGAAGGATAAAATAATTTTATAAAATATCTTTAAATTGTAATCGTTATCCATCAACCAAACAATTACTAGTTAAAATTCAGATTTTGATTAATTAAAAAAGGAATTCCTCCTCCTCCTTTTATCTTTTATATCACTTATCATGATTCCATAATGATCCTTAATCTCTTTTTATATGACTTTCATATGGATTCCAAAATCATCATTATAAAAGAAATATTGGTACTTAAAACAGAAAATAGACAAACCAAATATCTAGAAGAGACATCATAAGCCTATCATTCCATGTGTGTGTGTAACAAATTTCATACATATTGTTGGAACATGTTTCCTTCATTTCCAAATTTCTCATTTTAGGTAACTACTTTGTTTCAAAATAATATATAGTTTAATTGAATCAAGAAAATGACAAAAAACCGTCGTTTAGTTATATTTGGTGTATGTTTAAAGTAGTTTCTTAAGTATATATTTTTGAACAATTTGATGAAGATCGATCAGAACTGCTCATTTTGACAATATTGTTCTTAATTGTAATTATTCAAGTCTCAATCATTAAATTTGTTTATTTTCACTGATCGAATTTTAATCATTTAGATCTTAATCATTAAGTATGCTTATTTTTCCTATTTTACAATCACTTAATAGGTATGAATGATTAAGATTTATAACAAAGTCTTCATATCATTATAATATCTATTTAGGAATTCTATAAAGGTGACAATTCACCATTACTACATTTACTTGCATCAACCACCCGCAATCATCATTTCAGTTACAACTATTACTATCGTGAATCACCATCGCGTACCATCCACGATCGCCATCCCCAGTTCAACCACAAACTCCATTAATGTCAACCACCATAACTAATTGGCATCACCATTAGTCAGTTATTTCTAATCATTGCCACCAATCATTATTATATCTTCTAATTACTATCGATAATTACCATCATTAATCAACATTATATATTACTATCCTCCATCGTCATTCACCACCACCCTTAGTTATAAGTAGCATTCCGTTACTAATTATCAACCGCTATCACCACAAACTACAGTTAATCACTAATACCAACAAACATACCATAAGATATACCCATAATCACCATCATCTCAAATAAATACACACAATCACCATCATTTGTCTTCATCACCATCAATTGCAATATAAATTAATTAAAATATTTCATTAATATAATATTAAATTAATTTATTATTTTATTTAAATTTTATCTTTAATTTTAAAGAACTATAATGTTTTTATGTACAAATGTTGAGAAAATAAAATATTAAAATTTTATTATGTATATTCAAATTCAAACCACTTCATCCTAATGTACATCATAATTTTTGGATGCGCACTCAGATTCATAATTTTAATTAATAAAATTAAATTCTGCAAGAAGCAATTTTCATTGGATCAATGAAATTAGTTATTTTTTTGGTTTTTTATTCGATGTTCAGAGTCCGTGAAGTCTCGACTAAATTCGAATCTCGCACTATAGGACCCATTTTGGAGATGACGCTCCCAACAAAATTTTTTCCATTGCAGGATTTGAATCTGAGACCTCGAATTAAGAATGAAACACTCTCACCAGTACATAACAACATGTTGGTCAATGAAATTAATCATACTTTTAGCATGTGGATCTAATTAAGGCTATAAAAAGTCTTTGCTATTAAATATAGATAAATATATATTTATTGAATTGAAATAATATATAATCCTAAAATAAAATCTGTCATGGACCCACCTATTTCCCACTTGATCCAATATTTCGAGCTAAACGAAACTTCCCAAATTTGCTGAAGACTTCAAAGGATTCTCTCGAAGATTTTCACGTAATTTATTGGCAAAGTTTGAATCTTTTTGGGATTTTGAGAAAATGGGTTTCCTTCAAGGCACTTTTCTTGACTGGGAATATGAATCTTACCCATCATATGAAGATTTCGTTGTTCTTCCATTGTTTGCCATCTTCTTTCCCTCTGTCAGATTTTTACTTGATAGATTCGTTTTTGAGGTAATTTTTCTGTTAATTTTTGTGGGTTTATCGTTTTAAGTGATTCAGTGTTGAAATTTCTGGATTTTTGTGCATTTTTTTTTGAGATGGGGTTTGTTGATTTTGCTGATTCTGGGTGTGGATGAATTTGAATGTGTGTTAGTGGTATGATCTCTGTGTTAGTTAACTTGGATTTTGAGTGAGGTGATTCTTGTAGCTACTATTCCTTTGAAGTGGAAGCAAAACTGATGATCTTCATGAGAATAAGTGTTTTGATTGGTTGAAGGTTCTGAGCATATATTGAATAGGTCTATCTGTTATGAAATTTGGGTCTAACTTCATACTTTTAGAACATGGGTGGGTGATTTATGTATTAATTGTGTT
>JAABOM020000092.1:5675274-5730784 GCA_011800125.2 Solanum clarkiae
GATAGTAACTTGATTTATGTGCTTAAGAGATTCTAGGAACTTTCGGAAAGAATGGGCTAGAAGACTTCAAACAAAGTCCATATCCTAGACGCAATGGTTCCCGGAGCTAATTATGCTGTATGTTAATGCTCGGTTCTTAATTCAGGGGATTCAATATAGTCAACTAGCTAAGTAGTCAGGAGTTGTTGATTGATTGATATTAGCATTCAGTTCTCTTTTGAAAACTTCTTGTGTTTTTGCAGAAATATGTACTTACTAGTTAACATTTACCGTTTTCGCGAGAAATAGTTCTGTATGTGATTTATGTGAAAGTGCTTTTATTTTTCTGTAAATGCAGTTATGAAGTTCTCCAAACCCTGGATAAGGACAAACACAAAGTGGATGGGCCAATCTATTACTATGTCTTCAATACTCTTCTATTTTGCTTACTGGTTCTTCATATATACTGGTGGGTGTTGATATACCGGATGCTTGTTAAACAAATCCAAGCAAGGGGCCAATTGAGTGACGACGTTCGTTCTGGTAAGTTTAAGACCCACATGCTTATCTTGATCATCTTGATGTAAAATTTTCACTGCAAATCGTTGCTGAAGTGAAGCTATAGATAAATTCTGTTTGAAGTCTTTTTTTGCTGCTTGCATGGTGAAAGAGACGGGAAAGAAAAAATGTAACTTTTTCATGCATTTCACTTATTGGTCAAGGAATAAAAATGCATTTATGTCCTATGTCAGCAATTAGTCCTGCCAATTGGGGTGGTTATGAAGTATGTCATATTGGGGTGGTTGTGCCGGAGCATCGGCCTAACTGTCACACACATTCATCAATTCCAGTGGGGGAACATCATGATATGCCTTTGCATTTTCAAACCAGAAGAGTGAATATTTTCTTTGTTTTTTGATAAGTGAGTCCATTTCTTTTTTGGATGACCAAGAAATCCATCCAGGGCCAACTTTTTGGACCAACTGCAGCCTCTGGAACTTGGGGATAATGGGCCTGCCCTCTGTTCTTCTCCACCTTAACTGTGGTGTCTAGGCCATCTTGTGCGCACCTCAACTAGTTCCACGTGATACCTCCCACCAGCAACAGGTACCCGGTACTAGGTAACTATGTCCATCAAGGCTAGAGTAGATGGGAAGATATCGACAGAAATTGCCTAGTGGTTTGTCTCTTCCGGGAATTGAACTTGAAACTTCATCATTCTCAACCCACTTCATTGAACACTAGGTTTCACTTGTGGGAGCTTATAGTGGAGTTATTTCTAGCTTCATTGGTCTTTTAACAGGAGTTTCCTCCGAGTGAAACTCTGGATCTCCTCAATACCAGGCCTAATTCATATGTTGGAGGCTCAACTGTGACCTAAGTCACTAGCTCCTCAAGCTTTGCCACTTGAACTAAGCCCTGGGATGATAAGTGAGACTTTTATGAATTGCCCCAAGATGTGTACATCAGAAGCTTTACAAAACCCAAGCCCTTGCTACTCTAATATGGTAGGTGGCTGAAAAATTCGACTAAACTATCAACGTCAAGAGAAAGGCTGTCATATTTTTGCTTGGGGATACTGCATGTTCTACCCTCAGAACATCTATGGCTTCTTTCTTTTCAAACTTTGAAGTCCAAATATGCCATTTATGATGTTTTCTTATGCGAGATAATTAGTGATGTTTACATGTTTTTGCGACAACAAAGATGTAGTGGTTGTAAAGTTGCTTGTGTCCTGTAATGTTATGAGAAGAGGAATATGGAATCTGTAACATGCAGGGAATTTACTTCTTTTCATGGATGACTGCGTATTGCTCTGTCTCTTAACTTATGACTGCAATAGGAACTGCTCTTGCTGCCTATTTTAGTGCTTGCAACTTCTGATTGGGGTGCATAGGTTAGTCATGCTGCTGAATGTTAAAAAGACAAAAAAGATGAGATTTTTACATTTTTTAATTAAAGGATTTCATTACAAAAAGTGACTGTACAGCTGAAGTGACCAAATGATGTGACCTCCAGGAGAAATGCCCCAGAATGATTAATTACTACGTACATATCACTAGATCCTCTTCCTGAAGAGTAAATAGTAAATACAATATTAAGGATAGAAATTCATCAAGTCTAATTGTTTTGCCAGCCTAGGTCTTAAGCTCCGTACAAATATGTCCTGGATTATGAGTCTGACAATTGATCCTCAGTCCTTTCCTTCTTGTGAAACTCTCCCTGTTAGGCCCATTCTGTAAATCTCTGCAAGAGCATTTCTTCCCTTCATAGTTCATACATGAACTACTCCATCTCACCTTATCTTTCCATGCCTTAGTAGATCGTGGAATCTTCAGCCATTGCGTCATCTTCCTCCATCTAGTCTCAGAAAAGTTGCATTCAACGAATAATGTTCAGCTGTTTCATGCTTTTCCTACAAAAGAACACATGTTTGGTTGTCCAGAATTCCCCATTGTACCAGTTTGTCCTTGGTGTTTATAGCCTATTATGAATGGCCAAATCCCAATTTGGCGCACCATAGTTGTTGCAAGTTAATTTCCTCCAAGGGACTCTAGGGATATCATCTCTCAGTTTGCTGGAGGCATTTGAAGGAGGTCCTGCTGCCTCACTTCTTCTCCATTAAGTAGAATACATATTTGAGCACTTCCATATCTGCAAACTATAGAAGTGGAAACTTCAAAAACATAAACTGTCATTAATAAGCACTGACATAATGCATTCAAGGCTGTGTTTCATTCTGGCCAGGCAGATGATGCTAGCAATACCAATCAATATGCGGAAAAGAAGTACCCATTTTTCTGAGAGCTGTTTAGTCTAGGCCATGTATTTACCAATAGTCACTGACTTGTTTTGCTGCTATGATTCACTCTCTGTGGGCTGATAACGTGTTTTCCTTGCACTAGTCGTCAATGTTGCAAGACGTAGTTTGGCAGGGCATCTTAGTATTGCTTGTCTTAGTTATGCCAAGATTATTTCTTTGCAGTGTTTGGTTTTAGTGTATTAAAAATAATGTGCATTGCATAATTTCTAAAAAAATATACTTTTCTAATAAATATCTTCCACAAATACAGTGGAAAGGATGTCATAGTTTGGTAGCATATATAAGAATAGTTTTGATTAGGGTGTGTATTCGTAATGCTGGTGTTAGTCATGCTTGCATTTATGCTAAGTACTTCCACAAATACGGTGGAAAGGACGTGAAAACTTATGTTTGCTAATGCATGCATTGAACCCCTTACATTGCTAATACCATGGTTTCCCATGTATTAGTTATACTGTATAACTAATAATTCACAAAAGTTATACATAGCATAATTCACAAAGTTATACATAGCCTAATTCACTGTATAACTCACGAAATTATACATAGCATAATACCAAATAAGGTTGAAAAACAGTGCCAAACAAGGTATCAGTAATACACAAAGTTAATGCATGCGTCATTTTTCTAGTGCATTCTGTCAAGCAACCCTTAAATGTCTTTCCGTTTAAATGTTATTGGTCAAAGCAATTAAACAAAATAAATGGCTCATTAAGTGGAGCAAACTGTTTTTACTATATTGCAATTGTGGTCCTTGATTGTGTGTTCTACCTCGTGCAGATTCTGAAGACGAACATGAAGATTGACCGTGTCTAAAACTTCTACTGCTGATATGTTCACGTGAAGGTAGTTGATCAATCTTATTTGATTTGGATGCTAAGTGGGGAAAAAAAGATAAATAAGGATCACATGCAATTCTAATCTATAGAAAAGGCGCATGTATTTATTTATGTTCCTTTAACGCCATGGAGGTTTTGAAGTATTCCTTCTCTTATCTATAATCAGAATTGCCATCCCTTTCTTTTTAATCACAGAAATTTGATCATTCATCTCTGTGAAATTCTACATGCATCCTAAGTTCTTTGTGGTGTAACTTTCACATTGCCGTTTTCACTTGAGCTCAGTTGACGAGGAAAAATATCTTGATTTACCTGTTGTGTATGTTTGTCATGCTTTTCTTTTGCAGAAAGGAAACAACCAAACACTCTTAAGAACTTGTCGGTGGACTGAAGCAATGTGCTATGAATTGATGTTTTGGCTCATCAGAACTTGTGATTAGTTAAGGCAGGTTGAAGGAACTTCATTAATGGAGAAGAAGGCCATTTGATCATTTATAGTTATTTTGACTCACTATTTTCCGGTCATTGACACTGGCATGGGGACATTTACACCCTATTTCCTCTTTCTTTTCTGTAAGTTTTTGCACCAACAATTGTGCATAATGACTTCTCAATTGTAAAATAGAAGACTTGAAATCCGCGTTAGCGCCCAAAGGGAGTTGATGTAAACTTATTCATGGAACTTCTGCTGTAGTTTCCAGTTGCACTTGAAATTCACATTTAGATTTTCCCTTTCCTTATTTGAGCAGAAGGTCTATCGGAAACAGTCTCTCTACCTTCACAAGGTAACTCTACTCGTAGAATTATATTAGTTTTTTGTTGTTATTGTTGGAGGCTTCCCCTCACAGTTCAATTGAAGGATCCATGGACAAGTTGTGGGGATGACTGATTAGTGTGGCCATCCTCACATTTGAGCCAACTTCAAAACTTGGAAGTTCACTTACCCTCCCTCTAGGTTACTCGAACTTTCAATCTTTCGAATAAAAAGAAGCATTTTTTTTTTTTCAATATATCGCCGACCTATCTAATCATGATAAGTCAACTGAAATATTTTAGCGTAATAAAATATTGATTGATATTTAGTTTTCAATCTTGAATAATTTAGAGAATAAATAATTATTGCAAAGTTAAACACATAAAGGAAATGTCTTCTATACCCCTTAAAAGAATAAATAAAATAAAAATGAGAAAACTATTAAAGATACTTTTAAATTTGGCACGAATTACTAGTTTCATTCCTGAACTATTAATAGTGTTAAAAACAGCCTTTTACTTACTAATTGAACTTAAATATGTCCCTAATTTTGTAATAAGAGTGTAAGACACTCTTAAATTCTTGCCAAGATAAGATGTGTTTTTAACACTTATGATAGATCGATGGTGTATTTTAATTTAGTTAGTCAAATAGAGAGATGATTTTAATATTGTTAATAGTTTGAGGTGTTTTAAATATTTTTCTGAATAAATACATATTTGTTATAATAAACATGTAAAAGTGAACGAAAAGTATAATACTACTCTCTCTTGCTTCTGGACTTTGATTTTCTTTTTTATTTCTCACCTTGCATCGGAGCTCAATCAAAATTCGAATAGTGCAATGCAAAGTTCATTCGAAGGTGGAACCTCTTGTTAAGGATATCAATCCTAGCACTAGTACCAGTGTCACAATTTTGATTTAGGAAGTTCAAAATTTGAAAAAATAGACAATAAATTTGCCGAAAGAAAGTCAACATCTATTATATATACATAAAAAATTATTTAATTACATATAAAATCGTGTAATGATTCATCAAAGAAATTTCATCCATACCCTTCTAACCAATAGATAGCTCTCCCCTTCCTACCACTGCATCACAATCCACGTTGGTTCTATATTTTGATCTTTGTATTCTCCTTGCACAATTATTTCCAACTTTTATCGGAAAAGCATGAAAAAATAAAAAGAAAAAAAAAGTGAAAATGACATATATTCCTATTAAAAATAAAACGAAATTTACCAAAAGTGAAAAATAAAAATAATTATTTATTTCTTCTTGTGCAAGCTAACATTTTTTTCAGTCGAGTTGATATCACAGTGTTTCTCTTCTCCTCGGAGCTGTGAACTCCTCTCCATTTTTTCCGGCGGAATCGATTTGTAAGTTCTTGATTTCGCTCTTGTCTTTTCTCTCACAAACACAAATACCCTAATCCCAATTTTTCTAATTGAATTGGGTATCAAATTTGCAATTCCTTCTGTATGAAGAAAGCCTCAATTTTTTTCAAATTTGTATCGTTAATTTTGTCATTTTCTACAAGGTTATGCATATTTGGTTGATACCCATGTGATTTTCTGGCAAAAGGGGTAACAGATGTAGAATCTTTCTTCACATTTTTTTTTCAGTATTTTGGTGCTGTGAGATCCAAGATTTAGAGGTTAGGGTGTTTTGGAATGACCTATTATAGTTACACTTTTTTTTTTGGAGGGGGGGGGGGTTGCATATGTATACAAAGTGCAAGCTGAAAGCACTAGTAAAAGAAAGATCAGTAAAAAGAAAAGGGCAAGCCCGGTGCACTAAATGTTCGGGGAAGGGCTCAATCATAAGGGTTTATTGTACGTAGTCTTACTTTATATTTCTGCTAGAAGCTGTTTAGAATGTGTTTCCAAGGCAACGCGTGACCGTCATTTACCGAAAGAAAAAGGAAATATTTTGAGAAAGTTTTTGTGAATGTAGCTGCTTATAATGTATATTTGAACATAATTGCTTTGAGACTCTTTCTCAGATGGGTTTGATTGATGACTACCCATTCTGTAGGTTCTAGTTGTTGTTGTAAATGAATGAATTATCTTTGTTTCCTTGTCAAGAAAGTTCAGGTATTGTGTTTATGGAAAAGCAGTCTATGTTGCTTGGACTCTTCAAAAACATCAATGGGTACATGTCGGATTCTCCTAATTTAGTGTATTTTTGGAGAATCTGACACGGGTGCAGCATCGAAAGGGAAGAGTCCATGCAACTTAGAAAGTAGTTAAGAGTTTCTTTTAATTACCATAAGTTGTCATTAGCTAATACAACCAAAACAAACTCTCCAAGTTCTTTTCTTTTTTGAGAAGAACGCGTTTCTAATCAGCCAATAGAGGGGAACCCCATAAATCAATGGGGTCAGACTGATAAAGTGGGGAAACTTCTTATTTAGTGGCAGTGAAAAGGGAGGAGTGAAATCTTCAGAGTGAAACTTCTGCTGATGAAAATGCAGAACTGCTTCTCTTACTTCCTTGAGAAACAAAACTACTTCTGGTATTTGTGCATTACTCCTTTACCTTGTAATACTCATTTAGGACTCTCTTATGGGCTACAGGTAGTATTCTTGGAATACAAAAGGATCATTAATTGCTACAGGTATCAACTTCCAGCAAATTCACATAGTAACTTTAGGGCCCATATCAGGGGAGTGATTAGAGTTTGGGATTCCACTGGGTATGTTGTTGTTATTGCTGGCATGCTGATTATCTTTGGTCTCAAAACTGTTTATTTCTTCTGCTTTTTTTTTCATGTTATTTTTGTTTTTACGATTATTTTGTGAATCTGTTCTTTTATGTTTTCACTTGTTGATTCTCTTCTAAGAAAGGTACTTCTTTTTTCTTTTAGGAGCTTTAGAATCATATGACTTGGCATTAGGAATTTGATTGCTACTGATCCTGTTTTATATAAGATGGATAAAAAGTTGTAGAGCTTTTCCTTGTGGGGTTACTTGCTGCCGTAGGTATTGTATTCATAAGCTATTCCCCAGACTAGACCAGTGTTTTTAAACAGCCATCACTTCATCGCCTAAAGTGATGTGGGTGATGCCCTGTGCTTTACAGAAGTTTGCACTTCAAAAAATTGGTGCACACACTGATTCCAGGGAGAATCAGTCTCTTTTTCGAAACTCAACTTTGAGCTAAATTAATATCAGCATTTATATATTGGATGCTTAAATTAGTTGAGTTGATCACAACTTAATTTTACTTATACCAAATCCATACTGGTTTGCTAACTTCAAATTTCTCGTAAATTGTGTGCTTTGCTTTAAAGAAGTGTGCGCTTCACTTCTCTCTTTTCGTTTCAAGCCCCATGGATTTTATTGCTTTTATGCGCTTGCCGCTTTTAAGAAGACTGGATTAGACCACGTGGACTACCTTCTCTCTGTAAATACAATGATTGCGTAGTAGTAATTTTTGGATAGGGGCATCTTCAAGCCATTGTACTTGAAGACTGAATCTCCTCACTCTGTTAAGTAACCAGGTCTTGATTTCTTTTCCTTCTTTGTATCTTTTCTCAAGTTCATATTTTCAACGATGTTGGTGAACAAGATACTAAGGATCTTTACATACTGTAAGCAACTTGTTTAGAGAGATGTCATTGATCACCTCAAAATTTTTAAACCATGCCGAGTTAGAAACTACATGATAGCATTGATTTGATTGTCTTTCCAGTTTGGTGATCTCCAATTGTTGTGTTATAATATCTTTTGTCTATGCTTGGTGTTTTAATCTTTTTCATTGACTTGTGTTGTAGAACATTGTGGAAATTTTTCTCTAGCCGCCTCCATTCTTTCTGGAAGAACGTTGGTGTGATAGATGGACTTGCTTCATTTGTTGATCTCCAAATTTTGTCAAAAAGGCTATATTCTTACGCTTTTTGATGTGCTTTTGCAATTGAATCGACTTATAGCCCGATCAATCATGGGAAATATGTCCATATTTTGCAACATATAGAGTGACAAATACATATTTTGTTGAATATTTTGCAGGTGATAGGTTGATTAAATAGAGATGGAAGACATACTAACGGAAATCCCTCCACCTTCAAGGTTCTTTTTGGAAGATCTGAACAACTTTTGTCCTCCGTCTCCTCCTCTTCCCTCTCCATTCCTGTTGTTTTCACCTCCTAACCGGGAGAAGTTGTCTCGCCCTTCTCTCCTCATCATTGCCATGTCTTTACCATCACTTCAAGTTTTTCATCACGTGTCTTCCAAAACTCTCGTTGGAACTCTTATCCTTCCTGAGATACCATTCTCTGGCAATTCAGTTGAACCCTCTCTTAAAGACAAATCATGCAATATATATGCCCTGAATGAAGATGATAACTTGATTATGATTGTGTCTGTACAATATCCAGTAACTGCAGAAAGATCTCATGCGGTCTCAAAGCTACTGATTGGAGAACAGATTATTCCGGAAAGGGTCTTAATTTTGGATTCCATTCGAAGTTCTAATTTTAGAGGAAGGCTTCCACCGGATGAAGCATTTATATTCAAGCTGGAAACATCTGCAGAGAGAAAAGCAAAGGCTGACGGCCATCAAGATTCACCACTAGTAAAATGTGCAGACTATCTTCCATCAGGAAGTGTTGTGGATGGCTTGGCAGCAGCTTTATTGAGCCGATGTCAGTTGAAGAAGATAAGGGGAACCCTGTGCATTTCATGGCCTGAAGTCGGTGTTTCAGTTACATCACTTGTTAAGTCTCTACTGCTCAAGGATGTCCTCTCCCGCGTGAAGCATATTGACATTAAGAATCTTGAGGAGGAATTTTCAAAATTAAGCCGGAGTAAGGATTTCCTTCTTGATTCTGAACTCTACACATGATGACTCTCAAATGGCCCTTCTTCTGATCCCAGTGCCTCGTGGATCGTTCAATGTAGTTTGAAACAGATCAATATTTTCCTCATCTCCTGGATTTATCAGCTTGACATGGTTTACCATGGCAGATCCATTTTATGCTTTACATCTTCTTGGAGTGATTTTCTAGATGTTATTGTTTTGTCCATTGAGTTCATGGACTTACATGGTTAGTGTATGAAACACTATAAACTTGAGTGCTTTGATAGAATCTTTTTTACTTTTAACATTTTGTTTTGGCCACCAACATAGGTGAAAATGTATGTTATCATGGTAAAATGCTAAAAATCTATGTGCAAACATATAACATGTATCTATAGTCTCGATGTAAATATTAGATCTGAGTAAGTTTTTACATAAGATCATTTGTCGATGAAAAAAATATGAATTTGTCTAAAGTATAAATTTGAATATCAAAAGAGATATTGGAATAATATGCGTTCTCCCTTCAATATTATAAAAATATATTTGAAATTTTCCAAAACCATGAGGAAAAGAGAGTTCATACATTGATCATTCTGAAACTTGTCAGCAGATTAATTTCATTAGATACTTGAATTATGACTTATTTCAATTGAACATCTGAACACATGATATCATGTTCCTAGATATATTTTTTGATTCAAAATTATATTTTGTTTGTTGTGCCCTCAAATGTTCAATATATTGATAAGTTAATCATCAGATATCATCAAAAGTGGGAAACTTTAATCTTCATAGTTGGATTACTATCTTTTCCTCCATTAAATTAATTATCTATTGATTAAATATTAGATATTACTAATATTTATTTATTTATTGAATTATAAATTATTTGTTAGCAAGACAATTGAATGATTATCAATTAAATTGTATAATGAATTAGCCAAAAAGAAATAAACTAACGTATGTGTACCTTCTCCTTGATATTAAATTTACATGATTTAACTTTTTAGCACTAACGAAGAATTAAGTGCTTTTAATATTCACATAACCTTCTTTCTGTAATCTACATTATGTCACTACAGTTTGAAAAAATCATAATTCATAATTATAATTAGAATTTTATTGCTACTTTCTCTCTTTTCTTTTCCTCTCTCTCACCCCTCTCACTCTCTGCAATCTCTTGTCAGATATATAAATACATATGTACACCAGTTGCATATATTCAATTATTTGATATATATACATATTCAATTTGATGATACACATATGCAGTTCGTCTCTCTCCCCTCTCTTGCTCACCTCTCTCCTCCCTCTCTAGATGTTGCTCGCCTCTCTCCCCCCTTTCCTAATTTCACTTGCCAGATATACAAATACATATATATTAGTTTCACATATACAATTATTTGACATATATACATATATAATTCGCCTCTCTCTCGATCTCGCTCGTCTCTCTCCTATAATATATAGGTACGAAGCATAATTTTAGTAAATTATAACTATTTTTTGCCTTATTATATTTCTAATGTATGCTCTTTTTAAAAAATCGTCGATCCAAGAAAAAAAGGGTGTCCAATATGTAAATATCCCAAAACCAAAGGATCATATCATAAGATCACTCCTCTTCACAAAGTTTCACACAAAACAGAGCAAAACCTCAGTACTATTTCACCCAAAACCCTCAAAAAAAACCAGCAAGCAACAACAATGGAGGGCGTTACATACCAGAGATTCCCAAAGGTTAAAATCCGTGAAGTCAAAGACGATTACATGAAATTCGAGCTCCGGGACACCGACGCCAGCATAGCAAACGCTCTCCGGCGTGTAATGATAGCTGAAGTACCCACAATAGCTATAGACCTAGTTGAAATCGAGGTCAATTCCTCGGTTCTCAACGACGAGTTCATTTCTCATCGTTTAGGGCTTATTCCGCTTACGAGTGAACGAGCGATGAGCATGAGATTCTCACGTGACTGTGATGCTTGTGATGGTGATGGACAATGTGAGTTCTGTTCAGTTGAGTTTTATCTTCGGGTGAAATGTTTGAGTGACCAGACGCTTGATGTTACTAGCAAGGATTTGTTGAGTTCTGATCATACGGTGGTTCCAGTGGATTATTCGGATGCTTCCTCGGGTTTTGATAATACTCCTAATAAGTGAGTTTTTAATTTTTTTTGGCTGGATTGAAGCATTATTGTTGTTGCTTTATTGTCTGCATTTTTTTTACAGGCATTGAGCTTCTCATGCTAGGATAAATGTAGGAAGAATTGAGTACTTTCTTGCTTGCCCTAGCCTAGTCTAATTAGCTCCCATTTGGCCATAGATGATGAAGTTGAAACTTTAAATTTGAGTTTTTGAAGTTGAGGTGATTTCTGGAATTTGAAGTTGTGTTTGGACATGCATTTACTTGGAAAAAAATTTGAAATTTTGTGGGTGGGAGTCCCAAAAATCCAGAAATGGGTTGACCAGTTTATTGGGAACTTGAAAATATATGAAATCAAATTTCGTGGCCAAACAGATAATTGAGGATACATTTTTGTAAAACTACTCCAAAATCTCTGCACAAATTCTAGCTTAGTAGTTTGGGCTTGTGACATTTTCGTTGTCATTGCCTCGGATATGCATATGGGCATTTTTATGTGTATGAGTGTTAAGCTTAGTTGTATGTATATATATGGGTGTTAAGCTTAGTTGGGTTATGGTAACTCCTCCAGTGATGGTCCTTTGTTGTTCATCTTGCTGACTTGAACTGGTTTGGGTTTGAGGCACTATTTCTGGTCTTTTTTTGAAAAGTAACAACTTGTATATATGTGTATATATATTAAAAATCAGCATCAAGGCTGCTGCTGAGGGGTTGTTATTATTGTTACCGTTGCTGTCATGCTCTCTAATATCTTTGTGCATGCAGGCATTAAGTATTCAATTGAAATACACTCTCTGGTTGTCCTGGGTTGTCCTTAACCTTAACTAATTATAGAGAAGTATAATAAACTTTTACTCTTTCAAATTGGGAAATGATACTAGGTACTTGTTAAAGTAGGGTCAAGATGCTAAGAATGATTAAGTTATAGTTCCGATGGTGACAAATTATAGTTAAGTTGGGACAAAGTCATAAAGTCGCCACTTTTAGGATTTGGAACGTGTCATTTGTTGCTTTCTTGTGCCTTTTTGTATATCTGGGTACTTTTTTCTCTGTAATTGCCAATGACGAATTGCATCATTCTGCTGTGGGTCAGTTCTTCTTATGTGTTCATCTTTTCCAATGGAGATTGTGGACCGGTCTTGGTGATCTTAAGAATTTTTTTGTTTGGATGAAATTACAAAGGGTTGACATGATTCTGGTTCCAATTGGTGAATCTGTTTTTTCTGCAGATGCACATTAAGGTGCCTTTGCTATGTCATTCCATCAAGTGCAGAAGAACATCCGATAAATTTGTTGGATTGTTGTGCTGTGCATTTGAGAAAAAGTGATTTGATATCAATCAACCTCCTAGTGAACTTAGTAAATGGGGTCTTTTTTATTCTTGAAACAACTGTAGTCTTGAAGGTGGTGTTGACTAAACAACACCATGTGAAGAAGGATCTTAGTTTATCTTACTCTACCCTTGTGGTCACCGATAATATAAGACATTAATGTTATTTCTAATATGCTTATTTGGAGATTTGGTGGTGCAGAAATGCCTTGGTTTACACGTGCTAACTATTCATACCGGATATTTACGATCTTGCTCTATTTTATGCAGGGGAATCATAATTGTGAAGCTACGACGTGGACAGGAGTTAAGGTTAAGAGCTATAGCACGGAAAGGAATTGGCAAAGATCATGCAAAATGGTCGCCTGCAGCAACTGTGACTTTCATGTATGAACCAGACATCTATATCAATGAGGACATGATGGAATCCTTGACTCTTGAGGAAAAAACAGAATTAGTTGAGAGTAGTCCCACAAAAGTCTTCGCCATTGACCCTGAAAGCAAACAGGTTGGTTGAACTTCCTACTTGTTTTATTGCTATAAAATGCTATATTTCCATACCTGAACTTTTCCTCGTATATGTTCAGCACTATCTGTGGTTCCTATTATTTTCTCAATGAACAGCATGTCATGCTTTATTTGGTGATGAATGAAGCACTCCCTCTGTTCCAGTTAGCCTGGGATTATCTCTAAGATTTTTTATCATGCTCAGAGTCTGCATTCATGGTATAAGTATAAATGATTCACTTGACTAGTAGACTGGGAAATGCATGATAGTTGGAAATCCTCATACCTCTCCTGGAATTCCTCTACGTGGTAGTAGATGGCCCAATACGATATGACTGTATGGTGAAATTCCATGTTTTAGTTATGTGTACATGAGAGTATGGCAAAGAACCATTTTTGTTATAAAGTGGGTATATCAAAAGGTTCATTTTTTTGTGAAGTGAGTGTATCAAATGATTCATTTTTAATAAGTGAGTATTAAAAGATTCATTTTTCATGAAGTGAGTGTATCAAAAGATTTACTTTTATAAAATGAGTGTATCAAACGATTCATTTTATAAAGTGAGTATATCAAAAGATTGTTTTCGTTATAAAGTGAGTTCAAATGATTCGTTTTCTGTAAATTGAGTACAACAGATTCATAAGACGTTTAACTTTGGGGAACTAAAATACACTATATTTTTTTCTTGGGGAATAGATCTTGAAAAGGTTTTGGCAAGTGCAGGAAAAGAATTCCACTTTTCATGAAATTTGAACATTTCAAGATGAAAAGAAAGGACAAATAGAATAGTTAATTTGGCATAGAGGGAGTACTTGAGTTTAGTTGGTTGATACACCTATCCTCGATTGCTTGTGTATATTAAATTATGAGCAAGCTATATGGTAATAAATTACAATGGAGCATGACTTGGTTTTCTCATACTACCAGTTTGTTTACAATTTCTTCTGATTGGAAAAAAAGTGGCCATATCTAATGTATAGAGTGACCCTTCTAGTTCCTTTTTTTTTGTGTGTGTTTTCTGGAACCCGATCATGAATGTAGGTTTATTAATGTGTCACATTTTCTTTCAGTAATGTATTATTACCTATCCGAGGAGAAATTTACTATTTACACACAGATGAACTGACTAAGCGTCATAACTTCGACTGGATGCTTTGAGTTTGTTATGGTGGAGAAGAAATTGCAAGAAAAATCAAGAAAAACTAAGGGGGGTGTCAGACTTAAGTAGTAATCTTCCATACCCCTTTCCTGAAAAGTTGACTAGTTAGTTGTTTGGGCAGGAGTAATCTAGGCTGTTAACTCGAAAGTTTTCTCTTGTCAATATGGTGAAGTCTGGCGTGTTCCTAACTTCCTGTTGAGGGCAATGACAGAAAACAGTTAAAGCATGCTGGAAAATTAAAACCAAAAATTTCTAGAAATTATTAGATGCGAGTAAGCAAAACTTCACTTGAAGTATCATATTTTTGCTAAATCTGAATGGGGTCTAATAGTGTATTGGTTTTTTCATTACGTTGACCTTCTATGAGCTAATTAGGAAAATGCTAATTGATATACTCCCTTTGTCCTAATTTATATGACTTACTTTCCTTTTTAGTCAGTTCCAAAACGAATGATGCATTCTATATTTAGTAAAAATTTAACTTTAAAATGCCCGTTTCACCCTTAATGAAATGATTTATAGCCACACGAATATCTATTACTCATTTTAGACCACAAGTTTACAAAGTCTTTCTTTCTTAAACTCCGTGTGAACACAAACTAACTCATATAAATTGGGACGGAGGGAGTACTATTGTTTTGAAATGAAAGAAAAAGAAATGCACACTGAATTGTATCATCTGATTGTAAAGGAGATGAAATTTCAGCATTAGGACTTCTAGTGCAATTTATATTTATTGGTCAATTATAACTTCATTAGCTACACAAAATCTGAAAAATAAGATTGCAACTCGAGGTATTTTGGCTAATAGAATCAAGATTTGGAGGATCGGACGAAAACAAGATTGTGGAGCCTTTTGAATCCTAAACAATGGCCTCTGGAAATTGGGGATGCTAGCTTTTCAGTACAAAGGTTTATATGGGATTAAATGGGATTTTATTAATTTTAATAGAAGGCAGCAAATTCCAATCAGATTCTCAAGTCATAATCATTTGTATTAGAGGTTGAACGTTCTCCTTCCTAGCAAGGATGGTTAAAACACAGAATTAATTTGTTCTGTGATTGCTCAGTAGTCAATCTACTGAAACCTGGAAAATGAGGGAGGTCTCGACTTTAACCGACCCAGATGATAAAGGAAACATGGATTAATAGGTCAATGAGAGAAGCAACTCGAAACATCTCCAATGAATTCCTTTTATTGGTTTGTCATATATATATATATATATATATTCTCCAGGAAGCTCTCCTCAAGACATCTCCAATTCATCTTCATCTTTGCAGGTTATTGTGGTTGATCCCGAGGCATATACTTATGATGATGAGGTGCTCAAGAAAGCTGAAGCCATGGGAAAACCTGGACTTGTAGAGATACATGCCAAGGAAGATAGTTTTATTTTCACTGTTGAAACAACTGGCGCAGTTAAAGCTTCACAATTGGTGCTCAATGCAATAGAAGTGCTGAAGCAGAAGTTGGATGCAGTACGCCTTTCAGATGACACTGTGGAAGCAGACGATCAGTTTGGAGAGTTGGGTGCTCATATGCGCGGAGGGTAAAACCTCATTGGTTGATTCCAACTTCTTCACTGGTGAAAAACTGGTTAATATCCCTCCTGTAACAAGACATCCTTGAAACTTACCTTGACCGATGATGGAAAACTGGAAATGTAGAGCACTGTTTCTGTTTCTTTTTTAAGTATATGTTTTAGTCCATCATCTTCTGTTGGATTTCATCTCGCGATTGATCATCAATCCCCGTCTATGTACTAACTAAATGTGCTTGCTAAGACGCGCTATAATTATCTGCTGAGACTTCAATTATTTGCCCACAGTTGTATTTTTTTCGTCGCTCAGCAGAAAAGTGAAATCAATGTCATGTTCTTTATCTGTTCAGCTAATGTCATTTGGAACCATATCTGCAACTATTATTTGCAGGAATCATCAAAATGTGAAGAAAAGCAGCCTTGTGCCTGAAGGAAATTAAGTGAAACAATTAACTAAAGTATTTGTAGAATCTATTTGTTTGTGATCATTAAGGGACCGTTTGTGTTAATTTTATCATATTTACATAATATCATGTGCTTTTCATTATTAGTGGTTCTTTCCGTTCTTTTTCTTTTCTTTTCCTTTTTGCTATATCTAGTTTATTCTGTGTGCATTCTACCCTCCTCAGATTCCACTTGTGGGATTCCATTGGGTATGGTTGTTGTTGTATTATCCGGTCGTTTGGTTGGCAACTTGGAATCTCATGATAAGTACTCTTGGAATAAGTTATTTCATCCTATATATGTGATTATTTATCTCATCACTAAGACAAAAATTGTGGGATAAATAATCCAAAGACCATCTAATACTTCGAACCAAATATTTGATAAAATAATCTTACATTTTATCATGGGATTATTATATTTTATACCTCCCACCAAATGACCCCCTTAGTTTAGATTGAAAAATTAGAGTATCCGTTGAGATTAAAAATAATTTTTTTTAGAATTTGGTGGTGCTTTAACTTGATTTTAAAAAAAAATTATCACGTAAAGTAATTCTTAAACCAACTGTTCTAGCCTTGGTGGAACCAAGTGATCTAATACCTATTGCTGACGGGAGGTGATAGGTATTTCACAAAATTAGTTAAGATGCGTGAAGATCAATCTGGACACCAAGGTTACGTAAAAAGTCGAAAATAACATTGATTTGCAAATAATTTCTTTTTTATAATCAACATAAATATGAGTCAAGGTTCTATCAGAAATAGTTTCTTTACCATTGTGTATAAATCATCTTTCTCAAATCTCATATCTAAAATTACACGAAATATATTACTATTATTTATGTAAATAATATGCATGTTCAATAATACGTGAAAAGATAAAACAAATTATTTCAAGTCATTTTTTTTTTAAAGAAATAATACAAGTTGAAGCATGACGTTCAAAGCTTTGTTTGGTCAGTTGTTTATCTAGAAAAGGAGGAAAGCAACATGTAACAAAAACATTTTGGTTTCGACAGGAGTTAAACAGGTGAATTTATTTTGAATCTTTTTTATCGAAAAATTATAACGTATATATAAGGTAATTTTTTTTTATGTATATGTATATAATAGTAGATGATAAAACATGAAGACTTATTTGGACACGAAGGGAGTAGTAAGCAAGGAAATTTTGGTAAACCCTTTAGCTATTTAGAAAGGGGTTCGACTAGAAGCACTTTAGTGAGTGAGAACTGTGAGCTTTAAACAGTGTTTTCAACAACAATAATATACTCAGTGGAATCTAACAAGTAGAGAGGGTAAAATGTATGTAGACCTTACCACTACTTTATAGAAGTAGGGAGGCCGTTTCCTGGAAACCCTCGTCTCAAAAACCCATAAGCAGAATAAACTAGATATGACAAAAAGGAAAGGAAAGGGAATAGAGAAGGCGACTAATAACGAAAAACACATAACAATGTGTAAATACGATAAAATTAACACATATACGACAGAAAATGATAACACATGATATAAACACGACTACTCCTGCTATCCTACTATATTCCAAGGTCAGACATCCACCTAACTCTATCAACCAATTAGCTTGCTACTCTAATTCGCGTCCTCCACTCCTTTCTATCTAAGTCATGTCCTCGGTGAGATCAAGTTTCGCTATATCCTGTCTAATCATCTCCCCTCAATATTTTTTCGGTCTACCTCCAGCACCCTAATACTTTAAACAGTGGTTTCAAAAACGATTTTAGAGTGAGTTTTTGGGTCAGACATATCAAAACGACTATAGGATGACGTAAAGTGTAAGTCTTGGTCGTTAACTTTGATCTTTATTATTCTAAAAGTATTTTTGCTGTAATTCATATTTTATTGTTTATGTATTTATATTTATGCTTTATGTTATCATGTTTTTGTATAGTGATTTTTTTAAAAATATATAAGTAAATAAAATAAATCTCAAAGAAAATGGCATTGCTTTGTCTATCTTTTTTCGATAATCATGCCTACAATTGATAGGATATAATTTCCATATCGTTTTATTCCTCAGATAACTTTATCCCTTTTTTTTTTTTTAAATCATTGTCACTATATTTTATTCTTCTCTTTCTTTGAAATAGATAAACAATAATATGAGTTGAGGATACGAAGAACTAGTACACGTGGAGATGAATGATGATTTTATTTTAAATATTATCTTTGTTATTATCATTTTTCATTTTATTATCTTTTCCAAATAACAATTATAATATTTTTTTTATACTATTACTGATTTATTTGTAGAAATATTGAAAAATTTTACTTTTGATTATTGATAAATTGACGATAGATGAGATACATGCTTCGTAAATCCATGAAACTCACGTCTTCGCTCCGATACTACTTAAAACGCCTCGTCTCGCACCCTCGCTTTTTCCAAGATGTACCTAACCTCAAATTATGGTTGGTCAATTCTACCCTTGAATCCACTTCATTATTACCATGAAACCACTTTTTCTTCCTCTATTTATACAATTTCCTTGTGGTGTTATGTGAAAAAAGTGAAAATCAAATATAGTAGAAATCAATGGCTTTTGTTACTAAATTGCAAGTTGAGAATAATGTGTTCCCATCAACAATGGTGAAACCTCCTAGTTCCAACAATACCTTTTTCCTTGGTGGAGCAGGTTAGTAACTCAGTTGCTTGATTACTAGCGTTATAATTTCCTCCCTATTTAAAAATATAACATTAGAAATTCCGACCATATCGTGGATCTGGAACGTCGAAATCTATGTGGTTGCATTATTTATTTGCATAAAATAGACATCCGGAACCATTCGAATTGTCGGAATTTCGATTCGAACTTCCAAACTTCGAATGTTGACTAAAGTCAAACTATGATCTAAAAAATGAACTGAAAATACAACTTGGGGTCTAAAATCTCCATTTTAACTTCAAATTCAGTTTTGCAAATTCTCCTAGACCAGATTCGACATTCCGAAGCTGAGGGAATTCTAATTGTGTGATCTTGTTTACTTTATCAGTCCCGAGATCGAGTATGGGAGGAGGGTTCACTACTAAGACAAAAAATATTTCCACCGCGAATTATTTAAAAATTTGTGCTATAGAACATGATTAATTTTTCCCATCGAACTAGCTCATTGAAAAAATGTTGTGTAGGCTGGAATGCACTAACCTTAAAACTTGTTAATTCACTTGTTTGTGACTGAGACGTAGTTATTGTTGTACTATGTGTGTTATGACTGTGTGTTGCAGGACATAGAGGTTTGGTGGTTGAAGGAAAATTTGTGAAGTATAGTGTGATAGGGGTCTACTTGGAAGAGAATGCCGTTCCATTTTTCGCGGCTAAATGGAAAGGGAAAAGGTCCGAGGAGTTGACACATTCTCTCGAATTCTTCAGAGATATCGTTACAGGTACTGAAAGTGGAAAATGGAGATTCTATTATAACTCATTTGATTTAGTGAAATCTTAAAACACTCTGCATCAAGGTTAATGTTTGTGAATGATTTCATAGGTCCCTTTGAGAAATTCATTCGAGTGACGTTGATCTTGCCCTTGACTGGTAAGGAATTCTCCGAGAAGGTGGCAGGAAATTGTGTTGCCATTATGAAAGCAATAGGAACCTACAGCAACGTAGAGAGTCAGGCCATCGAAAAGTTCCTTAATGTTTTCCGTAGTGAAACTTTCCTATCTGGTGCCTCCATCCTTTTTACTCAATCACCTCTTGGGTCATTGACGGTATGTATAATCATTGCATGTAACATTCGGATAATATGTTCATCTGTTGCATATGTATCTTTTTTGGAGTCCAGATTAGCTTCTCTGAAGATGATTCAGTTCCTGGCACGGGGAATGCTGTTATAGAGAACAAACCATTGTCAGAAGCAGTGCTGGAATCCATAATTGGCAAACACGGGGTTTCCCCTGCAGCAAAGCGTAGTCTTGCCAAAAGAGTATCCGAAATGTTAGAAAGGAGCAATGTTGAGGTATCTGTTTGTGAAAAAACTGCAAGTGTGCTATCCTCAATCCAGTAACTGGGCTCGATTTGATGTTGTCAAGGTTGCCGAAGCCTTCCGAAAAATCTTAACTTATGCCAATAAGTGATGGAAGTATTTCAATGTTGTATGCATCAACTTCTCAATAAAACTACTCTCTATTAAACTAAAAAGTGTGTCGTAAATTGTTTTTAACGTGAACTAGTTGCAGAGATCGAGGTGTACTGATATCAGCAACATACTTCTTGTAGTATGGTCGAGATGATTTCAAACAGTTGAGCTTTGTTTGCATATGATGCAGTACGTTTTGAATGATTCAAAGATGAAAGATTGTACTAGTGTTTAGTCGCGATAGAGGAGTAGTAAAAGTTGCCATTTTGGAATTCAAATGATTGATTTGTTGATGTCTGCGTACAATAGACCCTTGTAATTAGGCCCTGCACACAACGCCCTTTTTTCTTCTCTGTAGCTGTGAAGAAGTAGGAATTACAACATCTTTTCTATAGAGCTTGCAGAACAGTCTTGAGATTATTGAAAAATTTTGTGCAGACCAGTTTGGTTGAAGGATTAAAAGGGTAAACTTGATCCTGGTTTCCAAAGTGTCTTTACTTTCTTAAACTCCGTGCCAAGTCAAAATAGGATTAGCAAATTCAAACGGATGGAGTAATAAAGAGTAGTCCCGCGAAAGCCTCTGGCATTGATTCTGAGAAGAATCAAGTTGGTTGAATATCCATACTTCAAATATAAAATGCTTTTTTTTTTTCCTATGGTGAACATTAGAGCTGTCAATACGAGCTAGTCCATCCCATTCGTGTTAGCCCATATAGGCTTTAGAATTTGACGGGTCAGGTCGAACTGGTCCATTTTTTTGTGGGCCAAAAGTTCCGGGCCTTGCCAGGTCATTTTTCATTTGGCTTATGGATCGACCCAACCCATGTTGCAAAAGCTCCACAACTCAGCAGGCTTATTCGAGTCGCAAGCTCAAAAGCTCATTTTTAAATGGGCTTCAAAAATCTTAGCTAAATCCTGTTAAATCATGATTAGGCTAGACTGGCTCAACGAATCTAGTCCGTCACTGATGGAAGAACACAGTTTTATTCGATTCAACAAAGCCAGCCTTACATAAGCAAGACATTATTGCTTTATGGGGTAGTTAAGTACTTTATCAAAATGTAGCTTCAAACAAAGTAATCCCCATAAAAGTTATTGGCTCTTTATAGACATGTAATATGGACCGGTCGGTCAAATTCATTCGAATTAGTCGATCAAATTTTTAAAAAGTTCACGGATTAGGTTAGATTAGTTCATTATTTTATTTAATCAAAATATAGCCAGTTCATTTCAAAATTACGTCGCTATATACTGGACCAACATATTTTCTTAAAAAATTATAAGTATTTTTATAATATAAATTATAATTTTAAAATGCTGACATAAATATCAATAATATAATATTACATGGTATTCATTATTTGTTAATTAAGTATCAAACTCATAAACAAAATAATTTAAAATATTATTAAATATTTATTTTTAATATAATGAATAAGAATAATCCGCTTTTCCTTGTGCCTACTGGCAATAATGCCAGAAATAGCGTGCAGCAGTCATCTTATCTTCATACTTTATGAAGGCCAGGCCCACTGGCAATAATACCAAAATAGCGTGCAGCAGTCATCTTATCTTCATACTTTGAAGTTATTGTGATTTGTTTCAAATTAGTTGTCATATTATTTTTTATAAATTAATTTAATTAATAATATTTTATAATTAAAATTTAAAAGATAATAAAATACTACGATATACCAATTTAATTAAAAAATAAAAATATATAATTAAAATTTATTTAATTTAATCTCGAAAAACAAAACGGAGACGAAAGAGGTAATTGACCAAGGAAAGTTGGGTGGTTTAAATGCCGGCGATTTGGGGGAGTGACTGACAAGTGAGAACTGTGAGCCTCAAATTGTACCTAATCATCAGATTTGCTATCGGTCAATTCTACCCTCGAATCTATTCCATTATTACCATTAAGCCACTCTCCTTCTCTATATAAACATTTTGCCGAAAGGGTTACGTGTTAAGAATCAAATACCTGAAGATTTCAATGGCGCCCGTTACGAAATTGCAGATTGAAAATTATGTGTTTCCACCAACAATGGTGAAGCCTGTTGGTTCCAACAATACCTTCTTCCTCGCCGGCGCAGGTTTTTGTCAAAATAATTTATTATGCATGCCTGCATTGTGGTTCGATTCTCGTGGTATAGATCCAATTTGCTGTAATGTATGGGTGTAATGACAGTAATTTTGTGTTTGTTGCAGGGAGTAGAGGTTTGGAGATTGAAGGAAGATTTGTGAAGTTTACTGCGATCGGAGTGTATTTGGAGGAGAGTGCAATTCCGTTTCTAGCTTCGAAATGGAAGGGGAAGAGCTCCGAGGAGCTGACAAATTCGGTGGAATTCTTCAAGGATATTGTTACAGGTATTTTTCTGAGATTCAAATGTCTAATTCCATTAGATTTTAGCGCAATGAGACCTACGAATATATGTATATAGGTTGATTTCGGTGGAGTTTGTGTTCGGGATTATGCTATATTTCATTTGATTAGCTGAGTTTTAGTTGGATTGTGATCAGCTGAGTTTTAGTTGGATTGTGATTAGCTGAGTTTTAGTTGGATTATTTGTACTTGTTTGATGATATTTTGAACATGTATAGAAGGTTCGAGCCAAGGTTACTGCATTCAGATGCACTCGTAAATTGGATCACACATCTGCTCCTGAATTTGAGTTGCACATAGCTAGCCGAAATAGGCGTAGGAGAAAACTTTGCCAAATCTTAGAAATATGTCTAAATCAAATTAATCGGTAAGAAAACTTTGCCAAAACACTCAAAAAGGTTTAATTGTTGAAAAAGTTACC
Source organism: Solanum clarkiae (assembly GCA_011800125.2). Taxonomy (NCBI): domain Eukaryota; kingdom Viridiplantae; phylum Streptophyta; class Magnoliopsida; order Solanales; family Solanaceae; genus Solanum; species Solanum clarkiae. Next base: position 5,698,510 of record JAABOM020000092.1, read on the forward strand.
CGAAATGGAAAACATTTAGGGATCGTTTAGTATTATGTAATGACGCTATAGTTTCAATTAACTATTGAACACAACTACAATTCGATTAGTATTGTTAGAAATTATATAATCTGGTTCCTAACTTGTATAAGTCTGGAATTTGTATATGCTTAACTTTGATATTTGTATCCAATTTGTTGACAAATTTGATTTGTATAACTTATGAAAAATTCATAACTGTTAATGTATTTATATCCAATTCGTTGATATACTTGATTTGTATAAGTTATGAAAAATTTATAATTCTATATACATAATTCGTATATGTTTACCATGTTTGTATATTGACAAGCAAAACATATCTATAGTACACAAAACTATAGCTATGGAGCATAATTAGGCAAATTGAAGCTAAGGAGATTTCTTTCCATCAAAGTTAAACATTTGTGAATGTTTTCATTCTTCCTCTCTTTTAGGTCCCTTTGAGAAATTCACTCGAGTGACTATGATCTTGCCCTTGACGGGTAAGCAATACTCTGAGAAGGTGGCCGAAAATTGTGTTGCCAATTGGAAAGCAATAGGAACCTACAGTTGTGCAGAGAGTCAGGCTATTGAAAAGTTCCTCAATGTTTTCCAGAGTGAAACCTTCCCACCTGGTGCCTCCATCCTTTTTACTCAATCACCGCTTGGGTCATTGACGGTATGTATAATCAACTATACTGATCGATAATTTTTAAAACAATAGGCACTTGCAAGTTGAATCATTGGTTAGGACAATATTTATGCACCAAAAAAATGGATTGTATATATCATTGATGTTCCTTGTATATTTCTTTGTCCGAGTCCAGATTAGCTTCTCTAAAGATGATTCAGTCCCTAGCATTGGTAATGCTGTTATAGAGAACAAACAATTGTCAGAAGCAGTGTTGGATTCCATAATTGGCAAGCATGGAGTTTCCCCTGCAGCAAAGTGTAGTATTGCCAAAAGAGTATCAGAACTGCTAGAAAAGAGCATTGCTGAGGCAGTGGTTAATGAAAAACCAGGAAGTGAGCTATCCACAATCCAGTAACTGGAATACTAAAATTTAAGAGAAATCGATCATTCCAGCAATTTAAGAGAAATCAAACTTGTCAGATATTGAAGAAAGATCTACCGTTCCAGAAATTGGAGTATACTTAGGAAAATATAAGAGGTTCTAGTGCTGAAACTCCCTTCTCAACTTGGTTTAATGTGTCAAGGTTTCCTGAGAATACTAGAGGAATAATTTAGCCTAGTTTTTCTAGATTCTATACTATGCAGTAGTGTGCAACAAGGTCCCATCTCTGAGTCTCCGTCAATTATGTAATGTGAGAGACTCAACATGTCTTTGTTGAATTTATATCAATGTTCTTTGAAGAGTATATTCTTACCATTTGAATTGTGAGCAATATGTGATGTAGTAAAAAATCTACGACTATTTAGGGATCGCATGGTTTGACAGTTTACAGTTTAGTTGTTCAGAAAAGTACTGAATCATCACTATAGTTAAGTGATATGAGTGTATAAAGACATTTCATGCATTTTTTGGATTGGTGTTGTTGGGGCCCAACAACAATTTCTCTCTGTGACTCTTTCTGTATTTTTCTCTCTTCTAAATGATTTGAATGAGGAAGTAATTTGGTAGATGGGAGCCTCGGTTGGTGGCCAACCATTTGCCAGCTACCAAGATTGAATACCAAATTTGACGAAAAAATTTCCATGAGACCTCTATTTTGAGGGGCCCATTTAACAGATGTAAATATCAAGCACGGATAAGTTTTTATCTCAACGTTCCTTTACATTCTCATGAACTTAATTTTTGTTGAATCTTTGTAGTTAGTTTTATCTTGAGCTCCAAGTTTATAATCAGGTTAATCAAAGTTAGGCTTTTTAGGGAAGAAACAAATGAACAGCAAAATATGAATTAAAATAGTAACGTGTTTAATTAATTTTTTGTTTTCATTACTAAATTTAGGAAATGAACTTTTTGAAGTCTTTGAGCATCAAATCAAGACTAAATAAACCTTGATGTCAGTGCAAATCTAGAACTTAAGAATAAACAATTTGTAAATAAGTTTAATTAGATTTTTTGTATTAAGCATTGTTTTAAAAGTATCAATACATTATTAAATTCACTTAACTTTTGTGTTTTACACTTTTTTTAATATGTTTACTAGTTTTTCACTTTAAATTTTTTTAGTTTTTTTCCAGTTTTTTATATATAAACTATTATTAAATTAAATTAAAAGAATATAATTAATTATTAACTGACATAACTAATTTGTCCTAAAACTACCCCATGTTTTAATCTTCCACTTGATATGATCCTACCACATTTTGCGTAGACTCACTAGACCAAAAAGAAAGAAACCAAAAAAATTCATACCAATGGCTTTTATTAATTTTTGTCAATCAAAAATTGTGAATTTTGAATTGTTGATTTTGGTAATTATTTGCATTTGGTTTAGCAAATTGAATGGAATTACTGATTCACATTTAAGAGGGAAATACGAGAAGATTACAATGGCGGCCGTTACTAAATTGCAGATTGAGAATTATGTGTTTCCACCAACAATGGCGAAGCCTGTTGGTTCCAACAATACCTTCTTCCTCGCCGGCGCAGGTTTTTGTCAAAATAAATTATTATGCTTGCTTGCATTGTGGTTCGATTCTCGTGGTATAGATCCAATGTATGGGTATAATTTGTGTTTATTGCAGGGAATAGAGGTTTGGAGATTGAAGGAATGTTTGTGAAGTTTACTGCGATCGGTGTGTATTTGGAGGAGAGTGCAATTCCATTTCTAGCTGCGAAATGGAAGGGGAAAAGCTCCGAGGATCTGACAGATTCGGTGGAATTCTTTAGGGATATCGTTACAGGTATTTGCTGGGATTCAAATGTGAATGTAATTACCCGATTTCGTTAATTTTTAGCGCAATGAGAGCGAAGAATATATGTATATCTGTTTGGTTCTGGTGTAGTTTGTGTTCGGGATTATGCTATAACTCATTTGGTTTAATGAGTTCTGGTTCGATTGTTTGTACTTGTTTGATGATATTTTGAACATGTATAGAAGGTTCGAGCCTTTTGAGCTGAGGGTCTTCCGGAATCAATCTCTCTATCTCTATGAGGTAGTGGTAACGTCTATGTACATTTTACCCTCCCCAAACTCCACTTGTGGGATTCCACTGGGTATGTTATTATTGTTGTACAGAAGGTTCGAGCCAAAGTTATTGCATTCAGATGAACTTGTGAATTGAACTCTACACCTGCTCCTGAGTTTGAGTTACACATAGCAAGCCGAAATAGGCCTAGGTGAAAAGTTTGCCAAATCTTAGAAATATGTATAAATCAAATTAATCCATAAGAAAATTTTGCCAAAACACTCAAAAAGGTTTAATTGCTGAAAAAATTACCCGAAATGGAAAACATTTAGGGGTCGTTTGGTATTATTAATAAGGTATAGTTTCAATTAATTATCGAACACTGCTACAATTTGATTAGTTTGCTAGAAATGATATAATTTGGTTCCTAATTGTATAAGTGTGGAACTTGTATATGCTTACCTTAGATATTTGTATATATTTGATTTGTATAACTTATGAAAAATTCAAAACTGTTAGGTATTTATATACAATTCATTGATATATTTGATTTGTATAAGTTATGAAAAATTCATAATTCTATATACGTAATTCGTATATATTTACTATGTTTGTATATTGGTAAGCGAAACATATCCATAGTACACGAAACTATAGCTATAGAGCGTAATTAGGCAAATTGTAGCTAAAGAGCATAATTAAGTTATTTCTCTTTGCTGTTCATGGAATTTGCTCTTAATTGTTTGATATGTGATGTATTTTTCTCTCGGCATATTTGCACACACTAGCTCTCTCTATAAGAATAGAAAAATCTTTTGTCTTGGTGATTAAGTTGAACAATTTATAAAAAATGGAACCGACATATTAAAGATAGATAGTGTCTTCATATGACTTAGCAAATCCTCACCTCAAGTGAGATTTTGAGGCCGAGTTAGGCCCAAGATTTATTTTTTTAACAAATTAATGCATCTTGGTGAAAGGGAACTTTGTGAAACTGAGCATTGAGCAGTTTATTTTTCAAATTGTCTGACCTACGTGTTTAACTTGGTAGGCTATACTTGACCTACGTGTTTAACTTGGTAGGCTATACTTAATCCTTATGCGCGAATCTATCCAATGTCTAGCTGTCATTCCTGTGTGAAGTTACCGTTCCATTTTCTGTTTGATCAAGTAAGTTTAAAGTCTGAAAATTGAAGATTTATCCTTCTCCGAGGATTTTTAGAAATCTTTTATTGAAGCAGCAACATAATAGGAGAATTTGAACTTTTACAAATGATGAAGTTCAAAATAAGACTTTGAGGGCTTTATTATGTAAGATACTAAGTATTTATTAAAACAATCAAGAGATTTCATTCCATCAAAGTTAACATTGTGAATGTTTTCATCCTTCCTCTCTGGTAGGTCCCTTTGAGAAATTCACTCGAGTGACTATGATCTTGCCCTTGACGGGTAAGCAATACTCTGAGAAGGTGGCCGAAAATTGTGTTGCCAATTGGAAAGCAATAGGAACCTACAGTTGTGCAGAGAGTCAGGCTATTGAAAAGTTCCTCAATGTTTTCCAGAGTGAAACCTTCCCACCTGGTGCCTCCATCCTTTTTACTCAATCACCGCTTGGGTCATTGACGGTATGTATAATCAACTATACTGATCGATAATTTTTAAAACAATAGGCACTTGCAAGTTGAATCATTGGTTAGGACAATATTTATGCACCAAAAAAATGGATTGTATATATCATTGATGTTCCTTGTATATTTCTTTGTCCGAGTCCAGATTAGCTTCTCTAAAGATGATTCAGTCCCTAGCATTGGTAATGCTGTTATAGAGAACAAACAATTGTCAGAAGCAGTGTTGGATTCCATAATTGGCAAGCATGGAGTTTCCCCTGCAGCAAAGTGTAGTATTGCCAAAAGAGTATCAGAACTGTTAGAAAAGAGCATTGCTGAGGCAGTGGTTAATGAAAAACCAGGAAGTGAGCTATCCACAATCCAGTAACTGGACTACTGAAATGAAAGAGAAATCGATCATTCCTGCAATTGAAGAGAAATCAAACATGTCAGATATTGATGAAAGATCTACCGTTCCAGAAATTGGAGTCTACTTAGGAAAATATAAGAGGTTCTAGTGCTGAAACTCCCTTGTTAACTTTGTTTAATGTGTCGAGGTTTCCTCTATGTTCTCTACTATGCAGTTGTGTACAACAAGGTCCCATCTCTGAGTCTCTGTCAATTATGTAATGTAACAGACTCAACATGTCTTTGTTAAATTTATATCAATGTTCTTTGAAGAGTATACTTTTTGATGTTTGGATATTGAATATAGAAATTGTTTTAAAAAAAATAATTATATTTTTAGCAAACTAAGAGTTCAGATAAATTTTGTGAGTACAGCTTCTGCCAATAAGTGATGAAGCATTCCATCATTTGTTGTGTTGCCGTCCTCTTCTCAAATATCTTTGCGCATGTAGGCATCAATACTCAGTAAAAATTGTTCTCTATTTAACTTTAGGTGTTTTGCTTTAAACTTGAACTAGTTGTAGCGAGTTGTTTTACCATTATTGATACAAGCTACTTGTTGAAGTATGGTCGAGATGATTCAAATTATTAAGCTTTGGATGCATACTATGTTGTACATTTTTAACCATTCGAAGGTGAAAAATTATAGTAGTTAGGTTGGGATAGAGTAGTACTAAAGTTCCCATTTTGTTTTTGGAATGAGTGATTTGTTGATTTTGTTGTGGGATAGTCCTTCTTGTGACATCTTTTCGATATCTTGGTGTTACTGATAATTTTTTGCAGATCAGTTTTGCTATAGGATAAGAAGGGCGAACTCGATTCTGGTGTCCAGTTGGTGAATCTGTTTTCTGGAACGCTCATTAAGGTACCTTTGATGTGTCATTCTATGAGTGTGCAGGATGATTGTCATTCTATGAGTGTGCAGGATAATATCCTATAGTTCTGTTGAATTATCGGCTGCATCTTTTAAGAAATAAGTGAGCTTAGATATCAATCAAGCTCCTAACGAACTTAGTAAATAGGGGTTCTTTTCTCAAAAGAAGAATATTTTGAAGGCGTTAAATAGTACCTGTTTAAAGAGAGATCCTAGTTTATACAACCTTCTTTTTGTCACAGTATGAGAAAGCAATGTTCCTTTTAATATGCTTGTTTTGGAGATTCGTGTTGCAGATTCTTGGTTTATACGTGCTAACTATCCAGGGGAATCATAATTGTGAAGCTACGACATAGGCAGGAGTTTCAGCCTAGAGCACATAGCAAATAAAGGAATTGGAAAACATCATGTGTAATGCTCTCCTGCAACTACTGTGAGTTTCATGCATGAACAAGAGGTCTACGTAAATGAGGCATGATGGGGACCTTGACTCCCGAAAGTTAATTACCAAAGAGTAGTCCCACGGGAGTCTCTGCATTGACCCTGAGGAGAAACAGGTTGGTTGAACTTCTGTACTTCAACTATGAAATGTACTGCTGTGTCTAAACTTTTTCGTCCGTTGAACACTATCAGAGGTTCCTATTACTTTTATGAACATATCATGCTTTATTTAATGAGGAACACAAAGGAAACACTCCCTTGGTTATCCGTACTGTTCTCTTCTTTGATGTTTTCATCTCAACTTCTTTGTTCTTTCCCCCTTTTTTTCGATAATTGTGGTGTTTGGGTCAGCTTACACGTGCTTCGACTAATTCCACGTGATACATGTTACCTCCCACCAACAACTGATACCAAACAGCTATATCCACCGAGACTAAGATGGGATGAAATCACAGTGTCTTTGTCTCTACTAAGATTTGAACCTGAGACATTCTCGATTCTTACCCACTTCAAACCTATTTTATAAAAAGTTTCCCGAGTAGAAGACCTATTTGAAATAATCTCTCTATACCTGACCCTCCCCAGACCCCCGAACACACGCAAGTGTGTTAGTTTTTCTGCACATTCAATTGGTGTATCATTTGGTTATATAGGAAATCGAGTTACAACATTAGGAGTACTCCCATAATTGCTTGTATGTATTGATCGACTATAACTTTGTTAACTAAATAAGATCTGAAGAATGTGATACAAGGACGTTTTGACTAATAAAAACAAGAGTTTTTCGAGTTTTATATTTCATTCTCATCTTTTGCAGGTTCTTTTGGTTGAGCCTGAGAACATATACTTATCGATGATGAGGTGGTCAAAGCAATGGGAAATCCAGGGGTTATAGATATACGTTCACACCAACGAAGATACCATCATTGGACTAGTGCCTCCACAGTTAGTACCCAATGCAGTCGTTGGAATATCAGCACCATTCTATTTTTCATTTATGTAGCAGAAAATCGAGTCGTTTCCATCAATTTCGGATGGAGCCAAAGATTCACTCTTTTTTTGCTTTGGAGTATGATGGAATAAAGCAAAATGACTCTTTAAACTGTCTGCGCTTCTTTCAATTGTGAAGTAGCAGCTAGTCAATGCAACTTTCGACGCTCATCATGGGTCAAGCGGAAACAGTCGCGCTATGTTTTTAAACATAGGGGTCAGACTGCGTACATTCGACCTCCCCTTACCCCGCAATGGGCGGGAGCCTTTGAGGCACTGGGGTAATGTTGTTGTTGTTGTATAGTGGGAAGCGGGACTTTGAACGCAAGCTATAGGGATGTTATAGGGAAGAGGATTAGCATAAGCACATAGCAAGTAATGTTTAAGGGGCGGGTAAGTATGACTCACACTATAGGGAGAAATAGGGGCTTAGGACTTCCATCTCATCAATACTACAAGCATTAACACATAGAAGGGAATAAGGGACTAAGGGAAGTCTTCAATAATACATAAGCATAATAGGAGTTGATCTCATAGCATATAATTAATATCTAACAACACCTCTAACAAAGAGTAGAACGGGGGCCAAGACATCTCCTGAGCTCACCCTCAAAGGATAAATATCCATAAATAGACAAGTCTTAATAAAGTATGAAAGTAAATGGATATTGACCCCGAAATAGAGGATTCACCAATAGTAATCTTCAATTGATCTTCCTTGCCACGTGGAGGAGGAGAATGAATAGGAACTCCAGTCCCTACATCGTTAGATCATGTAAGGAAAAGGTAAGTGTTAGTACTTGCAATGTACTAAGTGTCTGGGGTGCAACGCAACAAGAAATATAAGCCATCACTAAACAATGTGCATAATCATAATTAATGAATATAAGATTAATATGAAATGGACGATCAATGCTAAGTCAAAATAAGCCATGAGGAATCCTCAAGTCACGTAATATATGGAACATGGATGGAAAGGGAGCATAACTGACATGTAAGACCAAGCAAGTTACTACTTGGAATCCCGATGTTCGCTCAACACTAGACAAGGAGTGGTCTACTTTGCTAAGGTACACCAAACACTCACCATACAGGAACTTCCCCATTTTGGAAAGTGCTTCACAAATACCTTACAACAATATCACCCATTTCAGTTAATATATGATAAGAGACTTAGGGGAATACCACCCATCTTGGAGATCAAATGACATGTGACTTAAGGGAAACTTACCCTTTTGGTAAATCATACAACAATAGCTATATGAATCCATTAGCTAATTCCCAAACCTATGTTTGGTAACATAGCTAAAGCACTATGATTATATTCCAACATCCTCTCGGTGCTTGGTCACAATCCTATGGAATACTCAAATCATACTTATAGTCATAATATGCAAAGTCTTATAATATCATAATATCATCATAGAGTAGCTTTTCAAAACCAAAGTTTCATAATATCAAATATAAGGCCTCATATCATTCATAACTTCCACAATATTCTCATGTCATAGCATACATAATAGCGCTTCAAAATTCATAACTTTCATAATTTACAAATCCTGCCATAAAGTTTTCAACATCATAGAAGCTTGGTAGACAACTTTAGTGAAACATGGTGGGTACGCATATATGCTTAAAATCATGAAAAATTCAAGATTTTAGGACATGAAGAGAGTAAACACGGTCCTTTTCAAATCATTCAAAGTAACCTACTATAACAAAGTAAAGCTTAGTTAGGTCTTCCATAACCCTCATAAAAACCCATCGATTTCACATGACATAATAGTGCATAATAGTGTACAAAGGTAGAATTACATAATTTGCTCCATAATATCAACACATAAAAGAGTTCATAAAAGATCCATAAATTTCTATGACTTGAAAGTAGATGAGGAAGAGGAATGGTTGCGCTTTGTGAATGAAAGGTTTCCATAAATCAAAATCCACATACCTTGGTGTGATTAGGGATAGAAATCCTATGGGAGAATGAAGAAAATTTGAAACCCTAGCTTGGACTCCTTTCTTCAAAGATTTGAGGAAGCTTAAGAGTATTTGGGAGGGGTTTAGATTAGGATATTTTAGAATGAAGGAGAATTGAGTAGTTTATGGATGTATAGGGATGAAAAAGGGGCTTAAACTATGTAACATAGGCTTAGAATATTAGGAAATTTCAAAATTTCCCTTCCTTAAAAGATGTTGAACCAGACCATGAGACCCAATTATTGGTCGTGGTCTAGTCCACGGGTTTTGGAAAGTGGTTTCATCCTAGTAAATTTTTGGAAGTCAAGAACCACTCTGAAACATCAATTTACGACACCACCTAAGAACCATCGACTAGTATACGAGTCCTGCTGCTAATTCGTACTCCAGACGTTAGAAACCTATTTTTCCACTAAGTATGCCACTATACCATGAGCACAAGTTATGGCTTGTAGAAGCACTTATGGCCTATAGTAACCTTCGTGCATCTGTGACCCTTCTAATATGAGCTAGGACTTACAAACATATGTACAGCCTGTGATCTATTCGACGGCTCGTAGACCCTTTGTGAGAACCACTAATACTAAGAAAATTTTTGGACTTTGTTTCTTAAGCACTTTAGGCCTTTCAACATGTGGGTCCTTACAATATCTCCCTCTTGGGAACATTCGTTCTCGAATGTGTTAAACGCTAGATCTAAGGAACAAAATAAATGTATCATATGAAAAAATGCAACAAATACATCATGAAAATGTTCAAACCATGCTTCAAATGACATTTATAATGCAACCTAAAAATCACATAATCATGCACTAATGACATGAAAATGACATGTAAGGACGGGAGGTTCTCAAGTAGGAAAACTCATGGTACCTTAAGATTAATTAGAATGGAAGAGATAGGGGTATCGCCTCTTTATGTCCACTTTAGCTTCCCAAGTGGAACTTTCAATTTGTTGGTTCTTCCAAAGGACTTTGACAGATGCTATATCTTTATTTCTTAACCTTTTCACTTATCCATCTAATATCTCCACTGAGACTTCATCATAAGTCATCTTCCATAACTCCCACAACCTCCAAAGGCACTATAGAACTTGGTTAACCTATACACTTCCTCAACATGGATACATGAAAAACTAGATGAACCATACCCATCCCATAGGCAACTCCAATTCATAGGCGATCTTACCAACTCTCCTCAAGATTCGATATGGCCCTATATACCTCGGGCTTAACTTGCCCTTCTTGCCAAACTGGACAACACCTTTCTTAAATACACTCAATCATCATAACCAAACTCAATATCCCTTTTTCTCATATTGGAGTAGAACTTTTGCCTACTTTGAGCCATCTTTAATCTTTTCCTTATCAACCTTACTTTGTCCAAAGCTTCCATAATGAAATCCAAACCAAACAAAGTCATTTCCCCCACTTCAAACCACCCAATTGGGGATCCATAATGTCTACCATATAAGGCTTCAAAGGGATCCATTTCGATGCTAAACTAATAGCTATTGTCGTGAGCAAACTCTATAAGTGGAAGATGATCATCCCAACTACCTTTAAACTCCAAGATACAATCCGTAAAAATATCCTCAAGAGTTTGGATGTTCTTTTTTGCTTGACCATCCGTTTGTGGGTGAAAGGTCGTGCTAAGCTTGACTTTAGTACCAATGCCTCTTTAGAAGGACTTCCAAAAGCGTAAAGTAAATTGAGCACCGCGATTTAAAATGATAGACAATAGGACCCATGTTATATAACCAACTCATAGATGTACAACTTGGCATAATCTTTGGCACCATAAGTTATCTTAACCGGTAGGAAGTGATCTGACTTTTTCATTCTATCAATAATAACCCATATAGAGTCAAAGTGTCTTCTAAGCTTTGGCAAACCAATCACAAAATCTATGTTGATCTCTTCCCACTTCCACCTAGGAATATCAATATGTTGTACTAGGTTGCCCAACCTTTGATGTTCAGCTTTAACTTGTTGGCAATTATGGCAACCGACTATAATATTGGCAATGTCTCTTTTCATACCACCCCACTAATACACTTCCCTCAAATCGCTATACATCTTGGTAGAACCGGGATGAATGAAATAAGATAAGTTATGAGCCTCTTTCAAAATCAAGTCTCTCAATCTATTGACATCGGGTACACATAACATACCTTGGTACCTAAGGACATCATCTCCCATTTGGGAGAAAACCTCCATCTTTCCCTCCTTCACCAATGCCTTAAATTCTAACAAAGCAGGGTCAAGGCTTGTTTGGATTCGACCTCTTCAATCAAGGAAGACTTAGAACCATCTACAACCACCACACCTGCATTTTCATCTTTCATCCAACCCAACTCCCATTCTATCCAATCGATGAACTTCTTTTGTCAATTCTTTCTCGGCATCATCAATATGAGTCGTATTATCCATGGATACTCTACTAGAGCATTTTCCATATTATTAGCCTTGCCTCGCTAATAATGCACACTCATGTCGTAATCCTTAAGGAGTTCCAACCACTTCCTTTGCCTTAAATTTAGATCTCTTTGGTAAACACGAATTGGAGACTTTTATGGTCGGTTAACACATCTACATGAACCCCACATAAATAGTGATGCCATATCTTTAAAACAAATATTGTGGCTACTAATTCAAGATCATAGGTAGGGTAATTATGCTTATGCATCTTTAGTTGCCCAGAAGCATAAGCAATAACCTTGCCACTTTGCATCAAATACACACGTCAAACCTATTCTTGAAGCATCACATTACAACAAACCCTTCTAATCCTTCTAGTAGAACCAAGATAGAGCGGATGTAAGCTTGTCCTTTAAAGTTTAGAAGCTCTTTCCACATTCACCGGTCCTTACAAATTTAGCCTTCTTTTGAGTCAACTTTCTCAAGGGAGAGGCAATTGAATAGAAGCCCTCAACAAATCTCTGGTAGTACCTGCCAAGCTCAAAAAACTCCTAATATCCATTGGAGTCAAGGGCCTAGGTCAATTCCTTACCACCTCTGTCTTTTTCGTATCCATCTTAGTCCCTTAACCCAAGACCACATGCCCTAGAAATATAACTTCCTTCAACATAAATTCACATTTATCGAACTTCGAAAACAACCTTTCTTCCCTCAATGTTTGCAACACTACCCTTTAATGTGTCACATGCTTCTCTTCACCTAGGAATAAATCAAGATATCATCAATGAATACCATAACAAATGTGTCAAGAAGGTTTAAGACACTATTCATGAGATCCATAAATTTTGTCGGAGTACTTGTTAGGTTAAAGGACATCTCCACGAATTCAAAATGCCCATATCTAGTCAGTAAGGCCATTTTGGAAATGTCACACTCCCTTACCCTCAACTGATGATACCCGGACCGAGGTCAATCTTTGATAAGTTGACTAGCCCCTTGAAGTTGATCAAATAGGTCATCTATTGGCTAAAGATACTGGTTATTGATGGTGACCTTGTTGAGTTGTCGATAGTCAGTGCACGTTCTAAGTGAGCCATCTTTCTTCCTTACAAATAACACCGGTGCACCCCAAGGTGACTTGCTAGGCCATATAAAATGAAACCCTTCTCAAACAATTCTTTCAATTGGTCCTTCAACTCCTTCAATTCTATCGGGGCCATCCAATAGAGAGGAATGAAAATGAGTTGAGTATCGAGAAGAAGGTCTATACCAAAATCTATCTCCCCTTTGAGAGGGACACCAGGAAGCTCATTAGGGAAAATATCAAGAAACTCATTAACCACCGGAACTGACTAAATAGGAGAGATTTTGAACTCAACATCCTTAACCTTACAAGATGGTATAAGCAACCCTTAAAAATTAACTCCCGAGCCTTAAGACAAGAGATGAATCTACAATTAACCACCGAATCATGACCTACCAACTCAAGGACAAGCTCATTAGGAAATTTTAACCTAAATTTACAGGTTCTACAATCAATAGAGGCATGATTTGCATATAACCAATCCATCCCAAGAATAATGTATAAATCTACCATGTCAAGCTCAACAAAATCACAAGATAAGACTTTATGCAATATAGACAAGGGAAAACCCCTATAAACTCTTTTAGCGACAATGGACTCAACTATGGGGGTAGACACCTCAAAGAGTTCATATAACAATTTGGGACACACATGACGTCTATTAGCAACAAATGGAGTACTGAAAGAAAGAGTGGCACTCGAATCCAATAAGGTATATACATCAAAATTGTAGATCTTTAACATACTGATAACAATGTCAAGCACCTCATCCACCCCTTGCCTCCCTTGAAGAGCATAAAAGCGTGATATGGAGCACCTCTTTGTTGACCACTTTGTGCCTTTTGATCAACATGGGTACCTTGTAATTGAGGACAACCATCTCTACCCTTGTTTGGACAACCCACAATCTTGTGGCTCACTTTGCCATACCCGAAGCAAGCACCCACATCTTTATAACATCTACCACCATGATGTTTACCACACCTAGGGATAATTTGACCACCATTACCACCTTGAGCTCTAGGGTTGCGTACCCTACTATTAGCAAACCTTTATTTTTTAGTATTAGAGGACACTTGACCTTGGAATTTGTGGCCTTGTTGAAAATGACCACCTCTAGCACCTTGAAATCCACCATCACAAGAGCCCCCTTTGACTCCCCACTCCTCCTCTTTCTAAGTTTTTCCCCTTCAAATTGCTCAGCATAAGTCATGAGCTGAGACAAATCTATATCTCCTATGAGCATGGCGGTGCGACATTCTTCATTGATTAAGTTGGACTCTCCCAAAATAAACTTGTGCATTCATGCCCCAAGATCGGCGACCAAATGAGGACCATACTTTGAGAGGTTGTTGAATTTAATGGAATACTCGCTAACACTCATAGAATCTCACTTGAGGTTTATAAACTCCATCATCTGCCTCCCTTAACTCCTTAGGAAAGAAATGATTGAGAAAGGCGACCTTGAATTCTTCCCAAAAGATAGGCTCTTCATTCATTCTCTCCCTCTTCCATTAAACAAACCACAATTGAGCAAGGCCCTTTAGTTGGTAAGATTCTAGTTTCGCTTTCTCCTCTGAGCTTAACCTCATAATATCGAGAACTTTGTACACCTTATCGATGAAATCTTGGGGGTCTTCATAAACTTTAGATCCATATAACTCCAGAGGATTCATCTTTGTGAAATCCCTCACACTTGAGATGGGGGTAGCAGCATAAGGATCTTGAACCCCTTGGTTAGCTATAGCCTTTGCTAACAAAGTAACCACTTTATGGTATTCGGCATATGAGTGACTCTTTCTTCTTCTTAGGGAGGTTATGAAGTAAGAGGGATCGGTTCTCCCTTGGGAATGGAAGCTCTTTGTGCCGCTTTTCTTTCAGGCGTAATCTAAAATAGCAAAAGTTAATCCATTAGGAATAGGAAGTCTCAATTAACCCCCAAAGCACGACGTAGAATATGTGAATCATTCCTAAAATGCTTCATAGCCTCTTATTCATAGTTGTGCGTGCTTCACAACCATGAGCAAGACCTACTAACATGGTGCATTCGATTTTCAAGGACCATTAACAAATTTAGTTCTCTGATATCAAGCTTGTCACGACCCAAACCTAGGGCCTAGGTGTGACACGACCGATGGAGAAATCAAAGTAACCCTAAATACTCCTCTTTAGCATATATGGAATATCCTTGGTTATGGAAGCATAATTAAACAAAAAACACATAATTCTAGAGGGAAGCATATCATGCCCCGGGAGGGTATGCTTGGTATAACTGGCACTCGGAGACCATTGCTAGTCCCCCAAAAAACCACCTAGTCCCATCACACTCATTCAATCAATACATTAGTGGATGACATTCAAGAATTTAGAAGGCTACCAGTAGGCTACAAGATATCAACTCTGTCTATCATATGGAATAAGAAAAACATAGCAATCTCAATCATAAAAGAAAGAAGAAGGGAAAAAGAATCTCAATATCAACCTTCATCTATCTGTCTATGAAGCCTCTATAACTAATATCTAAGAATGTACCATGACAGGCCAAGACTACCACTATCAAGTGAAGTAACTCAAAATACATAAAGAGAATAAATATTTTCTCTAAAAGCAAGGGAGGACTCACTAAGTCTGGAATCATGAAACTCTGAAACTCAATGATACGCCTGTTGAAGTCCTCTGTCTATAGAATCTGCATCATACAATGATGCAGCGCCAAAAGGGCATTAGTACATAGAATCTACTGTATGTAAAATGGGCTAAAGTAAACAATATGGGCAATAAAATATAAAATGACATCAGCTCATCAATCACTCAACCTCAACTCAGAGTAAGGACAGGAGTCTATCACATCACCATCTAGCAAGACATCATACAATCACATCAACCTCAAAGTACTATCAACATGAAACCTATCTGGGAGTTTCTATAACCAACAATCATCACCTGTGAGCCGGTGATGATACAATGAAGAGATGTCGTTTCCATATCTGCCTAGTACCTTGAAGGGGAAAAGGACGAGTCTATCAGAGATCCCAAAGAAGTCTATCAAGTCCTCTGCGGGACAAAAGAAACATCCACTTTCACTGTTCAATCCTCTCCTACGCTGGCCACATAGTTAATAAGTACAAGTGGGACTCACTCTTACCCATTTTGGTGCTAATACTCCTCCCAGGACTCAACATGCTCATAATTTTGTCAACATCAGGATGGTTATATAACCAACCTCCCTCAGATGAGGACCTCATCTCATCTGACTTTCTATCATCTTATGGAATGGAATCTTCCTTTCAAATTCTATCTCACTCTTGTTTAAATTTTGTGGATACTAATTTCATCAACTTCAGTCATCATTATACTCATCTCAGGACTCAGACAACAACAATTAATAAACCCAAACAGTCAAGGCTCTAGACATTGCCCTTAGTTCATTCTTGAAGTCTTTAACAAGGTATACATGAAGAGTTGTTATGCAATCACATAATAAAACATGTAAATAATTAATTCAAAGTATGATGATCATCAATTTAAGAGAGAATGTAAAAATTAAAGATTGTTTTCAAAATTTCATTCAAGATTCACATTTAAGACTAATTACTTTCAACTAATCAACCTAATTGAATCGTAGGGGCACACGGAAGAATAATCCCATGTTTTGGGTGGCCTTTACATACCTGGGATGACGAAATACTTACTCCTCTTCAAGAACTTGAACTCAAACTGTCAATCCTCCGATCTTTCTATCTCCCCTCTCAAAGAATTCTTACGTAGAAACTTAAGAAAAGTGGGTTTAGAAACCCTCAATAGATAATAAACGACTTTAGAAATATGTTTTAGGACTTGACATGACATGGGGAATGAGCAAAAGGCCCTTCCGGAATTAAAAGAAAAAAATTCTAAATTTGTACACTGGTCAGTGATGCGCCAGGGGCGTGGACTAGTGTATTTCATGAATTTTTTTGAAATTCCAATTTACGTCCAAACTAAAAAAAACTTAAGTATGTCTCCGCGTCCCCCTCCTCGTCGCGCCAGGGATGCTCATCGGCACTATTTAGGGCGAAATTAGTGAAAATTATTTTTTGATCCGATTGCTCTTAAATCAGGTCAAGATCATTTTCCCACTCAATTTCCTGCGACAATCATAAATCCAATCTCGAATTTTCTGTCGAAGCTTTGGAAGATATGTTATGCATATGATACGTTTTAGGGCGCTTCGGTAATTTTATGGGGTGTTACATCATCTCCCCCTTGGGATCCATTCATCCTCGAATGAATAGTAAAGCTAGATAAAAAAAGAACAAGTAACCTTAAAACTTATCTCATTCCTTACTCTGGAACTCTCGAACTCTCAACTATCTATCACTTATCCATCACTGTCTTAGACTCGAGAATAGAATCAGATTCATACATCAACTCAATGAAAGGAGACATTTACTAGCGTTAAGGATGGGGAATTACCTTTAACATCATTACCATTCGGCATGGGTAGGTACGGGTGTTTGAGTTCCATCGCTGTCTTAACTTCTCATGTAGTTTCCTCAAGGAATTGGTTCCTCCATAGAACTTTGATGGAGGCTATTTCTTTGTTCCTTAGCTTACGAACTTGTCGATCAAGGATTTGGACTGGAATTTCTTCGTAGGATAGGCTATTCTTTACTCTAATACTTTCAATAGGGATTGCCAAAGCAGGATCTCCCAAACACTTCTTTAGCATAGAAATACGAAATATCGGATGAACTCCATCTGACTCGGAAAGCAATTCCAACTCATAAGCGACCTTCCCAATCCTTCTCACAATCTGGTATGGTTCGATATAACGTGGACTCAACTTCCCCTTCTTACCAAACCTCATGAAATCCTTCATGGGTGACACTTCCAAGTACACCCAATCATCCACCTCAAACTCCACGCCTCTTCTCCTCACATCTGTATAAGACTTTTGAATACTTTGTGTTGTCTTCAACCTTTTTCTGATGAATTTAACCTTTTCCATAGACTAGTGGACAAGATCTGGTCTGATCAATTCAGCTTCACTAACCTTAAACCACCTAATCGATAATCTACATCTCCTCTCATATAATGCCTCAAAAGGGGCCATCTGAATACTGATATGGTAGTTATTGTTGTACGCAAACTCAATCAATGGCAGATGACCATCCCAATTACCCTTGAAGTCAATGACACACGCTCTCAACATATCTTCCAAAGTCTGAATGGTTTGCTCTGCCTATCTATCTATCTGATGGTAAAAAGTTGTGCTCAGATGTACTTTCATACCCAATCCATTCTGAAAAGATCTCCAAAATTGAGAGGTGAATTGAGCTCCTCTGTCCGAGATGATGGACAAGGGAACCCTATGTAACCTTACAATCACGAATGTATAGTCAGGCATACTCCTCAACCGTATTAGTTGTCTTGGCTACCAAAAAGTGGGCTGATTTAGTCATCTTATCAATAATCACCTATATCAAATCATGTTGCTTTCGAGACCTTGGTAAGCCGGTAACGAAATCTAAGTTGATCATCTCCCATTTCCACTCAGGAATTTCGAAGTTTTGAGCTAGCCAACATGGTCTATGATGTTCAACCTTGACCTATTAATAATTGGGACACTTAGAGACAAACATAGCAATGTCCCTCTTTATTCCATTCCACCAATAGACTTCTCTCAAGTCGTGGTACATCTTGGTAGAACTAGGATGGATGGAATATCTGGAGCTATGAGCTTCGGCCATGATCCTCTCTTGAACACCATCAACATCAGGCACACACAATATACCCTGATATCTCAACACCCTATCTCCCCTTTTGGAGAAAACCATCACCCTGTGCTTGTGAACCGCTTCTTTAAATTGAAACAAAATAGGGTATTAGTCTTGCTTTTCTTTACTTCTTATACTAAGGATGAAGCGGACCTATTCTGAGCATTGACCCGGCCTTCATTGTTCTCTTCAAGTTGCACTCTCGGTCGAGCCAATCTATGAACTTCCTTAGCCAATTCTCTCTTCCCTTCCTCCTCATGGGCAGTGCTACCCGTAGATAACCTGCTAAGAGCATCCGCAACAATGTTAGCCTTACTTGGGTGGTAGAGGATGTTCATATCATAATCCTTGAGCAACTCTAACAATCTCCTCTGTCGTAGGTTAAGCTCCTTCTGGATGAACACATATTGCAAACTCTTGTGCTCACTGAACACGTCCACATGCACTCTATACAAGTAGTGATGCCAGATCTTAAGTGCGAATACCACTGCTTTCAACTCGAGATCATTAGTCAGATAATTCTTCTCATGGATCTTAAGTTGTTTGGAAGTATAAGCTCCCCTCTGCATAAGCACGCAGCCTAATCTAATACAGGATGCATCACATTAGATCGGGAAGTCTCCCATTCCGCCTGGCAAGGTCAAAACTGGTGTTATAGTCAATCTAGTCTTCAACTCTTGGATACTCTTTTTCACATACCTTAGACCACTGAAACTTGGCCTCCTTCTGAGTTAGCTTAGTGAATGGTGCTAACAAAGAAGAGAATCCCTCAATAAATCTACAATAGTGGACTACCAAACCCAAGAAGCTTCTTATTTCTGTCGAAGAAGTTGGTCTAGGCTAGTTCTTAACCGCTTTATTCTTTTGAGTATCCACTCGAATACCATCTCCCTGAACAACATGGAGTAAGAAAGTCATGGACTTGATCCAAAACTCACACTTTAAGAATTTCGCATGTAACTCATGGTCTTTGAGCATTTGCAAAACCACTCTAAGATGATTAGCATGCTCCTCTTCATATTTGGAATACACTAGAATATCATCAATAAACACGATCACGAACATATCAAGATACAGTTTGAATACTCTGTTTATCAAATCCATGAAAGCTGCTGGTGCATTTTTCAACCCAAAGGACATGACCAAGAACTCAAAATGGCCATATCATGTCCTAAAGGTTGTCTTTGGAATATCACTTTCCCTCACCCTCAACTGATGGTAACCCGATCTGAGGTCTATCCTGGAGAAGTAGGCAGCACCCTGAAGTTGGTCAAATAGATCATCTATCCGAGGGAGAGGATACTTATTCTATATTGTGACCTTGTTCAGTTGTTAGTAGTCTATGCACATTCTGAGAGACTCATCTTTCTTAGGCACGAATAGGACAGGATCACCAAAGGAGAGACACTAGGCCTTATGAAACCTTTCTCTAACAAGTCTTTCAATTGTTCTTTCAATTTTTTCAACTCAGCAGGGGTCATTCTATAAGGTGGAATTGAAATGGGTTGGGTCTCGGGAAGAACATCGACCCAAAGTCAATCTCCCTATCAGGAGGGACTCCAGGTAGATCATCAAGAAACACCTCCAGAAACTCATTCACAATTAGGATCGACTCAAGAGTAGAAGATTCAACATCATCAGACTTAACTCGCACGAGGTGGTAAATACAAACCTTGGAGATCAACTTTTTGGCTCTAAGATAAGAGATAAACTTGCCCTTAGGTACAACAGAACTCCCTTTCCACTCTAGAACAGGCTCATTAGGAAACTGGAACTTAAAAATTCGAGTTCTATGGTCAACAAAAGCATAACAAGCGTAAAGCCAATCCATGCCAAGTATCACATCCAAGTCAACCATCTCCAATTCTACAAAGTCAGCTAAGCTATCTCTAAGATAAATGGACACTATACAATCCCTATAAACCCTCTCAGCTAGTATAGACTCACCAGTAGGAGTGGAAACAACAAAAGGTTCAAGAAAACACTCTAGGAGAATCCCAAACTTACTAGCCACATAAGGAGTCACAAAAGACAAGGTGGATCCCAGATCAAGCAATGCATAATAATCAAAGGTGTAAAAACTCGAAGCATACCCACAATAACATCCGGTGTAGCCTTCTGATCCTATCAATTACCCATAGCATAAACGCAGTTTGTCCCGCCTCCTGTACCTGTAGTAATACTGCTCTGCTGATTACCATCTGGAGGTGCTATGGAGGATTGTGGTCTGCTTCTCCCCTCACCTCGTCACCTTGTTGGGCACTCAAACTAGAAGTGACAAGTCTATCAACACAAATCGCACACATCCTTACCCACATGGCACTCACCCTGATAAAGCTTACCACATTTGTCACAGGGCGGTTTTCCCCTCATACCTTAGGTCACACTAGCCTGAGATTGTGCATCCTGAGCCCTTATATTTTGATAACCTTGAGACTTCTGATCATACCTGTTTAGATGAATGAGCACACTTTCTACAGAAGATGCGTGATGAGATGATCTCCTCTTAAAGTAGGACTAGTTACCCTTGTTCTGCCTCTGTTGGCTAGGCTCATGTTCTGCTGATTTCACCCTCTTGCTCATCTGTAATTATTCTCTCTCTCTTTTCTTGTCCTCCTTCTTTCTGTTGGGCATATATCATATCCTAGAGATGTCCATGACGGGTATCAACAAAGCTGCCTTGCACTCCTTCTGCATATATTTGCCCAAGCCGGACACGAACTTTCTCATCCTAGCCCTCAGGCCTTGCACCATCTTCGAAGCATACCTGGGCAGCTTTATAAACTTAAGACTATACTCCTTAATCTTCATCTCTCCTTGCTTCAGTACAAACTCACCTACCTTCGCCTCCCTCAACTCTTGAGGAAAGAAATGGTCAAGGAAAGCAGCTTCAAACTCTTCCCATTCTACAGGCTTCGTATTCTCACCTCTACTATCCTCCCATTGATTATACCAAACATTAGAAATGTCCTTCAGCTTGTAAGAAGCAAGCTCAACTCCCTCAATCTCGTTTGCGTGCATTGGTTTCAGGACCTTATACATTTCATCGATAAAGTTCCATGGGTCCTCCTCAACCTTTTACCGCGTATACACTGGCGGGTTCATCCTCAAGAAATCTCTGAGTTGGGTTGCAGCTGGGGACTTCTATGAGCTAGAATTAGGAGCCTAAGGATCCTGACTGTTACCCTGGGAGGCCACCCACTAAGTCAGCATGGTGATGGCTCCCCTAAACTCTGCCTCGGTGCTGGGAGATGGCTAGGGTTATGCAGGGGAAGCCTGCGGGATCTCAGCATTCCTAGCAAGGCGTCCCTGTCTCCTTGCCTCTGTCTAAACTAGGACCTCTGGTTTGGGCATTCTCAGCAGTAGGGGCTGAGGCATCTCTTTGAGCAGTTGTTCTCTTTGGTGGCATATATGTAAATGTATAACACATGAATTAGAACGAGATTTCCATAAAGTTAAACTCTATTACACAAATTCAGATCATAGAAAAAGGGTAACACTTCCTAATGTCCTATAGCCTCCTGCTTATGAAGTGTGGTGAATAACACACCCATAAAAACGACTCCACTAGACACAGCTTCATAGACTCCCAAGGACACTTGAACTCTGTGCTCTGATACCAAGTTTGTCATGCCCCGGGAGGGTACCCTAGGCGTAACTGGCACTCGGAGACTATTGCTAGTCCCAAAACGAACCACCTAGTCCCATTATACTCGTTCAATCAATACATTAGCGGAAGACATCCAAATATTTAGAAGGCTACCTGTGGCCTACAAGCTATCAACTCTATCTATCATACGGAATAAGAATAACATAGCAATCTCAATCATAGAAGAAAGAAGAAGGGAAAAAGAATCCCAACATTAACCGTTATCTGTCAATGTCTATGAAGCCTATATAACTAATGTCTAAGAAGGTACCATGACCGTCACGACCCAAACTTGGGCCTACATGGGACACGGTATGGGGAACCTAAAGGAACCTCAAACAAGCCCCTTAACATATCATTATACATCCTTGGTCGTGGAAGCAATTAAATAATAATAAAAGAGTAGAAATAAGGGCATAGAGACTAAGGGAAAGCCGTCATTTCATAAAACATCAAGAGAGTCAAAGAGAGCCAAGCTTAGAGCATCATTACATACTTGTCTAACAACACCTCTAAATATAGAACATAGCAGGGGCCAAGACAAACAATCGGGCTCACGCTCATAGTCGAGCATAAAATAAATAGGAAAGAGAATCATTATACATAGCATAAGATCAAAGACATTGTCCCCGAAGTTGAGAACTCATCAACTTGCCTTGTAGAAAAGTCGTACTAGGCACTTGGAGGAGGAGGATGGTCAAGTGGAGCTCCGGTCCCTACGTGGTAACATCATGTAGGCATAGAGTATGCATTAGTACGTTTAAATGTACAGAGTATGTAGGATGCAATGGAACAAGAGATATGTAACATAATAAAAATGCATAATTAGGCAATAGATGCGCATAGCAACATGGTATGCATGATCAATGCTAGTAGTAAAACATGCTTACATAGAACATTTTACATGTGTAGGAAGAGACCAACATTAGTAACCAATGCCTACCACCTCCTTAGCGAGGCGATTGAGGTACAACCCCCCCTCCCAACATGGTTGCACGGGCCTATATCCCCCGAGCAAGGCAATTGAGGTACGAACCCCCCAACATGTTTGTACGGGCCTACTACCTCCCGAGCGAGGCAATTGAGGTACAAACCCCCAACATAGTTGCACGGACCTAATACCTCCCGAGCAAGGCAATTGATCAACTTCAAACACTATAGATGTCATTCATGAAATCAACACATATACACATCTCTTTCATCATCTTAAAGTTAGTTAACTTATATACCATGCATTAGACCTTCAACAATTCAAGAAGCATTAACCGAATATTTTATCGAACACTTGGTGAGTGTCTAATGCTAGTGTAAAACTATGCAATTCAAGAGTTAAATCATGTAAGAAAGCTTAAAGTAAAACCACCCACCAACACATTGTAATACCCTCATGTAATTTGCATCAAAACCCTTAATCAAATCTCAAGATAGATCTAACATTCATAGCTTAAAACATGCTTAAACAGTCACACTTTTACAAAACCCCAACATAGTTCATACTCATATTTCATAATAATAGATACCCATAAGAAATACAACTTGAAATCATGCAATTTTCATATAAAGGAAGATTGGGCTTCATAGGTGAAAGTAACCCATGAATAAAACCCACATACCCTGACTTTGGAGAATTCTAGAAGACTTGAAGCTTAGGTGGAATCCTTAAGATCCGGAATGAGTTTTAGCACTTGAATTTTGGGTGAAGTATTTGTCAAAGTGTTAGAGAGGGTTTTGGGGAATGTCTTGAATGATATGAGGTTGAAAAATGACTAAGTATAGGTATTTTTATGTATGGGGAGGCTAAGGCACAAGACCCAAAGGTCTTTGGACTGGAACAAGATAATTGGCCAAAAATTACACCTCTCCGTGCCCCTGGCATGTCGCGCCCTAGGGCGCACTTGGTCACTGGAATTTGCAAACTTTGAAATTTCTAATTTTGCTATGATTGCTATAAAATCAGGGTTAAACTCATTTCCTACTCAATTTTTCCCCTGAAAAAGAATATGAAGTTGAATTTTTTATATCACGCACAGATAATATATGAAAATTACGATTTCGGGCACTCCGAGGCACATTTTCGGGCACTTTTTAGGGTCGTTTCAATCTCTCCCCCTTGGGAACATTTGTCCCTGAATGTCAAAGAAACATATATAGGAGAAGTAGTCAAGATGATTTCAGCCCACACAAGAATGCAACAATGCAATTAAACGTCACCTCCAAAATCTCAACATAAGTGTCAAAATCAATCATGAACTTGTCAATATAAATATGAATGTATGCAAACGACATGAGAGCTGAGACTTAAGACTTGAAATCATAAAAAGGATTTGATTTGTTATCGTAAGCTTGAGTAGAATGAAAGAGGTACGGATATTGCTTTTATATGCCTGCTCCGGCTCCCGAATGACACTTCCAACTTGACGATTCTCCCAAAGGGCCTTGACAAAAACTACACCCTTACAAAACAACCTTTGCTCATATCCACCCACTTCCCCACCGGATCTTCTCATAAGTAAACTCATCCTTCACAACATCCACAACCTCAAAGAGTTCTATAACACTTGAATCACCAACACATCCCTTCAACCTAGAAGCATGAAGAATCGGACAAACCACATCCATATTCATAGGCAACTCCAATTCGTATGTAGCCTTAACAATCCTCCTCCAACAGTCTATAGGGGACATAAACCATAAACTTAATTCCCCTTCTTGCCAAACCGTACCACACCCTTCATGTGTGGGACTCCCAAGTGAACCCAATCCTCAACACAAGCACACATAGCCTACCTTAATATCCAATGACACCATCTCCCCCTTGGGAGAAAACCTCCACTCTACCATCCCTCACTAATACCTCCAACTCTAACAAGATGGAAATCAAGGCCTTGCCTAACTAGACCTCTTCAACCGAAGAATATTCAGAACCATCAAAGCCTCTACACCACCATTTTCAACCTCTTCCAACCTAATCCCAATCTAGCCAACCGATGGACCTCTCTAGCCACCTCCTTAACACCATCACGAACATGTGCTAGCTACCCATAGACACCCTACTCAAAGCATCGACCACAACATTATTACCAGTGTGATAACGCACACTCATATCATAATCTTTAAGAAGTTCTAACCATCTTCGTTGTCTCAAGTTGAGCACACAGTGGAGGTTCTTATGGTCGGTAAACACATCAACATGTACCCCATACAAATAATAACGCCAAATTTTCAAAGAAAAAGCCGCAGTGGCCAATTCAAGATCAAGAGTAGGATAATTCTTTTCATGTACCTTAAGTTGCCTAGAGGCATAAGCTATCACCTTATCATTTGCATCAATACACAACCCAAACCAATTCGTAAGGCATCACAATACACACAAACCCTTCTAACCCTTCCAGTAGTGACAAGATAGGAGCGGACACAAACTTATCCTCCAAAGTTTGGAAACTCCTTTCACACTTATCGGTCCACACAAATTCGCCTTCTTTTGGGCCAACTTAGACATGGGAGAAACAATAGAAGATAACCCATTCACAAATCTCTGATAGTAATCCGCTAAGCCTAAGGAACTTCTAATGTCTGACGGAGTTAATGGTCTAGGCCAATTTCTAATCACATTTGTTTTCTTAGGACCCATCATAATACCATCCCCTAACACCACATGACCTAGAAAGGCAACCTCTTTCAACAAAAATTAACACTTCTCATACTTAGCATACAACTTCTCTTTCCTCAAGATTTGCAACACTATCCCCAAATGGTTCACAAGCTCTACATAAGTCAATACTTCATCACTAGAGACCACCACAAACATAACAAGGTAGGGATTAAAGGCCCTATTCATGAGACCTATTAACATAACCGGTGCATAAGTCAAACCAAAAGACACCACCCCAAATTCAAAATATCAAAAAGGACATTCACTAACTCATTGATCACCGGAAATAACTCAACAGAAATAACTTAGGTTCAACACCCCTAACTCTTACAAGATGATAAATATAACCCTTAGTGATTAATTGTACCTTAAGACAAAAACTGGATTTACCCCTTCATAACCACCTTACAAGTCCCCACTCAAGGATGGGTTTATTAAGGAATTGGAACTCTACAGTCCTACAATTAAAGGAGACACAATATATATATGCAACTATTCCATCCCAAGTATGATATCAAAATCCACCACATCAAATTCAATAAGTCACAAGGCAAGACCTAATGCAATATGAACACAGAACAATACCTATGAACTTTCTAGCAACAATAGGCTCAATATGGGGGGTGAAGGGGTAAGACACCAAAGGTTCACATAACAACTAGGGACACACAAGAAGCCCACTAGCAACCAAAAGGAATAATGAAAGGAATAGTGGAACCTGGATCCATAAAAATCAAGATTTTCAACTTACGTATGAAGTACCATGCCAAGCCTAGCGGCTCCTAGAGGGGTATGGTTGAGAACATTGACCACCATCCTTATGATCTTTAGGGACCCATAGATAATGCCTCATCTTATGATCCACTCCACCACACCCAAAACATGCACCCAAACCTGCTGAGTAATCTCCCCGGTGGTACCTTCCACACTTGTTGCATGTAGGAGGAGCTTGTCCACCAACATCTTCACCTTGATCAACATCACCACTTTTACCCTTGATGTGTTTATGAGGATAATCATTTACCTTATGACCCATCTCCCCACAACCATAACAAGCATACGTACCCTTCAAGCATAGGCCATCATGGTATCTACCACATCTTGGGCACCTAGCATAAGGCACCACACCACCCCCACCTTTAGGACTTTGGAACTTTCCTTCATCATGGGCCCTTTTGGCTTCCTTAGCCTTTCTCATCCTCATCTTACCACTTGAAGTCTTGTGGGCACTCACTTGTTGATTGAGTTGAGTTGTCAAGTTTGTCACCGCTTTGGCCAATACCTGTAGAGCATTGCAAACCTCCGCATTTGATATATCCTCGTCTTGAGTAGCTTGAGACATATTTTGAAACGCAATGATTAAAATAAGAAATAAGCCTTATGGGACTCTATCATAAGACAGATCAAGAAGAAGGGAAAATTTTTCCTAAAACACCTCATAGTCTCTCATTCATGGTCGTGGCGTGCTGCACAACCATGAATAAGACTCTAATAGACACAGTGTGTTAGACATCAAGGACCATTAACAACCCTAGTGCTCTAATACCAAGTTTTTCACGACCTAAACTAGGGCCTAGATGTGACATGACACATGGAGAACCCGAAGGAACCTCAAGCAAGCCCCTTAACATATCATTACATATCCTTGGTCGCGGAAGCAATTAAACAACAATAAAAGAGTCAAAATAAGGCATAGGGACTAAGGGAAAATCTTCATTTCATAAATCATCAAGAGAGTCAAGCTTATAGCATCATTATATACTTGTCCAACAACACCTCTAAACATAGAACTTAGCGGGGTCCAAGACAAACAACCAGTTTACCTTTATAGTTAAGCATACAATAAATAGGAAAGAGAGGCTTTATACATAGCATAAGATCAAAGACATTGTCCCCAAAGCTGAGGACTTACCAACTTGCTTTGTAGAGAAATCATGCTAGCCACGTGAAGGAGGAGGATGGTCAAGTGGAGCACTGGTCCCTACATGGTAACATCATGTAGGCATAGAGTATGTGATAGTACGTTTGAATATACTAAGTATGTAGGATGCAATGCAACAAGAGATAGGTAACATAATCCAAATGCATATTTAGGCAATAGATGAGCATATATAGCAACATGGCATGCATGATCAATGCTAGTAGTAAAACATGCTTACGTAGAACATTTTACATATGTAGGAAGAGACCATCATTAATAACCAAGGCCTACCACCTCCTTGGTGAGGCGATTGAGGTACAAACCCCCCAACATGGTTGCACGGGCCTACTACCTCCTGACCGAGGCAATTGAGGTACAACCCCCTCTCCAACATGGTTGCACGGGCCTACTACCTCTCGAATGAGGCAATAGAGGTACAAACTCTCCAACATGGTTGCACTGGCCTACTACCTCCTAAGCAAGGCAATTGAGGTACAAACCCCTCAACATGGTTGCACGGGCCTACTACCTCCCGAGCGAGACAATTGAGGTATAAAACTCCCAACATGGTTGGTTGCACGGGCCTACTACCTTCCGAGAGAGGTAATTGAGGTACAAACCCCCCAACATGGTTAAACATGCCTATTACTTCCCGAGTGAGGCAATTGAGGTAGAAACCCCCCCAACATGGTTGCACAGGCCTACTACCTCCCGAGCGAGGCAATTGATCAACTTTCAACACTATAGGTATCATTCATGAAATCAATGCACATACACTTCTCTTTCATCATCCTATAGTCACTTAACTCATATACCATGCATTAGGCCTTCAACAACTCAAGAAGCATTAACCGGACATTTTATCAAACACTTGGGGAGGTGTAATACTAGTATAAAACCATGCAATTTTAGAGTGAAATTATGTAAGAAAGCTTAAATTAAAAACCACCCACCAACACTTGGTAATACCCTCATGCAATATACATCAAAATCCTTCATCAAATCTCAAGATAGATCTAAGATTCATAGCTTAAAACATGCTTAAATAGTCACATTTTTACAAAATCCCAACATAGTTCATACTCATATTTCATAATAATAGATACTCATAAGAAATATAACTTGAAATTATGCAATTTTCATGAAAAGGAAGATTGGGCTTCATGGGTGAAAGTAACCCATGAATGAAACTCACATACCTTGACTTTGGAGAATTCTTGACGAAGATTAGAAATGGAGACTTGAAGCTTGGGTGGAATACTTAAGATCAGGAATGAGTTTTAGCACTTGAATTTTGGGTAAAATATCTATCTAAGTGTTAGAGAGGGTTTTAGGGAATGTCTTGAACGACATGAGGTTGAAAAATGACTAAGTATAGGTGTTTTTACGTATGGAAATGCTTGGCCCAAGAGCCAAAGGCCTTGGATCGGAACAAGAAAACTGGCCAAAAATTTCACCTCTCTGCGCCTCTGGCACATCGTGTCTGGGGAGCACTTGGTCACTGTAATTCACAAACTTTGAAATTTTGATTTTTTCTACTATTGCTCGAAAATCAGGGTTAGACTTATTTCCCACTCAATTTTTTCCCCTAAATAAGAATATGAAGTTGGATTTTTGATATCACCCACGAATTTTGAGATATAAGGAAATTACGATTCTGGGCACTTTCGAGGTACATTTTCGGGCACTTTTTGGGATCATTTCAATGACAGGCCATGGCTACCACTACCAAGTGAATTAACTCAAAATAGATAAAGAGAATAAATATGTCCTCCGAAAGCAAGGGAGGATTCACCAAGTCTGGAATCACGGAACTCTGAACCTCAACAATTCTTCTGCTGAAGTTCTCTGTCTATAAAATCTGTACCATAAAATGATGCAGCGCCAAAATGGAGTTAATACATGGAATATACTGTATGTAAAATATGCTAAAGTAAATAATATGGGCTATAAAATATAAAATTATATCAGCTCATCAATCACTCATCCTGTCACATTACCATCCATCAAGACATCATACAATCACATCAACCTCAAAGTACTATCAACATGTAACCTGTCTGAGAGTTTCTATAACCGACAATCATCACCTGTGAGCTGGTGATGATACAACGAAGAGATTTCGTTGCCATATTTTCCCAGTACCTTGTCGGGATAAAGGACAAGTCTATCAGGGATCCCAAAGAAGTCTATCAAGTCCTCTGCGAGATAAAGGAAACATCTGCTTTCATAATTCAATCCTCTCCTACGCTGGCCATGTAGTTAATGAGTGCGAGTGAGACTTACTCTTATCTATTTCGATGCTAATACTCCTCCCAAGATTCGATATGCTCATAAGTCTGTCAATATCAAGATGGTTATACAACTAACCTCCCTCAGACGGGGACCTCATCTCATCTGACTTTCTATCATCTCAAGGAATGGAATCTTCCTTTCAAATTCTCTCTCACTCTTTTTTAAACTCTATGGATACTAATTTCATCAACTTCAACTATAATTATACTCATCTCAGGACTCAGACTATAATAATCAATGCACCCAAACAGTCAAGGCTCTAGACATTGCCCTTAAGTTTATTCTTGAAGTCTTTAACAAGGTATTCATGAAGTGTTGTTACGCAATCATACAATAAAACATGTAAAAAATTAATTCAAAGTATGATGATCATAAATTTAAGAAAGTATGTAAAAATTAAAGATAGTTTTCAAGATTTCATTCAAGATATCACAGTTAAGACTCATTACTTTCAACTAATCAATCTAACTCAATCATGGGGCACATGGGAGAACAATCCCATGTTTTGGGAAGCCTTTACATACCTGGGATGACGAAATACCTACTCCTCTTCAAGAACTTGAACTCAAACCCTCAATCCTCAGAGCTTTCTATCTCCCCTCTCAAAGAATTCTTGCGCAGAAACTTAAGAAAAGTGGGTTTAGAAGCCTTCAATTGATAATAAACAGCTTTAGAAATACATTTTAGGACTTAAGATAGCATGAGGAATGACCAAAAGGCCCTTCCCGAATTAAAAGAAAAGAAATTTAAAATTTGTACACTGGTCCGTGATGTGCCAGGGGCACGGACCAGTGTATTTCGCGATTTTTTTTGAAATTCCAGTTCCCAAGGAGGATATTAAAAGGGTCCCGAAGATATCACAATTTCTTGGATAATTTAGGCCAAAACTAATTAAGAAGAAAGCTGAAAAGTAGGCAACAAAGGCCCATCAATTTGGAGCCTCTTAAGGCAAAAGTGAAAGGAGCAAGAAGCTGCATCACCAAATTAATATGTTAAGCATAACAAAAAAGAGTAAGTCAGCAAAGAAATCTTTTAAAAAGGGGATAAAGACAGCACACTAAAGTCATTTCGACTTGGACAAAAAAAATCAGCTTTCTTGGTTATTCTTTGCTCTCTTTGAACGTATGGAAAACAGGTCTTACAAGCTCACAAGGATTCTTAAAGAAGCTATAAACATTGAGTTTAAAGGTAATTAAATCTACTTATGCACCTAGTATGGTTTGTTTATCAAAACCAAAGAAACAAGCTAATTATACATGTGCTGAAAATTTTGGATAACATGTATCCTAAGGATTGTTGTAAACTTTTCTTGTTAATTAAGAGGCTTTTCTCTTCTTGGTTGGCTATATTATGAATTAAGACTTATGTATATAACAATGTTTTATTTTATAGTGACGTAAGCAGGCTGCTTCACCACTGTTAGAGTCCACAAAAGTGAGTCCTTATAAGATATCGTAATTGTGTTCTTAGTACAAACTTGTGGGCTGTTGGATGGAAGGCTATTGCCTCACATCCTTAATAACAGATTTGTTACTGTTCTGAGACTGGTTTAAGGCTATTTTTATGTGTAGATGTATTGAGGACAATTTTGTTAAAGTTGGAACGGATTTGGGATTATCGACGTCAAAATGGGACAAAGGGACGTAACGTTATGCTGTCCATTTCTAGGTTGTGTAGAATTATTATGTGTTGTGTTTTGTGGGATGTTATAAGACTGTTATGGCACTTAAATAGGCTGCATATGATTGCACATGCGAATGTGTATTGGAAAATACAATTAGGGGCGGAAAGGTTGAAAGAATACGCTCAGGTTTATAAATACCCGCTTGCTGCATGTGTGTTGTTTTTTTATGTGATTGGGCTACCAAGATGTATTTATTGGCTGATAATGCTAGCTTTATCACCTACTATCTTGTAGATAAATATTTGGAGGAAGGTAAGGTTATCTCTAGGTAGTAACGAGGTCATACAATGAGGTATGTAAAGCTATTTGATTCCGTATTATTTGGCATGAAACAAGATCCTTCCTTGGCACATAAAGGCACTTACCAACTCCGACACAACTATTAACTGTATCTACACTCTTTCATATGTT
>JAABOM020000092.1:5730884-5761685 GCA_011800125.2 Solanum clarkiae
GAAGATTAATATTAGAAAGAAGAAAAAAATTATATTTTTAATTTGAAAAATAATGGTTTATATATAAAGGGATGTGGTAGGGGTAAAAATGACAATTCAAGCCTTTTTTACTATTGAAATCTTCAAAAAAAAAAAATAGCACTCACGCGTCCCCTTTTGCATGTAAAACGCATGCTTTGCCATGTCATCACCTTATGTTTACTTGATAAAAAAGAGGCAAGTTGGAGTGTCTATCTGTGCACTTTGAAAGTTTGAGTTCCAACTTAAAATTTGGCTCCAAGTTAAGGGGTTAATTTATGTATTGTGTCTATTTATTATATAAACTTGAATCATTAACATTTGAAATCTACTATTTTTCAAAAAGAATGGTCTGCATTGAATTGACACGGAGTTTAACAGAATAAAAAATATTTTTTAATTTTATTGTTTTAAATTAAAGTCATGTCAAATGTATTAAAATGTCCTTTAATCTAGTGGTTCTAAACATGTCACGTGGAAAGTTGAAATTAAAATTTTATCAAAAAAGAAAATAAATTATTCTTTTTTAACAGACCAAAAAGGAAAGTAGATCATTCTTTTTATAACGGAGAGAGTACAAAATCGAAAAAAAAAAAATAAAGAAAAGGTAAATGACTTAGAAGCAACAAATATTCTTGGTACTTGTCCACAAGATTATTATATTCAATCAATTGAAGTGACACATTAAATATAGTTTTGACATTTTCTAATGTCAACAAAACAATAAAATTGTTCAAACATTGCAAAAAAGTTATTGAAAAAAAGACACAAAAAGGTTTGTTTGGTCACTTGCCTTCGTATTTGCGTACAAAACTCTCCTTAAAAAAAATACTCAAGCCTTTGATTTAGATCTCATTTTATTTGGTAATATTTGGTTTGAGATAACTCACCTAACCATGCCAATAATATTAGTTACATCTTCTATTGACTATAAAACATTTTAATTAAGAAAAATCAAACATAGGACAAAAGAAAAGGAAAAAAAACATGTCATCGACGATGATAACAACAATATACTCAGTGAAATTTTATAAGTGGGGTCTAGGGAGAATAAAATGTACGCAGACCTTATCATTATCTCGTAGAGATAGAGAGGCTGTTTTCAAAAGACTCTCATCTAAAAAAAAATATCATCCAAAAAGAGAAAATACTAGATATGAAATGACTAAAGTAGACAACAAATGAAAATTTATAATGACAATAAAGGTAACAAAATAAATGAGGGACAATAACAACACAATATATAACGACAATAAAGATAACAAAATAAATAATGGATAATAACAACACAGTATATAACGACACGGTTACCTTACTAATCTACTGTATCGCACAGCTCAACAACATTCTATCCCTATTGGTCTTCTGACCTTCTATCCTAATACGCGACCTTCACTCCTTTCTATCTAAGATCATGTCATCGGTATGCAAAACTGCGCCATATTCTGTCTAATCAACACCCCCACCCCACCAATGCTTTAAAGAAAAACATGTCACTAACCAAAACTTTAAAGAAAAACATGTCACTTTAACCAAAATCCTAAGTTAACTTCTTTATATAAATTGACAATCTTAACCACATTTTGCATATACTCTTAATCTTCACTACTCACTAGACCAAAAAGAAAGAAACCAAAACAATTCATATCAATGGCTTTTATTAATTTTTGTCAATCAAAAATAGTGAATTTTGAATTCTTGATTTTGGTAATTATTTGCATTTGTCTTAGCAAATTGAATGGAATTAGTGATTCACATTTAAGTCTTGATTATTACAAGAAAACATGTCCTTCTTTGGAAGGAATTGTGAGGAAAGAAATGGAATGTGCTTGTCTTTCTGATCCTCGTAATGCTGCTTTGATTTTGAGATTACATTTTCACGATTGTTTTGTTCAGGTGCGTACTCACAAAAAAAAAAATATATATATATATATATATTCTCAGTTTATTAAAATTATTGAACTGTGTGAATATCTCGTTTAGATGTTTAAGCTACTAGTGGAGAGAGTTTTACTTCATTATTTAATTGTGTTTTATGTCTTATAAAAACAACCCCCCACCCCCACCCCTACCATCGCGTGTAAGCTCGAGATAGTTTATAAAACTAGCCACTTTTTTGGTGCCATGTTTAGAAATTGGCCACTATTTTAAAAGTAGATAAATAGTCTAAATGAAAGTTCGAAAGTAGCCACCTTATGTTAAGTTAAAAGTTCAAAACTAGTAATATTGAGAGCATGGGTTTGATTTTGAAAAAGTGGTCAAATTTCAAAATTAGGTCTGAATAACTTTTTTTTCCTGTGAGGTCGATTCTTTTTCATGAGTCAAACATAGGCAATTTTACACAAATAACTATTTTAATCTGAAGTTCAAATTCAAAATTATTATATATTCAGAGCACATGCCTAATTTTGAAAAAGTGGTCAACTGATTTAAATTTTGTGTTCGACACGTGGAGGTATTTTTTTACATTATAGATGATCGTACGATTTGAACATATGATCTCTTACCTACATTGATATTATCTTGAATTGTGTGACAGGGTTGCGATGGCTCGATATTGTTGGATGATACAGTGACATTAAAAGGAGAAAAGAATGCTCCAAACAACAAAAATGCATTAAAAGGATTCAAAATTATTGATAGAATTAAGAACAGGATTGAATCTGAATGCCCAGAAATTGTTTCTTGTGCTGATATTCTAACTATTGCTGCTAGAGATGCTGTTATTTTGGTAAGTTATATTCTTAAAATGTTATTTATAATATTAATCATGTTAAACTATTAGTGTTTAGTTTAATGTGGTTTCATTTTTCAATTAGAGGAGAAATCAAGATTTTAAGTTTATTAAACATATCGTTACTAGGTTTTTTGGTAAATCACTAATACATATTAAGTGAATTTTTAAACATAGATACAAGATTTAAATCAAGATTACTAAGTTTAATCGAAACTCTAACTCTGCCCCCTTTGATTTCATATATAAGGCATGATTTTTATCTACATAAAATCTAGCATGAATGATACAATATTTTATTGTTCTTTTCGTTTTTCTACAGAAGTAATACTTGCATAAACTACGCAAGTATCTATGTATTATTTTAGGTGAAATAGAACAAGGAATTAATAATATATGAATCAAAATGACAAAATTGACCTTCATCACAATAATTAAAAAAAAATCTATTTTAGTGTTTAATCAATAAACAGACAGTTTATACATTTACATAAATTTCTACTATATCAAATTAAACATTCAACACAAAATAATTAAACTATTTCTTGTGTTGATACACTAAAAGAGAAATGCATTTTTTTGGTACAATATATTCTTGGAATGTTGTTTATGATATTGTTAGAATATTAATGATTTGATTGTTATTTTTTTTAAAAATTATCATCATGGGAATAAGCAAAGTAGTATAAATTAATTATTTAATTAATTTTTTTAATTATCTTTTTTTATTTTTTGTACTAGGTTGGTGGACCTTATTGGGATGTTCCATTAGGTAGAAAAGATTCAAAAAAAGCAGGATATGAATTGACAGATACAAATTTACCAACAGCTGATGAAGGATTAATTTCTATTATTTCTAAGTTTATTTCACAAGGACTTTCTGTTACTGATATGGTTGCTCTCTCTGGTAAGCATTTTTTATTTTTAAAAATTATATAGGTTAGTAGGAGCAGTCGTGTCTTTATATCCTATCTTGTTATTATTCATCTTATATTTGTTACTCTTATTGTATTTACATACTATCATTTGTTTTTCATTATTAGTCGATTTTCTTTTTCTTTCTTTCTTTTTCTTTTTTTTTTTTTCATACATAGTATCTTCTGTTTATGGGGCTTGATTTTTTACACAAGGGTTTTTCGAAAACAGACTCTCTATCTCTATGAGATAGTGATAAAATTTACATACATTTTACCCTCCTCAACCCCCACTTGTGGAATTCAACTGAGTAGTTGTTGTTTTCTTTTTGAAAAAAAAGTAAAAAACTCAATTTTAGTAAACTTTTTTTTAACCCCTAGTCACATGTTCTTGTTATTATAAATAAAAAATATCATGATATATTGAAGATTATAAATTTTTAAAGTACTTTAAATATTACTTTGTCAAACCACTCACTACTAAACAAAATTCTCCCTCTCTTTAAAAAAAATGATTTATTTTTTTTGATTTGTTTAAAAAAAATGATTTATTTTTCTTTTTAGTAAATATTTATCTGTAACTTTCCATGTAACGTGTTTAAGACTAGGAGATTAAAAGACATTTTGATACATCTGACATAACGTTAATTTAAGATCATAAGATTGAAAAATCTCCTTTCTTCTCTTAAATATCGTGTCAAGTCAAATTATGTCATTTTTTTTTAAACGGAGAGAGTATTATTTTTCCACGGAATTTTGTCTAGTGGCTACTTTCTCTGTTGGTTTGATTAAGTCCGCGAAAAAAAACTGTTTATATGAAAAAATTAAAAAGCTTCTCATTATTTCAATAAAAAAAAATTTCCACCGCATTTTTTCAACGATTTGATTCGATTATATTATAAAACACAAATTTTTCATTGATTTGCGAGGAGAAAAGTCTATATTTCTAGTAGTGACTTAAATTTATCTTCTTCTTTTTTTTAATATATGGTTTCAAATATTTGCAGGTGCACATACAATAGGAAAAGCAAGATGTGTGAATTTCAGAAATAGAATATATGGAGATTTCAAAATGACAAGTAGTTCAATTATAAATCCAATTTCTTCATCATACCTTAATAAATTAAAATCATTATGTCCTCCAATTGAAATTAATAAATCATCAGACAATAATGAAACATCAATGGACAATATTACCCCTGATATATTTGATAATTCCTATTATCATGTCTTGATTAAAGGTGAAGGACTAATAAATTCAGATCAAGAACTTTATTCAAGTTTTCTTGGAATTCAAACCAAGAAAATTGTTGAAAAATATGCTGAAAATCCAATTGCTTTTTTTGAACAATTTGCTGAGTCTATGGTCAAAATGGGAAATATTACAAATCCAGAGACTTATGTGGATGGAGAAGTGAGGAAGAATTGTAGATTTGTGAATACATAGAAGCAGAAAAAAAAATTGAGTTAATTATGTAATACAAAAAAATTAAAAGAATTTGTTGTATTTGATTTGTTTGTAATTTCTGAATTAAAGGAAAATTCTATGATATTTACTATATAATTGTTGAGAATTCTTGAAGGTTTTGTTATAGTAATGAAAATTATAAAGAAAAACTACCTAATTATATTACACATTATTCATTCTCTGATTTGAGATGGCTATATATTGTTTCATCAATTGTCGTGCCATATTTCAAGTCAAATATATTATTTTTTTCAAATTTCAAGTCAAATATATGTATCAAAAATACTAGGTACGATACATTTTTGAAATACATATACATACAGAAGCGAGATGAATGAGAGATCAGTGTATCCTAGATACATGCGCGAATCACACTATGTACATGTAACTTTGATACCTAATACATACATTCTAGAATATGGATATATAGGAAGAGAAGTGCGAGAGAGAGTTAGCATATTCTAGATATATACAAATCATGCTTGAATTGATACAATGTATATGAAATAAATTACATTTAATTCGAGTTGTATGTATTCGAGATGCATGATTTAAGTGTATTAAATACATGTATCTAACGAAGTAAATATGGTACGAAATATAATTTCAAAAACTAAAGTAAAAATTCATAATTAACTCTTAAACTAATGAAATTTATGTTGTTTGTCCGGATTCTAATGTGTCAACAAAGTCCCTCTTAAATGGAATAACTTATAACTACAACTTTATATTTGAAATAAATATATATTATCTCATTAATTAAATATTGTACCAGATTTTAAGTCAGATATACCACTTCTTTAGGTTTTAAGTCAAATACATGTATCAAAGATACTAGGGCACATGCATCATTAATGTTAGATATATTTTGAAATACAGATGCATAGGATGTGAGG
This sequence comes from Solanum clarkiae, assembly GCA_011800125.2. Lineage (NCBI taxonomy): Eukaryota > Viridiplantae > Streptophyta > Magnoliopsida > Solanales > Solanaceae > Solanum > Solanum clarkiae. The sequence continues at coordinate 5,736,915 of JAABOM020000092.1, forward strand.
TAACAAAAGAGTCAGTGTGACTGGGATACATGCGCCGAATCATACTATATATATATGTATCTTTGATATCATGTATATCCTGAAAATATAGATGCAGTGAGTGAGTGAGTGAGTTCGTGTATTTAAATATAATGAATTTGAAATAAACTACTTCTAATTTGACTCCATAAATTTGACGTATATCTAAGTGCACCAGGTATATGTATCTAACAAAATAAACATGATACGAAATATAATTTTGAAAACTAAGTAAAAATATATAATTAAATTTTAAACTAATAAAATTTATGTTGGTGGTCCAAATTCTAAAACAAGGTCCCTCTTAAATGGGCCTAGTTATGTATGTGCATGAATCTAGACTAATCAAGACTCATGAATCTAGACTAATCAAGACTCATCACACATATAATATATTAAAAGAATTCTTTTTAAAGAAAAATCTAATGTGTCAATTTCTTGATTGTATTTGTACCAACTCTTTGACATCAATTACTTTTCACTACTAACAAATAATTAAAGAAATTTGAGGCATCATTGATTTTTCTTATGAAATGATGAGTCCAATAGCAAATCTTTTGGATTATTATAAAAGGATGTGGTGTAGTGGATAAGATTATTTCTTTCTTAATCAGAGGTTTCAGATTTAAAGTTTTTCCTCAAATGATACCTTATGCGGCACGAATTTAAATATAGTTGAACTCTAATATGGACATTCAACATCAAGGGAGAAAAAATCTTCTAGATTAATGGAGTGGTTGTGAATGAATTTAGGTCCACCATATGTGGATAGAATAAAAATAATATTATATATTTAATTAGAAAACTCATATATTTCACATCAAATTAAAAAAAATATATATTGAAGTCAATGTAATGTCTCTTCATTGACAATAAGTTGACGGTGGAGACCAACAAATTAAAAGATTATGGCGGTGGAATCAATTAATAACTTTTTTTATTCTTAGATTTCATATATTCGAAATTTTGTTTACATGAAAAATCAATCGTCTTTTCTTGATAAGAAAGGAATATTATACGACATAGAATTAAAATTAATGTAATAGTTGAACTTGTCAGTGATATTGTTCATTTTGAGCCTAGGTCCTCATTACTTTAAAACGCGTCACTAGTAGGTAAGACATGTTTATTTATATACCCAATATTTTTCTTGTATTTTATTGATGTGAGACTTCTCATCTTAAGATGGATCGTTACATACACCCTTTCTATGGACTCAGCATCCTTGCTGAAGTTTATCTGAGATTCATCTAAACTCAGCACAAAGGTTTGTCTCGCCTCGCCGGGATTCATCTAAACTTAATTGAACTTAAGATTGATACAGGAGTGGCTCTGATAACATCCATAACGACCATGTCCGCTAGCAATATTGTTCGCTTTGGGCCTAGGTTCGCACCGCTTTAAAATGCATCAGTAATAAATAAAAACTATTTACTTAGATACCCAACATCTCTTTTATGTTTTGCTGATATAAAACTTCTCATCGTAAGATGGGTTATTGCACTGCACACTTGTCACTATTTAATGTGTGCTGACTTGTTCTACTTCTAGAAGAATTCCCTATTGCAAATGAAAGAAGTTTCTAAATTTGGTCCACATAATGGAATACTGGTTGGAGCAATTCACATTTTCTTAACAATTTTATGTTTTAATTCATTGTTTCCACTAATTTAAATTTATGTTAGGTAAGAAGAGACATATTTTATATTTTTAAAATCACACAAAATATAAATATGTTTTTTATTTAATTTTTTAATTTTAAGTATATATAAATAGACACTTAAATTTTTATAAAATTGAACTAGCAGACATATATATTTTATGTAGCAATCCATGTGAGATATATTCGATTTAATTTGTATTATGCGATGTCCCACTTGTGCCCTCTACTTGTTCAATTTTGTATAAGTTCAAGTGTCTTGTATATAGTCAAAATTCAAAAGGCTAAATGTTAATCAAGTTTAACTTAAATTGTATTACTCTCTCCGTTTCTAAAAGAATAACCTCTTTTTCTTTTTAGCTTGTTTCAAAAAGAACAACTATTTTTCTTTTTTGACAACATTTTAATTTTAGTTTTATACATGACATGTTTAAATCCACAAGATTAAAAAGTATTTTGGTACATATAAAAGAACTTTAACTAAAAGCCACACAACTGAATTATTTATTTAAATTTTCTTAAATTCTATATCAAGTCAAATCAGATCATTCTTTTTTAAACGGACGGACTATATTTATAGAATAATGTGAACATAAAAAACACTTTTGTTGCAAGATAAGACCCTATGAGTGCATTGGGTCCTCCACATCAACCCCAAAAGATTTTCTTTTTCTCTTTTTGGTATGTAAATGATAGAAAATGAATTGGTTGACTTTTGTACTTTTTCCTTCTTTCATTGTTTTCTCAAATCTTTTTCAACCCACCAATGAAAGGCTCTACATTTTATCTACTTATCTTCATTAAAATCTTTTTGACCAATTTCAATAATGGATTGCTTATGTGGCAATGAACATATATAGTTTAACTCCTATGGATTGATGGGGTAAAGATAATTTAAAACAGATATAATTACTTTTTTGAATTAAAGTATTTATTATTTTAAAATATATTTTTTATTTATCACGTAGATATTTTATATTTGATCTATAACAATTGTTTAATGTATTATAAAAATTGCATTATATATTTTTCAAAAAAAATTATGCATGTAATATAATTGAATTACATTTTATATAAAAGTAGCTTTACATGCAATAAAAATGTAATATAAGTGTTTTAGAATATATTAAACTTATTTTGATAAAAAAAAATTTACATTTTGTATTAAAAAAAGAATTATATATGTATTAAGATTATATTGCTATAAGTGGTAAATATTTTCTTAATATGATACTATATATAGGTAAGTTCCCCTTTAAAATATCATGCAATTTAAAATATCCTCCCTCTGTTCACTTTTAGTTGTAAAAATTTTTCTAATATGATTTTTACTTTTAGTTATCATTTTGAGAAATTAAAATAGGACAAATTTTTTATCCTATGTTTTATTATTTTATTATTTTATACAGTTTCATAACAAGTATAATAAGTTTATCATTTTACCCCTATTATTGATAGGGCCCCCAACATATTTACTATATTTTTCAAAATGAAGTGTTCAGATGTATATTACAATGAAGAAAACTCTTATATTTACAGGGAAAAAATTGACTTGGTCTACAAGTAAGAAATTGAATTGGTCATCAAGTAGGATTTTTAACTCTTAAAGGAATCTACATAAAATAGACATTCACCATAAATAGAATATGTTTATAACACTCCCCCTTGAATGTCTATTTGCTAGATTATGTGCCTCGTTAAAATCTTACTAGATAAAACCCAGTGAAAAAAATTCTAGTGAAGGGAAAACAGTACACATATCTAATAATACGCATTTTGAATGCCTCATTGAAAAATTTACAAGGAAAACTCAATAGGATAAAAACCTTGTGAGGAAAAAAAATTACATCGCGTATTAACTCCCCCTAATCAGAACATCAATCCAAGGATTTGAATCTTCGCATCCCAATCTTGTGTACCATCTTCTTGAAACTTGCAGTTGGTAGAGACTTGGGGAACAAATCAGCCACATTGTCACTTGAATGAATCTGTTGCATATTTATATCATCATTCTTTTGGAGCTCATATGTATAGAAATTTTTGGCGAAATGTGTTTTGTTCTATCTCCTTTATGAATCCTCCCTAGGATCAAAGAGTTTTGCAAGTTCATTACTTTAACTTTTTAAAGCAAACAATCTATTGTCTTTTGAAAACTCTTCAAGAGTTCCAATTCAAGTTATCAACTTGCATAACAATATGAAAGATTTTTTGATTTATTTTAATCACTATGAGAATTATAAACAAGTTTTTCAAGAACTAGTATATGTTTCAGGCATTTCAAATCCTTCAAATGCTTTCATATCAATTTTTTCCAGTGACAATATTAAATATTAAATATATGTCATTTTCTAGTGTCTAGATTGCAAGTCAAATAAGCTTTGCGCTTACCAAGATGCATCATTCCACTTGATAATTAGTGCATGCTTGAATATACCGTAGAGCTTAGATCCTTATAATCTTTTACAATATTGCGCTATATTGTATCAAAGATATCAGCGACAAAATATTTCTTTTGTCAGTTTGCAATGTGATATGACTTGTTGAGATCTCATCATTTCATTATTTTCAGGTAGCTTCCCTTCTCATGAGGTTTCATGAAGTGTTATATCATAAGCTCTTCGAGAGAGCATTGCCTCTTTATTATGACCATTTTGATCATGTGCTCTTTTGCTTTCAAGAGTTATCTTATTTGGGATTAATTGCATATTTCATGCATGTCATAAACTCTGTCCTTCAGGGACATTAAATAAGAGTATTTCAACTCTTAGTTTCTTGTTATCTCCCCCTTCTGTTAGACAAACTAACATATATTCCAATCTATCTTGGAGAATTCATCTTTTATGCATCACGGTATATTTATTAATTATATATCGTATATCGAAATTATTAGATGAAAATTATATGGTCTATGACCATAAGTTAATTGAGGAGAAAATGATCATAATGTATAGGATTGATACATATCTTTATCTATAATTTGTCATATTTCAGACCATGAAATTTTATTCTCATACGCAATGATTAACTATTTATCTAAGATATTTAGTGTCAATCATCTTGGATATTTATCAATATTATCGAGATGAATTATCTTGATTACGTATTCTGAAAATTGTGCTCTTACTTCAATTATCTTGCACAAATAATTTTACGATTGTCAAACTTCAAGTTAACAAAAACTGTATGTGATCATCTTATAGATGCATCTATTTCACATATCACATGATGGTGAACAAACCCATATTCATCTTTCATACTTTCAGAATTTAGGGAATTCAGAGCCAACATTAGTTGATTCAATCAACTTATCATGAGAACAAACAATCTTGAAAAATCTTTTATTTCTTCAATACATGTCTAATGAGTAAACTTCAGGTTTACCATGACATGTGCCTTTTGCTATAGTAAATTTCTAATTTACTATTATATGAACAAATTTCAGATTGCTTATTCGGAAAATAAATTTCAACTTTATTTCTTCTCAACTACTCTACTTCTTGTAGAGGTGAGTCGTGATTTCTTTTAAATCTGTAAATGCATCTTTCATTTGATTTGCAATATCATTTGATTTGCAATTTTTGCACATGAATAATCTTTTATACTTCTTGCTCATAAATAGAAGCATATAGATCAAGATGAGACAATGATAGATTTTTTTCACAAAATTTCTCTTTTGATATCATTATCTTCTCCCCCTAATTTTGAAAAAAATGTCTCATTAAACTGACAATCTGCAAATCAAGTAGTGAAAGGATCCTTTTTTGTGCGATGTGGTGGTGCTACCGACACATATGCAACACATCCAAAAAATCTTAAATGGGATATATTATGTTTTTGACCCAAAACCAGCTGCAACGGGGAATGCTTATGATAGTTTATCGGTCTAAGATGAATAAGTGTTGTAACAAACAAAATTACATGTCCTCATACAGAATTGGGCAATCTATTTTTCATAAGCAATGGTCTTTCTATCAATTGCAAACATTTAATTAATGACTCAGCAACACCATTTTGAGTATGAACATGAGTAACATGATGTTCAACTCTTATCCTAATAGATAAAACAATAGTCATTAAATGCTTGGGATGAAAACTTTATAGCATTATCAAGGCGAATGGACTTAATTTGATTATCAGGAAATTATACCCATAATCGTATTATTTGTGTCAATAATTTTGCAGATGCCAAATTGTGAGATGACAATAGGCACAAAAGAGACCATCTAGATGAAACATCTATTAGAACCATAAACTATCTAAATGTCCCACTAGGTGGTGAATAAGTCCATAAATATCCCATATATACGTTCCAAAAACGTAGGAGACTCAATCCCAACTTTCATTGGTGATGATCTTACAATCAACTTGCCTTGATAACAAGAAGTACAAGAAAATTAACCATTTAAAAGAATCTTTAGGTTCTTTAATGGATGTTCATTTTAAATTTTCTTTAATTCAAATTATTATCAAAAGTTCTCATTCTTCGTGAATGAAATACAATCATTTTAGCATATCAATTTATGATAGCTTAGTACTCATTCCATATTCACGTGCATTATTTAATCACTTGTCTTCTTTTAGACATTATGCACTATTACCACATTCACTTTGGAGAATGGAGCATTTTAATGGAACATATTTTATGATTTTTTACCAAAAGCACATTATTTTGCTTTAATCATTATTATATCATTAATATGGTGCATTGAGACTTGAACCCAACTTCTTATACATATAAAAGTGTCTTACAATGGAGCTTGAACTCAACATCTTATTGTCATACTTTTAGATGTATGACCATCTTCAAGTAATTATATTTTTCTTTTAGGCTTTTGCACAAAACAAGTGGATCTTTGACTGTGAGATATTCATATTTTCAAGATTTCATCAAGATGATGACACAAGAATATCATAACTTTAACACAGTTTTATTTTGATGCTTTATTTTCATTTTTTAATGATGTCTTCAAGACATCTAGTATCCAACACCCATTAAGGGTAGTTTTTGCCCAAACTATGAAGGGCAACAAACTCAAATTTCTCAAGGTTAGCCATATCAATAAAGAGAAAATAAATAAATAAATAAATAGTACCTTGGCGTTGAAACTTAACCTTCACTCTTTAAAACGGTAGAGTCTCGTGCATATCAATGAAGATAAAATAAACAAATAAATAATACCTTAGCCTTGAAACTTAACCTTTATTCTTTAAGACGGTAGAGTCTCGTGCTGATAACGTGTTATGAAACTGTATAACACAATACAAAGAATAAAGTAGTGGAGAGGAAAGAAGATTTCTTATTGCTCTTGAATAATATTGAAATGTTCAGATGTATATTACATTGAAGAAAACTCTTATATTTATAGGAAAAAAATTGACTTGGTCTCCAAGTAAGAAACTGAATTGGTTTTCAAGTAGGATTCTTAACTCTTAAAAGAATCTACATAAATAGAATATGTTTATAACATACTGATAATTATTTTCTTAATAGGTGTGCCAAGTTAAAATTTAAAAACTTAAAGTGAATGGAGAGGAGTAGTTAGTTATTATATATATTTATGATAAATATTAATTAGGTAGTTTGACGAAAATAGTGTAACTAGCATGCTACTACATGTTAGACTATATTTTAATTGATAGATAAAAATTCAAAAGGATAATAGTATTTCTTATTTTCTCCTAAGCTATGGGTAGATTTTGACTTTCGTTTTTGTGATATTTGATTAAATACATATTATTTTTTAAAATAACAATAACATATTTAATGGATTCTCATAAGTGGATTAAATTTTGAAAAGAAACAAATTTAATGTGGAAATGAGGTAACATGTTCCTCACATTTGTGAAAGTTGACATTAGTGATAAATATGTATTTTTTTTTAGTTTCCCTAGGTATCTCCCAGCCCGACAGATCAAGAACTATCCTCCGCGGATCTGAGCTTCATTTAAGGATTTGTCGCTGGATAAATGTGTATCATGTACTAATATAATTCATGTCTAACCATTGTGTTTCACAAATGATGGTACACAATATAATAAGTTTCAAATAACATAATAAATACCAATTAAACATACTCATTATAATTTTATAAGAATCGTGAAGGGTATAAGATATATTTCATTAACCTCGGATATCTGAGGAGAATAGTTTCTTTAAGGAGTACATGTTGTACATTTAATGAACTCAATTTTCTTCTAATCAATATTGTTTTTATTTTTTTTGCAGATTCAGTTTTTATTAATAGTTATAATTTCTGAGTTTGAAAATTTGCTAGAATCTTTATTGTTTATTATTTCTACAAAAGTTTTTGTTCTATAGAAATTTTTATTCTAAGTATATTAGTAATACAAATTTGAACACGTAACATAAAAAAATATGAATGTATTTGTTACTTTTTTCGTGTGTGAGTATAAATCTATGAGTATTGTTACAATTAATGGACTATTAATTAAAATACGGTGTTTAAGCAAGAGATTGAAAAAAAAAAAAAGGCATTAGTAGCGAATAATTTCTATTACTAAACAATAAAAATTAATCACTTGTTCTATTTAACGATTATTTAGCTATAAATTGTCAAAAGATTAAATTAATTATGAGCAGTTGAACTCACAAACTCAAATCACTTGTACAAGAAAGAAGAGATAGTTGCAATTTTGTAGAGTCTCACTCCCACATTTTAAATATTAAAATTGTTTATTTATTATAAATAATAAGAAAGAAGTTGCAATTTTGTAGACAACTTGATTATACATGACTTTGGACCACATCAATATTAATGTGAGTTATCATATTCATGGCCAAAAGCTAATATTTTAGTTAGGTTGACAATTGACATCTCTAAAATTCGATGTCCATATAAGTCTGATTAATTCAAATTTGTGTTGCATAGAATCATTTGAGGGAAATACTCCCTGCCAAAGATTAACATAAAATTGAGTATTAAAGTGAAATTAATGTACTTCTTAAGACCTTTTCCATTGCTTCATAGGTTAAATACTAGGTTAAGCTAAGTAATCACGTGCGTGTGTTGTACGTATATGTTACATCAATCAATGCAACTCTTCAAATTGAAGACCATAAAATTGTTTTTTCGTTAGGTTTAATAGGAAGATTTTTCTATTAGAAAGAGTTTTGTGCGTGGTCTTAACGTGTTCTCTTGTAAGATTAATAGCCATATACGTTCATTTATTTAATATACATCGAATCTAAAATTACACATGTTATTATAAAGTCTAAAATTCTCAGGTACATACGAATCAGATCAAATATATAAAGATATACATATCTTGGATACATTCACATCTCGTTCATACCGGCCTTCCTGTCTCGCTTGCCTGTCTCCATATTTTCAATGTATCTGATAGTAAAATTACATATATATATGTGTATCTTTCTCAATATATGTTAGAAAGCTCTTAACTTAGTGGTAAGATATGTCATCATAAATTAAATATATAGGTAGAATTAATATATCGAAGATGAATGTATGTCTAATAAGGTAATTTCTCCTAAATGTATATGCTTAAGAAAAAGTAAAACACCTTCACAGAACACAAATAACACAAATAAATGAAGTCCGTTTTAACACACACTCATACTAAATTATCTTCGAAGTTAACGAGTGCATATGCATCCCAATCCACCCTCTTGAGTCCGCCTCTCGTTGGTCGTATAAGTGGATTCAGAATTTAAAGTTTACAATTCTTTGTTTATTTAAATTTATAATTAAATAATTATAATTATTCAGTAAATTTCTGAATACTTTACATATATAAAATTTATTAAATTCATGTGAACTTACGTGTTATCCGATAGATATGCCCCTTGTCTATGATGGAGTTATCCTAATGTCTAAGTTTGATCAAGAAGATTATCATATTTTTCACAAGGAGCATTCCATTGAGACATTATCAAAGAGAAATATAAGACTAATAATTGGAAAATTCACATTGACAAAAAAAAGGAAAATAAGTGTACTAAAAAATCTTGTAGAAAAAAACATTACTCCCTCTGTCTCATATTAACTGAATTTATAAGGTAATGCACACATATTAAGAAAAACATTCAAAAACAAACTTTACACTATACTTTCCACTATTGCCCTTTGTAAAATCATAAATATATAGTGTAATTTATTTCCTAGAAAATGTAAATGTTCAATAAATGAAAGGGCAAATATGAAAAAAGTTTTAAGCATTCATCTTGATCTTTGAAAAATTCAACTATTTTGAACCTTGAAAAAAGTCTTAAAAATTCAGTTAATATGAGACGGAGGGAGTAATTCCCATGTATATTTCCACTCTTAAATGCGTTTGACTTGAATTCAGCAATTTTTTCCATTATTTTTTTTTAAAAAAATATATGCCAAAACAAAAGGAAGAAAAAGTAATTCGACTTTTAATACTTATATTGTAAATTTATAGTTACCACAATTGAAGAAATTAATTAATAGAAATGATATAATAAAATTAAGTAAATATATTAATCATTATCGTAAAATTAAGTAGATATATTAAAATAATTAATCAGAGACAATATTGTAAATTATAGTTACAATAATTGCAGAAATAATTAATAAAAATGACATAGTAAAATTAAATAAATATATTAATAATCACCATAAAATTAACCAAACACATTAATAGTCAATTTGTACCAAAATAAAAGGAAGAAAAAGTAATTTGACTTGTTCTAACAACACATCCATCGTCTCCATCGTACCAGTTGAACATCCTAACTTTCAAAATAATCAAATCTTGACTCCTTTAATATTTTATGTATCACGTCAATATCGAGTATCCACAAAATACAATAAAGATGAGTTAAATTGTTTGGTTGTTGGATGAGTCTAAACATGCATTCTCAAAGTTGGAGCGCTTACTTTGCGAAACCAAATTATATCTAAGTTGAAGTATTAATTTATATATTATAAACATTTATATATACATTACATAATCATAATTAAATTAAATTTTATACAAGCAAGACATATATCTTATACATTTCATTACCTTTTTTTAATTATATGTAAAAAAATAAATACAACAGTAAATTTTTAGACTTTACTTATTTAATAACTTTTTTGTTTATATAGTTTTATTTGTCTTCTCCAAAAAAATAAAAATAAAAATTATTTCCTTTTAATTCCATGATGAAATTTATGGCACTCATTACGCTTCGATATGCTACGTGTAGGTTACGGAAAGCCGCCGCTCATTAATAATTGTGTCTCTAATAATTAAAGTATAAATTTTCTTTTTGTCTATAAATGACCAAAAATAATTGTAGTATGTAAGTAATAAACAATATAATACTTTTAATGATATTAGTAATTATTTTATTCCCCTCCCCCCCCCTTCTATTTTTTGAAATAAAACACATCCTTGTGTTTATTTTTCTAAAATAAACTCGTTATTATATTTATTAACTATAATTGTTTTGTAAATTGGTTTCTCCTAGATAACTTAGAATGAAGGAAAGATAACACTTCTGATCCCTTAATTATTGATTAATTTTGATTTTTATCTTTGTAATATATGTGATATGACATAATGAATTCAATCTTTAATAATTAAAATATAAAAATGTTATTTTTGATCTTTTATGTAAATAGTATAAGTATATTACTACATTTTTAAAGTATATTATTATCAAATATAAATTTATAATACAATTTTTACATTTAATGAGGGGAAGCCATTAATAATCTTGAAAAATTACGCATATTCATGAGCAAAGGAAAAAAAATAAATAAAACATACACATTTTAAATAAATAAAAAGTAAATCTACTCAATTAGATATTATAAAGATTGTAATTAGTAATTTATTAATGACCAAAAGCACAAAAGAAATACTATTAACTCTTATCACACATTTATTTTATTTTTCGTAATACAATAATAACAATAAATTTAATATAATATTATAAACGAAATCAACGAAAGAGTCAAATTTTTTTAAAGAAGTTCAAAAATTTAAGAAATAGATATACGAACTAGCTAAATAGAGTTTAATGTCTATTATATATATAAAACATATTATTTTTATTATATATAAATAATACAATTTTTCACTAAAGGGGAAGCTATAGTATAGTAATATATATATATAAATCAAATGTTTACGTCATGCAAGTAAGAGATTATTTTCAAAATATCCTCTACATGTAATGTAGCAACAACTAGAATGTATACACATATTGCCACTACTCATAGAGATATAGAAATTTCGAAAATTGCTCGTAATATAATAATAATATAAAATAATATTTCTTTTTGGGTGAAATAATTAATTCTCTGGATTCTACTCTATGCAATTCCGTGGCAAAATCTCCAGAATTCCCACTTCCCAAAAACTTCTGGAAATTCAGCTTCATTCATATACCAGCAAAACTATCTTTGGAGAGTTTATAGGAAAAAAAGGGCAAAAAAGGAAAAAAATTTAGTATTACATATATATGAAGAGAAATTGAGCCTTGTGCCTTTGTAGAAGAAAGGGCCAAAAAAATTGTAAGCTTTAGTTGCAGTTAACCCCACTTTAGCACATAACAGGTTGGTGTTTTCTAGCTCTTTCAGCTTCTATAATGGAGTTACTCTGATTTTTTTATTTTTTTATCCTGTGGGGTTTTCCCCTTTTCTATTTTTGAGACCCCCATTGTGTTTTCTTGATTGCTTGTGCTTGTTTGCTTAAATGCTGAAGTTGGTTCTCTTGTTTTATAGTGTCTTTTTATGTTATTGAATCTAAAAGGGGTGTTTAAAAAGAATGTTTTTTTTTTATTGTTGTTTTGGTATTTCTTGGGTGATCTTTCTTGTTTCATTAATGTTGAAGAAATTGAATTTCTTAGTTGCAATGTGTTAATTGGAAAGAGGGAAAAAGGGGGGATTTTAATTGGGTGGGGTCTTAGTTTGTTGCTGAACTTTTGGTATCAGTTGTGTGTGAATTCTGGTTTGATTAAAGATGGCTCTTTTATTCAGTTTTAGCAAACATTAATGGCTGTGTTTATTAGGTTATGGATGGAGATTATAGGGCATTTAGATAGCTGCCATGAACTTGAGTTTCATAGTTGCAATGTGTTAATTGGAAAGAGGGAAAAAGGGGGGATTTTTAATTGGATGAGGCTTCTTGTTTGTTGCTGCACTTTTAATATCAGTTGTATGTGGATTCTGGTATGATTAACAAGCATTGATGGATGTGTTTATTAGGTTATGGATGGAGATAATAGGGCATTTAGATTAGCTGCCATGAACTTGAGTTTCCAATTTAATGTTTAGTGAATCTATTGGAAAGTCAAACTGATTTTGTTGTTGATTTTCGAATGCTTGAGTTTTAGCGTTGTCCGCTGTAAAGATTTGTCTTTATTTAAAATAGTTCTAAGCGTGATTGGTACCAGTGTACGCAGGAAATGTATGTATTTTGTTCCTTGATAATTGCATAAAGCTCATTAGATATGTGTTTCTCGGGTAGAAATGTAGTAGGACAGTGTTACTGTTTGTGTCTGAATTGACGAGCAACTTATTAATAACTATACTAGCCTAGTTCATAGAATGCTTCCAGTGCTTTATCTTCATTGTGTCAATGCTAGATAAGAAACTTCGGCAGGTCCATGATTGTGATTGCATTATTTTTGGCATATCTTTTTATACTGGATATTTTATATCCTTGTTCTGATATTTATATGGTTTATTTTGTAATTTCAGAGGATAATTCGCTATTGTGTTTATTCAAAATGACTAAAGATACTAGTAATGCTGAATCAGCTAATCGGAAAGCTGGTCTTTTAAAGGACCAGGTTCGAGTAGTCAAGAGAAAGAACTCTGATCGATATGAAATTGTCTCAATACCTGATAATTTGTCATTTGAGAAAGGTTTCTTTGTTGTAATCCGTGCGTGCCAGTTGTTGGTTCAAAAGAATGAAGGATTGATAATAATTGGTGTTGCTGGTCCTTCCGGAGCAGGAAAGACTGTGTTTACTGAGAAAATACTCAGCTTCATGCCAAGTGTTGCAGTTATCTCAATGGATAATTACAATGATGCTAGTCGAATAGTTGATGGAAACTTTGATGGTAAGAATGAACACCTCTTGTCTTATTATTGTTGAGAATATACAGAAAGATGTTAACAAAATGGGAATTTCACTTGCATTCTATTCTTCGACTCAAAATTTCAAGTTCACCCCAGCTTCAGGGACAAGGAGGCTCAAATGCTTATGAAGCTTCTAATTATTGAATACTTTGGGGAATCTACTTTTCTTGACAAAGTTGGCACTTTGAGTTCTTATAGACCTCTTTGTGTCCTTTTTCTGTTTTACTGGGAAAGCCATTTTAAGTATGTTCCATAATCTACTGAATAGAGCGCTGTCCTCTTTCAGCTAATGATTTGATCTTTTTAGTTTTGGTAACACCAAACATATGATCAAGAGTTACTGGAAGTGTAGTATAGTGGTTAATCTTTCATTTGTTAAATCTCAATTATGCACTAGAATGCGGAGGGTGCCTCTTCGAATTGTGGAACATACATGTGCAATGTAAGAAAACATTCTGTGAAAGAATTTGCGCTGAGATCTCTGATTTCCTTTTAGCTGATTTCTTATTTTATTGATTTACCCTTATACTGGTGTCATCAGTACTTGTGGAATAACTTAGACTAGATGATTTGTACTTTACCAAGTCTATTTTTTTTCTTTTGAAACAGATCCACGACTCACAGACTATGATACATTGCTGAAAAACATCAATGATCTGAAGGCCGGGAAGCCGGCTGAGGTTCCCATTTATGATTTCAAATCTAGCTCTCGCATAGGATACAGGTTCAGCTCCTTGCTTCTTATTCATGTAATATATTCTATACTTATATGTGCATGTTGTCATTTTTCATACAAGCTGCTATTCGAAACCTCTGCAAGTTTGTTACCTGTTTGCTCCAGAAATTTTATGTTTGAATTCTTAAATGTGCCTCCAGACCTTGTTTTTTTTTAAAAAAAAGTTTTGTGTTCTATTAAATCAAGAAAAGGAAAAAAATGATCACTGACATTTTCTGGAGCAATGCTACCTAGGCTCTTTATTGCTCTGATTCAAACAGAAACTCAACTGTTAAATTGGCATATCTAAATTTAATAAGACCATGTCACTAACTGTGGAACCTCATGACTTGTTCATCTTTGTATCGTTTACTTTGTGGTATTTTAGACCTAAAGGTATGCCTAGTGGTCAATGAAGTGAGTGCCAATCTTGAAGATCAGAGTTCAAATTGTAGCACAGGCAAAAGCACCAGATGGGTTCTTCCCATCTACCTATGCCTAAAGCTCGGTGGATAGAGTTACCCCATATGGGAAGTGCCCGGTAGAATAGTCAAGGTGTACACAAGTTGATCTGGACATCAGTGTTACCAGGAAAAAAAGTTTATGCTATACTGGTTTCATTTTGCTTGCTTTTTCCCTCTGTGGTCTACTCAGAAGGTGCTTGTTCTCTAGACTCCTGATCTACTTAATTGGCAATTTGGCATCAGGATGGGAGATTCTTCATACTATTTGGAGTTCTGTCATTGCACAGTTATCTGATCATTCTCTTCTTTGTAATGAGGGCTGCATTGCTCTTCTTTTTTCTTGCTCAATGCTTCAGGCTTACAGTAGTCTGTAGATCCGTTCTCTTGGCTGGTCTATCATCTCTGACAAGTTCTTTGATGTTGTTTTTCTTTTGTCCTTTTTCTATTGAATAATGTGCCCTTCACGCTCAAAGTTGGGATGTGTCTTTTTTATTTTCTTTTGATTGTCTAAGATGTTGCACATATTAGTATATGATCTGAACTTACAACATTATGTTTACTGCAGGACTCTTGAAGTACCTAGCTCCCGCATTCTGATTATTGAAGGTATCTATGCTTTGAGTGAAAAGTTGCGGCCTTCTCTGGATCTTCGCGTATCTGTCACAGGTGGAGTTCACTTTGATCTTGTAAAAAGGGTTTTACGGGATATACAGCGTGCCGGGCAGGAACCCTCTGAGATAATCCATCAAATATCTGAAACGGTTTGTTTCCTCTAATATTGTTGGCTAAACCACACCTGGAACTCTCTTTACTCGCTCTCCAATGACGATGTCTAGTGCAGGTTTATCCAATGTACAAGGCTTTTATTGAACCAGATCTGAAGACTGCACATATAAAAATTATCAACAAATTTAATCCGTTTACTGGATTTCAGTCTCCTACATACATTCTAAAGGTAAGGATATTAAAAGTTCATACCGCTTCTGGTTTCCTGTCATGGAAAATTACAGTGGTAAAAATCAAATTAAAAGTAGCAATATAGATTAAACCAAAGAAGCTTATCTAATCGGTTGTACCTTCAGTCTTCTAGGGATGTGCAAGTCGATCAAATCAAGTCTGCCTTATCTGAAGATCACACTGAAACTACGGAGCAAACTTACGACATATACCTTCTGCCACCTGGTGAAGATCCAGAGACATGCCAATCATATCTGAGGATGAGAAATAAAGATGGAAAATACAGTCTCATGTTTGAGGTTTGTCTCCTTGTATATTGATCAGTACTTTTTTGAGAGCATAATGTCCAACTGTTAAAAAGTACATCTGTTGCTAGGCCGTTTTGGATTTTCTCTGTAGCCTACTGATGACACTCTGTTATTCTCCTAATTAGACTTTCAGTCATGTCCGTTGTACTATTCATTTTCTCGAAAGACTTGTTATCTTTAAGTTTTTGGGAAACACCTCTTTCCTATCATGTTACCTGCATTTATTATCTTGAAATTCTAGCACGAGCTAAAGAATTTCCAAGTTAAAGCCTAATTCTAGAGTTAATAAAAAGTCAACCTCAGAAAGCTCTCAATGTCCATAGACCTGAATGGTTGTAGCATGTAGGATTGCTCCTGAAACTCTCTTCTACTATATGAGAAATCCTCTTGGTTGGCTCAATCTAGGAGACAGTGAAAGAATATCTATATTGCATGTAGGGGACGTAAGATAGCTAGGTGCTTTTACTCAACTTGTGCAGCTTGGATCACACAAAGTGGACTTATATGGCTAGTCTTAGTCATGTAGCAAGATTAATTGCATCGTCTGTTGAAAAAGTGTGTCAAAGACTTGCTCATTGTATGTTGCATCTATTGTATGACAATATGAGAATCCGATATTATGGGATTTATTGGCACAATTATTCAATAATACATTTTTTCTTACAGCCTTCCAATAAAAATAGATAGAGAGTCTCATGAGTGTGAAGTTCTAACCAATCCTATGACCGTCAAGCAAGAAGTACCAACAGGAAGAATATAGTCCGTTCACTCTCTTTTTTGCCTTTCTACATTTCGAAATTCAGATGATTTCTTCTTGTTTTAGAATAAATTGAGACTTGTAGAAGTTGAATTCAGAAAATCTATAGAAGAAGCTGATAATTGTAGAGATCATAAAATAAAATTACCCTGCCTGCCATTCTATTATGATTGTTGTAAAATCTTGAAATGTTGTGCGTGTGGTAGCTTCAGTGTCCATTTCTTTTTGTCCTGATTCTTTCTGTGGATTTTATCTTTTATTTAGACTCGAGGATCTAGTGATCAATATAAGTATTTCTACTCCATGTATTTATGTTATTTAATCATGTGGTGGTGCTTGGATACATCAGGTTTTGTTGACCAACTAATTTGCCAGGGAGTATTTGTTTAGTTGCTTTACTGATGTTTTGATGGCGACAACTTAAACTGGTTTTGAATTGCAGGAGTGGGTCACTGATTCTCCATTTGTCATATCGCCAAGAATTAGTTTTGAAGTTAGCGTGAAACTTCTTGGTGGATTGATGGCTTTGGGATACACAATTGCGACAATACTCAAAAGAAGTAGTCATGTATTCTCTGATGAAAAGGTTTGCGTGAAAATTGACTGGCTAGAGCAACTGAACCGGCATTATGTTCAGGTAGTAGGCTTGTTTTACTCTCTCCTACTTGTTAAGATAGATACATGCTAAAATCTTATCATTTTTGTTGACTTCTGCTGGCAATGATATCAAGCTAGAAAACAATCCTTGGTAATTTGTAAGGTCCTTTTGGGTTTTAGTTTCTATTTCATGGATTATCATGATCATTCTGCCATCAGGGGAACCAGTGTCTCACTAACAAATGATTTAGTTCATAAAATATGAAAGCTTGAAAGTTGCATCAGGGTTCAGAATATTGTTTTAAACTTCTAATATGCTAGATTTTCTCATCTTTGCCTAGGTCCAAGGAAGAGATCGCCTTATTGTAAAAGCTGTTGCTGATCAGCTGGGACTGGAGGGTTCATACACTCCGCGCACATATATTGAGCAAATACAGCTAGAAAAGCTTGTGAATGAAGTTATGGTATGCTTGCTTCCACAGCTTTTCTTAATGCGCTGTTTTGGCTTTCTATCACTTAGTGGATATATATATCACAGGCACTACCAGATGATTTGAAAACAAAGCTTAGCTTAGATGAAGATCTCGTCTCCAGCCCAAAGGAAGCTCTTTCTCGAGCCTCAGCAGAGAGAGTAGCATGGAGAAATAAGAATTTTAGAAGGTACTCATCTATCCATTTTTTCCCTCTTGACTAGTCGTGCGTTGAATATCTTCTATAAAAAACAGTGTCGAACAACGGATATCTTCACTTACCTGGAAAATATCTCGACATGCCAATAATTGCTTGTGGTTCAATGGCACTAATAGAAGGCCAGTTAGCTTATTTAACTGCTTCCAGCTGATGAATTAATGACAAATATCCTCCTCTAATAAAGAGGGAAAGCAAGAGGAGAGAGTCTTGTAGGTGAATACTGAGGAGTTTCGTCAGCTCTAATTAGAACACAAACACACTTGACTAATCATCTGGATGATTAACCTATGGCTAGGACATATGTGGCTGCAGGAATTACTGGATAAAAGAAATGAAGAAAACTGATAGTCTCACGCTCTCACCGTACTTGTACTCATGCATATTCTGACACACATGACCTTTGTATCTGCATCCATGTGTCATTCTATTTGATGTGTAGGTTGAATAGATTGCTCCTAGATATCGACTTGTTTGATTAGGTCTTCAACTCCTTATTGGTTTGTACATAAGCAAGTCATTAATCTTAAATGTGAAGCTTTCGTAACTTGCATGGATCTCCATCCTTATTGGGACAAACCCCTTGAGGGTGATGTGGGGATGGGTGGGAGCTGCAGCAGAAGCGGATGAGATAGAGATTCTATCTCATCCAGGAAATGTTCAGATGTCAAGTGATTCTATCTCATCCAGGAAATGTTCAGATGTCAAGTTGATTTGTTCTGAATCTGCTTCTCCTTTTTGTTTTGCAGTGGATTTTCCCATTCGTATGCAAATCACAGAGAGAAAAATCTGTCCAAGATTAATACTGATAGTCGGAGGTTTGATGACAGAAACACTGATTCAGTAGCAACATTAGCGAACCAGGTTTTGCATTTAGCAACAATGAAGTATATTTAAGCTCTTTTCACTATAATACTATTGCTTTCTTGGCATGCGCCACGTCTTTCATGACGCTTCTGGAGATTGACCCTTCCTGTTTGTTGCCCTTGTTTCATAAGGGAGCTGTTACACAATTATCGGAACAAATTTCTACTTTGAATGATCGGATGGATGACTTCACATCTAGAATGGAAGAACTTAATTCCAAGTTAAGCAACAAAAGAGCTTCTCCGAGCACTCAAAGTCTGGCTTTGCAAGCCGAAGCTTGTAATGGATCTGGCCCTACTTCTTACTTCATATCTGGCTTAGAAAATGGTTCCTTGACAGGACCCATTATGCCAAATTCATCATCCGCTGCTTCACTAATTCCAAAGGAGTCCAATCTGATAGAAGAGGTACATCTTTCACCAGGCTTTTGCCATGCAAACCTCTGAATATATGTGAATATATGATTTTGACTAGTCGATTTGCATTGCTTTCCGTACTGTAAGTAAAATATCAGCAGACAACTAAGTTATTTTCCTTTTCCTTTTGCATTGCTCGACCATCTTCACAGCTATCTAATGTTGCACGTGGACAACGCCAAATTATGCATCAGTTGGACAACCTTAACAATCTTCTTCGTGACAGACTGGGAGAACAATCACGGCTAGCAAGAACAAGCAAAGCAAGAGATCTAAATTCGATCAAAGTACCTCTCGTCATGACCTTAACAGTTAGTGGATTGGGGTTCTTTCTGTTTAAGTTCCGAAACTGATTCTTCTTCCTAATGTAAAACTCATGCTCCTATACTCTTTTCTTTCCAGTTCATAGCCCCATACTAGTAGTATTTTTGCCTATGTTCGATCGGAATAGACTAGTGTTCATATGTTTTGGGACAAAGAAGGCCGATTTATGCTTTCTATTTCCCAGTTGAGCTTTCAGAAACAAGGCAGCAAGTTGTGGGGTTCTTTGATTCAAAAACTTTCTTCAATACATATTTTACAAGTTAAATTGCTAGTTACCCTTTGCTGGTGTTTTTTTTTTGTTTTTTTGATTTGCCCGGGTGTCGGAGTCTCTTTGAGACCCTACTGATCCCGGGGGTGCATAAGCCCTTGGCAAAGAGTTTTCTGTAAGTGCATTTCTGTTAATTCATGTTTTATTCAGTTCTCAGAAATTGTTTGCCGGTGTTTTCACTAATGCATTTCTGACTTCTTGTTTGGGAACCATGGAATGAGAAGATATTGGAAGCATTCTTTCTCTTTTTGATTTTCTATCGTAGTCTGTATTTGCATTGGAGTTAGACTAAATATTGATTTAAGCTCGGAAGTTCTAAAAGCGTAAGTTATGGTAGCTCTAACTTGCAATCACAAGGGCCTTCACTTAAATTATGTTAAAGGGGTCTTTCGCTTTTTTAGACTTATTAAGGAGGTTTCATTTGGCATAAACCTTTGTATAATGGTCATTTGTTATATCGATATTATATTTAAAAGTTAAAACAACTAGACTTTCTCCTTAATATTTGAGCTTAAACTCAATTAATCATACATATTTCGAAAATTTATAGATCAATACAGACAAAAAACGCCTAATGAGTATCATTTAATAATGCATTTTGAAAGAACTCACAAAATTTGAGCTCAAATAAAGTTAATCATACATATTTTGGAAAGTCCATTTACTAATATAGATGAAAAGTCGATATAATTTTAAATTTTTATTTCCCGACGTATAAGCTCTAAAAAAAATGACATCGAAAACCATGGAGTGTTACTAACTAGGTCATCACGGTTGGACACACTAAATTTAAGCTCAAAGAGTGGGCACACATATTTCGAAAAATTCATAGACTAACATGAAAAGTCGAGATAATCCTAATTCTATTTCTTCACACATAAATTCCAAATAAAAAGGGATGAAAAGTCTAGATAATCCTAATTCCATTTCTTAATACATTAACTCCAAATAAAACGCGATGCATGTCCTTTAAAAGCAATGTCATTTACTCAGTTGTCACGAATGAGCGAAATTTAAGCTCCATGGAGTAGTTAACATACATCACAAAAAATTCATAAGCAAATATACACGAAAAGTCGAGCTAGTCCCAAATTTAATTTTGTGACCTATACATCGCATATAAAACAACATATATCCTTGAAAATAATAATTATCATTTACTAAGTTGTCACGAATGAACCCGAGAAATCAAGTTCAAACACAATATTTACTAGGGCATCATTGCTATTGATCTGCTTTACTCCCACAATATGGATGACCACAAACAATTAAGTTTTACTATGTATTGAAATTATATGTCATAGTTAGTATGACTGAGTATACTTCACCCAATTATGTTTAGGTATCCCTCTGTACTTAACCAGAGGCCTCAAGTTCAAGCTCTGGGATGGAGCTATCTTCGGTAGAAAATGTTTCATCCGACAACAACAACAACAACAACAATAGCAACATACCTAGTGGAATTTCACAAGTGGAGTCAACGTACACTGATGTTACCACTATCTCATAGAGATAAAGAAACTGTTTGTGGAAGATCTTCGTCTGAAAATTATCAAGCTCCAAAAGTAGAAGAAACATTTCATCCGAGTATCATAAAAATACTAAAACAAGAAAGTCACTCGAATCGAGAGAAGATTTTAAGCATGCCATGCATATGGATATGACCAAGTAGAAAAATAACACACAAGCAGCCCAGAATAAACATGGAAGACAAAAGTGAGTTTAGTGAGTTTAAGAAAACTTCATATGTAATAACAAACTATGCTACAGACAAGTCAAATCATCCATCCAGATTCACTAATATTCCCAAAACTGATGTACAGAGTACGTAACATTCGAGTCAAATATCACAGACCGATTAAAGACTGCTGAAGATCCATAAACAGGATTGTAAATATGTACTAGTTTTCGATGAAGACCACTTCTGCTTTAGGTGATGCACGTCGAAATGTTGTCAGCTCAGAAACGAGTTTTTTGACTGCTGTAGATGCTTTAACTACACACGACGTGAAGAGCATTCTCTCTAGCATGGGAGAATTGGCTAACAGAAGTTTGGCAAGCTGCATCTCGATAATTGAGCCACTAGCAAGTGTTAGTCTAACTTCCTTTAGGTGATTAAACATCACGTCTGAGGGAAATTCTACTTGATGATCTTCTTCCATCTCATATTTACCATAAGCCTCCTACGAAAAATGAATAGAACTCAATTCTCTGAACTCGTTGATGTTTTAAGTAGTACGAAAATGAACAAGACAATAAGAAAGAGAGAAGAGTACCGAAATATCCATATATTGTAAATATGGGAAGCTTCGTATCAAGCAAAGAGTACAAGACACCTCAACCGAGTTATACAGATCAACACTTATGTCAAGTTTTTTGACACAGTTAAGATCAAAGGGAAGCCTCATCGGTAATTCACTTACTTCTGCAGCAAATAACTAAGACGAAAAACATTAAAAGATCAAGATGAGACAAAGCCCAAACGATTCAAAATGCATTACAATAAAGTCAGGAAGCAAAATTTACCATATTCATGTATAGATGCTCAAGAGAAGAAAAAGACTCAAGAGAGTCGAAAAACTTCACAATATCCCATTTTTCTGCCCCCAAATAATCTGTGTCACTAGATGCAAGTAAAAGTTTCGCTAGAAAAGGGATATTCTTTAAACAGATAGACCTCACGCTGCCTGCGAAGTAAAATGATTTCAGCCTGGGAGCATTAATTTCAATGAGGTTGCAGTAAGTCTCGGCAATAAACAGCACCAAATGCTCGAGCAACAAGCAATGAGAGATTAAACTTCCTAGCAACTCGGAAGAAATTGTAACTTCACACAGTTCCAACTTAATTAACCTCTCAAATCCTTTGAAGGTCGGTGGACGATCTATTAAGCAATTCTGGAGAATCAAATTCCTCAACTGCAAACTTTTGAAAAATGAAGGCGGCAATTCGTATGGGTCACTCTTGAATGGAAGTTTAAGAACAAGATCCTGAATGCCATTTTTAGCAAGAAAATATATCAAGTCATCGATCATAGGACAACTTCTCGACTTAGGAACACAAAGGGTAAACTTTGTAATCGGTCCTTCATGAAATATCAAAATGTGGTAGATAATCTTGGTAATCGCAGTCGTATGGCGTATTAAGTTATTTTTAGTCTTCCAGAAAGTATCATCAAGCGTCAACTCTGGAAGCCTGCACCATTTATATCTCCATATGCTTGATAAAATGCTAGTCCTCACCGCATCTCTAAAAGGCAAACACATCAAAATGGCATCAATTGCATTCTCCGGAA
Source organism: Solanum clarkiae (assembly GCA_011800125.2). Classification (NCBI taxonomy): domain Eukaryota; kingdom Viridiplantae; phylum Streptophyta; class Magnoliopsida; order Solanales; family Solanaceae; genus Solanum; species Solanum clarkiae. Next base: position 5,760,330 of record JAABOM020000092.1, read on the forward strand.
GGTTGCTAAGTACATCCAGAGGTAACGATTCACAACCATTCCTTTTAGCCTCAGGAGGCATCATAGCACTGTATTCACCTACAAAGACCCTGTAGAAAAATGAACAATAATACAAAAATGAATAATCTCCAAACTAACATAAAAAGGCGGGACATGTTATTACCTCACTTGATTGACTATCTGAACTTTCACTTCATCAATAAAAGTTCAATTCCCCAACCCCCAATGTAATTAGATGATTATCTGAACTTTCACTTTATCGATAAAAGTTCAATTCCCCAACGCCCAATGTAATTAGATGACTATCTGAACTTTCACTTTATCAATAAAAGTTCAACTCCCCAACCCCCAATGTAATTAGATGACTATTTGAACTTTCACTTTATCGATAAAAGTTCAATTCCCCAACCCGCAATGTAATTAAGAAAAGGGAAAAGCAATATATTCCTCATTATAAAAATGGCTCATATATACTGTTACACAAATGACTCAAAATATAAACTTTCTAACTGAAATCACTCATAAATCTCAATAATATATCGAGCAATATAGAGAGTTGTAAGATATCAAAAGAGAACCCAATTACATTTTGCCCACAATTTGCATAACAACGACATAATCAGTGGAATCCCACAAGTGAGGTCTGAGCAGCGTAAAATGTGTGGACCATACACGACCTTACAACTGCCTCACAGAATAATTTGCATAACCCTAACCACAATTAAACCTTTTGTTTCATAAAGTAATTACACAATCTAAATGGGAAATGGATTTTTGACAGGAAAAAATGAAGAATTAATGCTTACCAAGATTAAAAAATTGGTAATTTAGGAAGATCCAAGAGGTGTAAAGTACCCTTTCATCAACAAGAGAGAGAAATGGAGATTGTAGATTTAACAGGGCGGAGGTTTTCTTAAAATTAAGGGGGAAAAGAAAAGGAAACGGTGGGGAGTGATTAGAGAGTCTATAATTTTATTATTTAAGGGAAAATAAAATTTTCATCTAATTTAACAACAACATTACCCCAATGCCTCAAAGGTTCCCGCCCTTTGCGGGATAAGGGGGTCGGATGTACGCAGCCTGACCCCTAGGGGTGTAAATGGTGCGAATTGGTGCGGATTTTTTAAAAACCAAATCAAACCATTAAATGTGATTTTTTTAATATACAAACCAAACCAAACCAATAAATACGGTTTTTTCAACCTCGGTTTTTTCGGGTTGGTGCGATTTGCGGTTTTTTCTGGTTTTTTTAATAATTTGATAACCAACCTTTTCTTACATATATATATATATGTATGTATGTATGTATGTATATACATATATATACATATATATACATATATATACATATAGATA
>JAABOM020000092.1:5761785-5774574 GCA_011800125.2 Solanum clarkiae
CTACTTTGGACCAAAAAGAAAAGAACATGTGCAACATATGGAGAATTTGGGAGCCACCAACTCCCATTTCTTAACAAATTATAGTAGTTTCCAGGTAAATATTGCATTATATTTATGACATGACAAAATAATTACTCTTGTACCAATCATTTGAGCTTTAAGTGTTGGTTTTCAATGTTTTTTTCTTAGTTCTTGGCTGCAGGATCAGGTGACATAGCAGCAAAGCTTTCCTCTCCTTTGAATTTCCTTAAATGTCTTTACCTATCCAGCATTTGTTTGGATGACTTAGTTGAGCTTTCGTTTGTTCTTTGCTTGATAAGAAGCTCACCATATTTGCAAGATGTTCAAATTAAGGTGCTTATGATGCTTCATTTCAGTTTTTATTTATGGTTCTTTGCATCTAATGTAAATTTATGGTATGTGCTAACGATTTTTCTCAATATTTTGTATGTGGCATTGGATGAATTGATTGTTCGTGTGCCTGATGATGTTGTTAATGAAATTCCTTCAAGTTTCTCAGATGTGACATTGAATCACTTTGGGTCTGTTAATATGAAGGTATTACAGGCAAAAAGCCTGAAATGGAGCTTGTTAAGTTCCTATTAGCCAAGTCTCCGATGCTTGCAAGAATGTTAATTCAGCCGCAAGTAGAAAATGAATCTGCTGAAACAAGACTAAAGGTGGTAACAGAGATAACAAATTTCTGAGAGCATCACCTAAAGCAGAAGTTGACTATAACAATGGTGTTTGATCTCTATGTTTTTGTAAGCTAAGATAAAGTGATGTTAGTTAAGGTAGATACGGTAACATATGGATGTGTTTTGCAAACATAAGTTAGATTTTTTAATGTCTCACCTTGAATGATCCATGAAATTAGAATTTTAATCATCTGACTTTGTTTTTTAAGTTTGTTCCTCTTATTTTGTGCTAAATATTTTGTTTCAGTTAACCACGTATATTGATTATTGTTAGGTGTCACAGTTCACTGTCATTTCCATATACTCATTTATTTTTCAAAGAAAAAGACGATTACACTTTTTTCAGATTTTCCAACTCTAGCAATCTAACTCATTTAGTCTTGGTAGGCCTGGGTGATGTTGATCTGTTACCAATGAGATTTATTGTGTTGAATACCATGAAGTAAAGGCTTCTTAGATGTGTCATTGAATCTCCTCAGAGTTGTTAAGGTCATAGACACAAAGCCTGAAGCAATACTGATTAAGTTTCTGTTAGCCAAGTCTCTAATTCTTGTAAGGATAGTAGTCGAGCTCAGAAAAGAATCTTGTTAAACCTAATGTAGAAGTTCTCTACAAAATTACACACTCCGGATTAGCGTCCTATCTATTTAAACGTGTCTATATATATATTAAAGGTGAACAAATAAATGAATATGGAAGCTGTAAATTTAGATGACTATATTTTGACCCTTGCCTTAATATTTAGAATTCATTTTTTTTGGGTCAGATGCAAGATTATATATAGAAATAAACTTAGTCTGCCTTCGCGAGGCTACACTACTGACTGTCTAGAGCAGCCAGTTTTAGATCCTTATAGTTATACAAAACCGATGTGAAATGTCCATAGGCAATATCTCGGCCTGCATAGGAGTCAGTAGCATTTATTTTTCTACGATAAGTAGTACCTACAGAGTCTGCTAGTACCAGATTTTTCACAAACTACGAAGTTGTCACAAAAACTTTCAGATCACCAAACTTTCCATTTTTTGCACCTTCCTTAGCCATGTAGTTAGCAACTTGATTCTGTTCCCGAAATGCGTGGCGTAGCCCCAAGCTGCCATCCTGCTCAACCAGTACCTGTATTCAAAGATCAAGTTAACATAAATGGGTTTACCTGTGAGGATGCACTCCAACGCTTCCGACGCATCCGATTCAATTACCAGCCTTGTTAATTAGTTTTGGATGGCCAATTCTAATCCACAAATTATAGCTTTTAGTTCGGCTTCCAAATGGAGGGGTGAGGGTGAGTGCCTTATAGTAGCCAAAGATCCAATCCTCATGATCGTTTCTGAAGATGCCTCCAAGTCCCCCAATGCCAAGAGTAGATTTTACCGCCCCATCCGTGTTTAATTTCGTCATACCATTGTTTGGGGGGGGGTTCCATTTTACTTGCACATAGCTTATTAGCTGGGTGCAGTCTTCTTGGAAGTAGCCAGGGCTGCATATTCAACTGCAAGGCTGTAAGTGTTTTCAAGGTTGACCTGGTTTGCCTTATTCTCGAAAACGTTGGAGTTCCTATTTTTCTAGATCTGCCAGAGGAAGAAAGGAAAGAAGGTGTTCCATTTCAGTAGGTTGTAGCAATAATCACCTTTAATATTATTCCAGCAGTTCATCCACGAATCCAAGTCAAGGATGTTGCCATCGATGTTGCTTTGTAGACGTTTAAAAAGCTACACTTCCTTCCAAATATTTTAGGCAATGTAGCATTTAAAGAAGATGTGGGTGATGTCCTCCTTGTAATGCCCACAGACAAGGCAATTAGGAGTAACATTTATGCCAAGAGTGTGGAGTCTGTGATTAGTTTTGATTCCCTTATGGAATAGGATCCAAAGGAAGAGCTTGATTTTGTTAGGAATATGAGCTCTCCAGATCGATTTGAAGTTCTCATTGGCATCAGAGGTATCCTCATTATTGTCTTTTCTGGCTATGTGCCTGTATGCCGAGGCAGTTATAAAAACACCATTTGGTGACAAGCCCCACACCACACTATAGTGACATCTTTGATAATCTTTTGCACCTTGGGGGGAGGACTACAGACAAACTTTCCAGATTCCAAGCATTATGAATTCTGAGGTCCGCAACCTTGAGATTGTACTCCTCTTTCTTCAGCGAGCCCTAGATAAATTCTCTGAGGTAAGAATAGTGTGGAGCTAGTTGTCAGTAAAAAACTTGACCTGAGTCCCATGCTGGACCACCCACTTAGTGGCCTATGATATGTTTCTCCAGCCGTCTTGGATGTTCTTCCAAGTTCTAGAGACATATCCTTTCCTCTGGCCATTAACTAGGTGGTTCTTATATTTACCCTTAAGCATAGATTTCCAGGTTGCATATGACCCATGGGTAATTCTCCAGGCTAGCCCACTAAGAATGGCTTTTTTTCTAATGCCTATATTATGAATCTCGAGTCCATACTGTTCTTTGGGTTTGGTTACTAGGTCCCAACTAAGAAGGTGCATTTTCTTCCTCTCTTGAGTGGAGCCCCAAATATAATCCCTAATGGTTTTATCGTTGGTCTTTATGAATGCTTCGGGAGCTTGATGTAATTCATAACATGGGAATGAATGCCAGAGAGGGTTGCTTTAGCAAGTACTATTCTACCAGCCATGTTCAGGGTGCTGGATTTCCAACCTGAAAGTTTCTGTCTCATGTTATCAATAAGGAATTGGAAGTCACTATTAACAGGCCTCTTGTTGAAGATAAGGAAGCCCAGGTACTTCCCAAAAGAGTTTTTTTTCTCCAATCTCCAGAATGCCAGAATACTCATCCTTCATAGTTCTAATATAATTTCTTGAGAAAAGTATTCTAGATTTGGTCCGATTAACCTTCTGGCTAGAAGCTAGCCAAAAATGATGTAAGATTATGGCAATAGTATTACAATTTTTGGCATTAACTTTAACGAACAGGGTAAGGTGATCTGCAAAGAAGAGGTGAGAGAGGCTAGGTCCTTGATTGGAGATCTTTATGGGATTCCAGATTTTTGAGTCAACGAATTGTTGAATAACCCTGGATAGCCTTTCCATACACATAATAAAGATATAAGGAGACATGGGATCCCTTTGTCTCATACCTCTAGAAGGGTAAAAAGCCATCATGTGTCTATAATTGACCAGTATTTGGATAGAGCTAGAGGTGATACAGGACATTATGAGATTGGACAACATTTTAGGAATGTTGAAGTATTCAAGCGTGTCCTTAATGAAAGACCATTCAATCTTACAAAAGGTTTTTTGAGGTCGATCTTAATGGCCATGTTGCCTGCTTTCCCTTTCATTTTTTGGAAATGGGAGATGACTTCTTGGACAAGGATGGCATGATCACTAGCCCTTCTATTAGCTAGGAAGCTAGCCTGACTATCACCAATAATACTAGGAAGCATAGGCTTGAGCTGATTAGCAATGATTTTTGTGATAATCTTATAGAGGGTGTTGCAAAGGCTGATTAGCCTAAAGTTTTTCAGGCAGTGTGCATTGTTGATTTTTGGGATCAAGCAGAGGAGGGTCTTGTTAAGATCATGGGGAGTGGTAGCTGTCCTGAAAATGTCTTTGTAAAAAGCGATGGCGTTAGTACCCAGAATGTCCCAATAACGCTGGCAGAAAAGGGGGTGTAGACCATCCGGCCCAAGTGCCTTGGTAGGTTTGAAAGAGTTAACCATGAGGATAGCCTTCAAGTCTCTTGGGGGTCGGGAGTTCTATCAGTGAAGGTCATTGAACTATTGTTCCACTTGCAACTGGTCTATTCTATGGTATAAAAGTTAGTGAAGAAGAAGAAGGTATTCTTCTAGATGGCTTCCGGGTTATCAAGAGTTTCTCTGGACTCCGTTTTAAGAGTGACAATTCTATTCCTTCTTCTCTTAGTGAGGGTGGTGGTGTGAAAGAAGTTGGTGTTAGCATCACCTTCACACAACTTGGAAATCCTAGACTTGGTCTTCTAGAATTCTTCTTCTACTAAAAGGAGGCTGTCATACTTATCCAAAAGATTATTTTCAAGGTCATGGAGAAAGGAACTATGGGGGTAATTAGGGGATCTTTGGATCCCACTGATTCTGGCTAGAGTTATTCTCATTTCCTTAAAGATGTTCCGGAAGACATTCCTATTCCAGGAGGTATCTTGGCCTTGAAACTTATAGATAGAATGTAACAACCCCCATCTGCTGGAAACGTGCTCAAAACTTATTGTCTAAAATCCGGGTGTCCACACCACATAGGTTCTATGCTAAAAGGTTTAGGGGTATTATATGAAACTCTAAAAGAGAGGCTCAACAAAAGGGGACAGTGATCAGACTTAGTCCTATGGAGGTGTGCAACTAGGGAATTGGGGAATTTCTTGATCAAATAGTCATTATCTACACACCTACCTAATCTTTCAAAGATGAGTTGGGATCTAATGCTCTGTCTTTTATTAGTCCAGGTGTACGGTAACCCCTTAAAACCTACGTCCATCAGTCTACAACCTTGTAGACAATTCCAGAAGTGCTTGGCCCTACTCCAACTAATGCTATTAGCCCCAAGTTTTTCACTAGCATGTACAACCTCATTAAAATCCCCAGCTACCAGCAAATCAATATCTGCAGAATTTCCTAATCAATATAGCTCATCCCACCATTTCAAACGAGTATTCAAGTCTGGACTAGCATAAATTGCAGAAAGTCTCCAAGTATGGGTTTCTGGACTTACCTTAACTAAGACATGGTGTCATGCCCTAAAATCCCGCTAGGGAGGACTGGCACCCGTTGCCGATGAGGCTCGGGAGAACCAACCTGTATCTATGTGCTTTCTATACATATTATAAGGGATTTCTACATTTGACATGCCTTTAAGAAAATAAACAGTGATAACAAGCCAAAAGGAAATGCATATGACTAGGCCATTGGGGCCACGGTGTCTACAGTACGAGACATGACCACACTTTAATTTACATAATCTACAAAGCCTCTAGATAAGGAAAAGAAACTGATAAGGGTCGGTACAGGCCCCGCCTCGACTTATTGTACAATACAAACATATAAACTTTAGATATGCAAAGCTCCGAAGCAACCTGGAGTTTGGTATCAGCAACTGGATATCCTGTACTCCTACTGGGGAGATCTACTAGAACCTGTATCTGCAGCATGAAATGCAGGTCCCCCGTAAGGGACGTCAACGGGATAATATACTGAATATGTAAGGCAGGATATACTGTACATGAAGTAACAACTCAAATGAACTATGCATCGATGTAGGATAAGAGACCACCTTTAGTTATACTTTGGAATCATGTACTTTATGTTCTTTATAACACTTCACCTTTACTGTATAATCTGTGCACAGCTACAATACAAATGACCAACTGATCAGTTGTAAAACTGTATCGGGATCATCCCTGGCTAGGTTATTCCATAACCTCTCGGGCGACCACCCATGATAGGATCGTCCCTGGCTAGGTGATTCTTCCACCCCTCGGCCTACCACCTATCAGTAAACAATGTATTGGGATCATCCCTGGCTAGGTTCTTCCTTAACCCCTCAGGCTACCACCCGTGATAGGATCGTCTCTGGCTAGGTGATTCTTCCACCCTTCGGGCTACCACCTATTAGTAAACAATGTACTTTATCTTTTAATTACCTTTGAGATGGCTCTTTTGGTGGTCACAATATTATAGCTTTAGCATTGTATATGTAGCATATGACATGTAGATAATCATACAAGACAATATGACAATGAAAAAGAGTACGTTACACAAATAATGAAATGCGTATGAGCTGTTTTAACCCTTTTTAAAGTGGGGCTTTAGCCGCCTTACTTAGGCATTCTCAGCCTTATTTCACCAAGCTGGTGATACAACTCCTTTCTCCTTTCATTTGGGCCTTTTGGGGCTCCAAATTGGTTGGGCCTTTGCTTCCATTTTCAGCTTCCTTTTTAATTAGTTTGGGCCTAAAGTATCCAAGAAATTGTGATGTCTTTGGGCCGTTTTAATATCCTCCTTGGGCTGAACATATAGTCCATTAATGATGCTAAAACATGGGCTAAAGTTACACCCTTAACATGGACTTTATTCATAATCGGACTTGGACAAATTCGAAGTCGAGCCTCATCTCTGTTTAGTTAGCAATTTAAGCTGAGCAAGTAGGTGACTCACTTGCTAGCTTTAAGTTCTACAAGAACCTCAATTCTCTCACTTTGTTTAAGATCGTGATCTCCTCAATTTGACACAAAACATGTATACACTCGACCCTCTTAAGCGTTAGATGCACATATCCCCTATAACATGAGATTCGAGCACTTTTAAAAACATGTGCTAATTTGACCAAACCATATCATATTTCATTTGTATTGTACTGGTATTGTAAGGTGTGGGGTGTTACATCCTCCCCCCTCCCCCCAAGGAACATTCGTCCTTGAATGTTAGCACAATTGGATTGCTTAACCAAGTTTACACCTTTACTTACACAAACATTTGACAGCATACTAAGTATTCAATCACACGTACCTATTAGTGTCCCAATTTTGCATGTTGGACTTCCTCTTTAGCTTCTAATAAGTAAGGGTATTTTGATTTCATCATATCCTCGGCCTCCCATGTTATTTCTTCGGCTTGCTGGTTTCTCCAAAGTACTTTTACTGAAGCTATTTCTTTATTCTTTAGCTTCTTAACTTGACGATCTAGAATAGAAACAGGTACCTCTTCATAGGTGAGATCTTCTGTAACCTGCACATACTCAATAAGAGTGATACAGGATGGGTCACCTATGCATTTTCGAAGCATTGAGACATGAAAAATTAGATGAACCATTGAAAGCTCTTGGGGTAGCTCTAGTTCATATGCAACCTGCCCGAACCTCTTAATAATTTTATATGTCCTTATGTAACGTGGGCTCAGTTTTTCTTTCTTACCAAATCTCATAACCCCTTCCAATCCTCTCCTCCTAGCATCCACATAGGATTTGTGACGATTTTGGGCTATTTCTAGTCGCTGCTGTATCACCTTAACTTTTTCCATGGCTTGTTGTACTAGATCTGGTCCAAGTAAGGTGGTTTCACCCACTTCAAACCATCCAATTGGTGACCTACATTTTTGCCCATACAAAGCTTCGTAAGGGGCCATCTTGATACTCACGTGGTAGTTGTTATTATAGGCAAATTCAATAAGTGGCAAATGGTCCACCCAACTACCTTTAAAGTCCAATGTACAAGCTCGCAACATATCTTCAAGTGTCTGAATGGTGCATTCTGCTTGACTGTCTGATTAAGGGTGGAAAGGTGTACTCAAATTCACTTGGGTCCCTAAACTCCTTTGGAAGCACTTTCAAAACTTTGCAGTAAATTGAGCTCCTCGGTCAGATATAATGGAGATTGGGAGTTCGTGTAGCCTGACTATCACTTTTAGGTATAGCTTGGTATACTCTTCAACTATATAATCACTCCTAACCGGCAAGAAGTATACTGACTTTGTAAGTCTGTCAACTATTACCCATATGGAGTCAAATTTTTGAAATGAGCGAGGCAAACCTGTAACAAAATCTATATTGATCATATCCCACTTCCAGGTTGGAAGCTCTATACACTGCATATAACCTTCTGGCTTTTGGTGTTCCACTTTCATATGTTGGCAATTTGGACATTGAGCTACAAATTCTGCAAGGTCCTTTTTCATGTCTCCCCACCAAAACATCCATTTCAGGTCATGGTACATCTTAGTTGATCCTGGATGGATGGAATATCGGGAATGATGGGCTTCTTCCATTATCCTCTTTCTTAATCCATTAATATCAGGCACATATAATCTATTTTGGCGGTAAAGTACTCTATTTTGTGTAAGATCAATGCCCTTTACTGTACCCTGACTCACTTTTTCCTTAATCTGTCATGGAACAGGATCCTCGAACTGTTTTTCTTTCACCTCTATTACCAATAAAGACTCCGCAACATTATACACAATAACCTCTTCCTTTGGAGTTTCAAGAAGGCGAACTCCAAAACTGGCTAGCTGACGTAGATCCTTAGCCATTCCGTGACTTATCATAGCTGGATCATCAGTATTAATGATTGCCTTACGACTCAGAGCATCAACTACCATATTTGCCTTCCCCGGATGGTATAGTATATTAATATTGTAATCCTTTATTAGCTCTAGTCATCTCCGTTGTCTTAAGTTTAGGTGTTTCTACTTAAAGATGTACTGCAGGCTCTTATGGTTAGTATATATGTCAACGTGAGCCCCATACAAATAGTGGCGCCATATTTTCAAAGCAAACACAACCGCTGCTAGCTCAAGATCATGTGTTGGATAGTTTTTCTCATGTGGTCGTAGTTGCCTAGACGCATAAGCAATTACCCTACCATTTTGTGTCAGTATACACCCTAAGCCAACTCTTGAAGCATCGCAATACACTGCATACCCCTCAGTGCCTTCCGGAAGTACTAGCAAAGGCGCAGAAGTTAGCTTATTTTTCAGCTCCTGGAAGCTCCTTTCAGACGCATCATTCCATTAGAACTTGGTTGCCTTATGTGTCAGCTTTGTTAGGGGTGCAAAAATAGAAGAAAAATCTTCAACAAAACTCCTGTAATAACCTGCCAAGCCTCGGAAGCTCCGAACTTCCGTGGGTGTTGTTGGTCTTGGCCAATCTTTCACAGCTTCTATCTTTTGTGAATCAACCCTTATTCCCTTATCAGACACAACATGACCCAAGAATGCTACTGATTTTAGCCAAAATTCACATTTAGAAAACTTGGCATGCAACTGTCGATCACGAAGAATCTGTAACACCTGTCGCAAGTGATCTGCATGGTCCTCTTCTAATTTTGAATATACCAAAATGTCATCTGTAAACACTATCACAAACACATCCAAGAATGGCTTGAATACCCTGTTCATCATATCCATAAAAACCACTGGTGCATTCGTTAGCCCAAAGGACATAACAAGAAATTCAAAGTGACCATAGCACGTTCTAAAAGCAGTCTTAGGTATATCTTTCTCCTTCACTCTCACTTGGTGATAACCTGATCTCAAATCAATTTTTGAAAAGCACTTGGCACCTTGTAACTGATCAAATAAATCATCAATCATGGAAAGGGGGTATTTATTCTTAATTGTCACCCTATTCAATTGTCGATAGTCAATACACATTCTCAAGGTTCCATCCTTTTTTGAGTACAAATAACACTGGTGCACCCCAGGGGGACACACTAGGTCTTATGAAACCCTTATCCAATAAGACTTTTAACTACTCTTTTAATTCTCGCAATTCTGCTGGGGACATTCTATATAGAGGGATAGAAATAGGTTGAGTGCCTGGAAGTAAGTCAATACCAAAATCTATTTTTCGTTCAGGAGGTAAGCCTGGGAGTTCTTCAGGGAACACATCGACAAATTCATTCACTATTGGAACTGACTGAAGAGTTAGTGATTCTGCCTCCATAACCCTCACTCTAACTAGATGACATATATACCTCTTAGATATCATCTTTCTAGCCTTAAAATAAGAGATAAACTTACCCTTTGGCGCCCCAACATTACCTTCCCATTCAATAACTGCCTCATTTGGAAAGTGGAAGTACACTCTCTTAGTTTGGCAATCCACAGTGGCATAACAAGAAGCTAACCAATCCATACTCATTATAACATCAAATTCCACCATTTCTAACTCAATTAGGTCAGCTAATGTGTCACGATCATAAACAGTTACTACACAGTCATAATAAACCCTTCTAGCCATAATAGATTCACCGGTTGGTGTAGACACTTCAAATGGTTTGCTCAATAATTTGGGTGTTCTCTTAAGCTTTCCAGCAACTAGTGGAGTGATATATGATAATGTAGAACCAGGGTTAATTAATGCATATACATTATGTGAAAAGATGGATAATGTACCTGTGACCATATCAGGTGAAGCTTCCAAATTCTGCCGACTCCCCAGAGCATAAGTACGATTCTGGGCTCCGCTAGAGCTAGCTGCCCCACTAACACCTCTACCACGACCAATAGATGCATGTTGATCCCTACCTGATAGAGGAACTGATGATGATGATGAAACAGCTGACCCAGTATATTGTGTTGTACCACCCATATGTCTCCTCGGGCAATCGCTCATCATGTGCTCTGACGCACCACACCAATAACAAACATCTGTTCCAACATGACATATACCCGGATAACTCCTTTCATACTGTTTACAAGGCTGCCTAGGAGTCATTGGTTGGCATGCCGAATATCCTGCTGTCTGTATACCTTGTCCCTCACTTCGTTGACCAAACTGATTATTTTGAGACCCTTGAAATTGTGGTGGAGCACTGGTTGCAGAGTAGGAGGTTGATGGCCTAGGCGGTCTATTAGAAAACCGAGGCCTAAGCTCACCTTGGGGTGGTGTAAACTGCCCTGGAGATCTGGCTCTTTTGGCTTTCCCCTTTTCCAACTCTCGTGTCCTTCTCCTCTGCCTCTGATCCTCCAATTTTTATGCAAAAGCCTGCATTCTTGCTATGTCCATATCTTTGTTCAAGGAAGCAATGGTGCAGTCTCTCACCAGATACATATCCAACTTATCTACATATCAATGAACTCTATCTGCCATAGTAGAAACTACATTAGGAGCATACCTTGCCAGGGAATTATATTGAAGGCTATACTCCCTCACACTCATATTTCCTTGGTGGAGATTCAGGAACTGATCTGCACGGGCCTCTCGAATCTCTAATGGAAAATAATGGTCAAGAAATACCTCTTTGAACTCCTCCCAGGTAGTTGGGGGTGCATCTATGCTCTTAGATTGCTTCCAAGCTTCATACCACAATATAACCACACCCTTCAATCTATATGTCGCTAACTCGAGAGCTTCTGTACCACTCACGTGCAAAACATCTAAAGTGCACTGAATCTGATCAATAAAGTCTTGGGGATCTTCATTAGGATCTGACCCAGTGAAGGATGGAGGATTCAAATTAAGAAAATCACGTATCCTTGTGCCAACTGCCCTATTTGTACCACCTGTACCCATAACTGGACTTTCCTACCTTTGACCTTGGCCAGCAACTATATGAGTTAATAGTTGGACTGCATTTCTCAGATCCTGCAAGATAGCATCAATAGGTAGTTCTGGAGGAATTTCACTACTTCCGGGTTCATCAGGAGCTGAAGGAGTTGGAGATGTCTATGATAGAGACTCCTCTTGAACCTCCTTTCCTTGTCTCACCTGACTGGGTATACCAACCACCATTTCTACTCCCTTCCCTTTACCTTTGTTTTGCTTGGTTTATGGCATACTTGCTGTACAAAATAATTTAGGAATTAGACATAATACACCTATTACACTTGGCTCTATGACACGATCTAGAAAATGAAAAGCAAGTAACAACTCCTAAATGCCATGCAGCCTCATGCTTATAAATGTGGTGCACAACATATCGATAAGTAAGACTCTACATAGACACGGCTTTGTTGACTCCCTAGGATGACCCGCTCTGATTCTTCTGTCACGCTCCAAAGTCCCAATAGGACGAACTAGCACTCGTTGTCGATAAGGCTTGGGAGAACCAACCTGTATCTATGCACTTTCTATACATATTATGTGGGATTTCTATGCTTGACATGCCATTAAGAAAATAAACAGCGATAACAAGCCAAAAGAAAATGCATATGACTAGGCTGTTAAGGCCACAGTGTCTAAAGTACGAGACAACTTTAATTTACATAATCTACAAAGCCTCTAGATAAAAGAAAGTATCTGACAAGGGTCGGGAGAGGCTCCGCCTCAACTAACTGTACAATATAAACATATAAGCTCTAGACACACACAAAGCCCCGGAGTAACCTGGAGCTTGGTATCAGCAGCTGAATTTCTGTACTCCTATTGGGGAGATCTACTAGCACCTGTACCTGCATCATGAAATGTATGTCCCCCGTAAGAGACGTCAGTACGAGATAATGTACTAAATATATAAGAGAGGATATACTGTATGTGAAGTAATAACTCAAATGAGACCATGCACTAGTGTAAGATTATAGACCACCTTTGGTTATACTTTGGAATTATGTACTTTATGTTCTTTATATTACTTTACCTTTACTGTATAATCTGTG
>JAABOM020000092.1:5774674-5786616 GCA_011800125.2 Solanum clarkiae
AAAAGGGTCAAATTATCTTTTTTTTTCGTTGGAACCATACATGCGTCTCATTTGCGTGTAACTCATATACTGTGTCACCTCAGCAACCTGTGTTAATTGTTTAGGAATTGTTAAGTTAGAGGTCATATTTGTGCAAGTTGAAAGTTTGAGTTTCAACTTGAAATTTTATGCCAAGTTTAGGATTAAATTTAGGGATTGTGCAAACTAAACAGCATGTAATTGCAAATTCTCCATTTGAGCTGAATTTCTCTCTTCAGTTTCTTCCAATACCTCCATTGAGAAGACAAATCGACAGTGTTTCACGTTCATCTCTCAGGTTCATCTTCTTCTCCGTTTCTTCTATTTTTTTCCTTTCTTACTTGTTGTTTTCTTCATTGTAAGCGCAAATTTTGTGCTTTTATGGTTCTTGTTCTGTAGGATTTGATATCAAGATTGCATTTTTATTTGAAGGGTATGCTTAAATAAGATGAAATTGAACTGGGGTTTTCTTAAAACTTGATGGGGTTAATGATTTTTAGGGATATGGTGTGTTGGTAGGTGTAGGTCTATCATGGATGTGTTTCAACAGTGGCAGAGTCAAGATTTGCACTAGGGTTCAATTGACTGCCCTTGAAAGGGTCAATGCAAACTAAACATCAATTTGGAAGAAATATATAAGCTAAATTGTCATGATAAGTTAGCACTGCTTGTGCAAATCCAGTGTGTTGGTAGGTGTATGTCTATCATGAATATGTTTTAGCAGTGGCGGAGCCAAGATTTTCACTAGGTTCACTTGACTTAACTTTAAAAGGTCAATGCAAACCATATATATATATAAGCTGAATTGTCAAGTTGTAATAACTAAAACAACATTTAGGTGTTGAAGGAAGTGTCAAGTGTGTTATCTAGTGATGTATAGTGTTACAATAGAAAATTATTTTTCTATATAGGAAAAGAATCTATTTTCAGCAATTTAGATTTGCAATTAGAGTTCTGCCATTTATTAGGTTGATTTGTAAATCAAATCATGCTGGGAGTGCGGTATCATAGAAGTCGGTTGCCTCTTTGACTTTAAAGTTATACTAGTAAATCAAATATATAATGCACCGTTTCTTTAATTCTTAAGACTAGTGGAAAGTTAATTTAACAATCTGAAAAGCAGTCTGTCCATGTAGTGTTTCCTCTGGCGAGCAGTTTGGAGATTCCTTACTGATTGTATTCTTGTTTATTTTCTACAGATTCTTGCTGCAATCATTTAACATCATGTCTCCAAATGGGAAAAATAAACGTTTGCCTCTCTCCGATGTACTTAGCAACCTTCCCAATGGTGTAATTGATGACATTCTATCAAGACTGCCTTTACGAGATGCTGTGAGGACAAGCATCTTATCGAAGAAATGGAGATATAATTGGCACAGACTTCCACAGGTGAAATTTGATCAAACACTTTGGAAGACAACAAAGGACTTGATATCCCCTAGAATTGGATTCACTAGTATTGTTTATCACCTCCTGGCTGTTCATACAGGACCAATTACCAAGTTTACCCTCAACATTCCTCATCTAAAAGCATGTCCTAATATTGACCACTTAATATATTTCCTCTCTAGGAATGGCATTCAACAACTTGTTCTTAAACTTCCAAAACTATACAAACTGCCTTCTTCATTTTTCATGAGTTCTGGTTTGAGGCATTTGACTCTCGCAGGATGTATAATACATACTCCACCTGTCTTTAAGGGATTTGATAGGTTAATTAGCCTAGATCTAAGACGAGTAAATTCTGAATACCTTGGCAGTTTGATCTCCCATTGTCCATTGCTTGAGAGTTTGGTGCTAAAGGATCTAGGCTATTCAGACTCCTTGGAAATTAATGCTCCCAAGCTACGGTCATTTGTCTTCAGAGACATTGTACAATGTTTACATCTAAAAAACGTCCCTCTTCTTTCCAATGTCTCATTTAAGCCAACAGAATTTATGGAAGAGACTGGACATGATCTTGTCAAGATTTTTGAGTGCATCCCTGCTCTCGAGAATTTCTGCTGGGATTACTCCAGTGTCCAGGTAATGGTGCTTCATGTTAATTATAATGCATTTTCCTAGATGTACCATCTTTTGGGCTTTAAGTCATCCTAATCTTTGACATTATCTTCCTAGGTGATGCGTGGTGGACCAGCTGAACTTATGCCAACAAGGCTTCCTTCGGGTCTTAACTGTCTTAAACGCCTCCGCCTATCTTGCATTACTCTGGAGGAATTCTTCGAGTTTTCTTTTGTTTTTTGCTTGATAAGAAGCTCTCCAAATTTAGAAGAAATTGAAATTGAAATTGAGGTTGTTGATGATGTTATTCTCTCTTGCTCTTATATGTGCTTTTTCGTGTGTCATGATTTTCTTATTCTGCATGCTCATCAGATCTCCGTTTTAGATTAATGCTTGTGGTTTTTCTTGACTCCTTAGGTGTCTGGTGATCTTTATAATTATGAACTTGTGCCCGAGGATGTTGTTGATGAGATTCCTGCAAGCTTCTCAGACATGACATTTAATCATCTGAGGACAGTTAAGTTTTACAATGTAACAGGAGCAGACGCTGAAATGCAGCTTATCAAGGTTTTGCTGGCTAATTCTCCAGCACTGGTCAGAATGGTAATCGATCCCTGTGAAATGGAAGATAAAAAATCTTTCAAAGTACTTGCTGAGATAACAAAATTTCAACGGGCATCATCTAAAGCAGAAGTTGTGTATAGTGTAGATTAGTATCCATATCACAATCCTGCTTGATCATAACGAGTCCTTAATCAGATCATGATCTCTGGCTAAAACGTTTTGGAAGTATAAAGAAACAAACGTTGATGCAGGTAGTGGTCTATGTTTTGCCATTGCCATGAGGTACTACGAAGACTTGTCAATTTGGGAACACAAGTGATTGTTTTGACTAATTTGTTTCACAGTGATATGTTTAAAGTATAGTATGTTGTGGATTAATTCTGCATATTATGCAGTAATCTCATGGTTCTTAATATATACACCCACCAGGCATCATTTAAAGCAAAAGTTGTTTATAACGTAGTTTAGTATCCGTTACAATCCTGCTTCATCTCGCGAGTCTACGATCAGATTATGATATCGTTGGCTAGAAATGAACGTTGATGTAGCAGTCAGTCTGTGTTTTGCATTTGCCACTGTAAAGGGTATCTGTTTGGGAAGATAAGTGAATCCGGATGGATGTTTTTGACTAATCTGTTATGTAGAAGTGATAATCAAGATTCATATAGTCGACCTCAATTGCTGATAAATCTTTCCTGTAGAGACGGAAAACATATCACATTCCTTTATGCAGCTTCCATATGATTCATATATACAAGCTCAATCGAATTCTTACAGCGGACAAAAGTTTGGTATTTAAGTGGAGAAGAGTAGAGGGGGCGGGTCTATCATCTATCGAGTTCTATTGACCCTCAAGGACTTGTCGATTATCAAAAGAAATAAACAAGCTCAATAACATACAGATACTACTTGAGCATTCTATCTCAGATGCTCTTTTTTGTTTCATTTCGTCTAATTGACTGTCTCTTTTTAATCTATATCACCTTGGTCCTGATAGTTCCATTGCTTGGACAAGCAACGAAGAATCATCGGTAAGATCAGAATATCTTTCTGAGGAGGAGAACTCATTAGCTCTGCATCGAGTAGATTCTGCTCTTCGAGAAGCTTCCCATTTCTCTGCAAGTCCGTCTCCTTCGAGCATTCTTACCACTTCTGACATTTTTGGTCTATGACTAGGGTGGTATTGAGTGCATATGAGAGCTACTTGTACCATTTCCTCGAGCTCAATCCGATCGTATTTGTCCTTTAAGTCCTTGCTCACCAGCAAGTCAAGCTTTTTCTCCTGGTGAATCTTCCTTACCTGCAACAAATATGCACATTAATACTCTCTCCGTTTCTTTTTGTTTGTCTTAGTTTGGGAATGCATAGTACTTACCCAATCAAGCATAGCGCCTTTCTGATTTGCTGTTTTGCCAAATTCGAGAGCTCTCTGTCCAGATATCAACTCTAGAAGGAGAATCCCAAACCCGAAAACATCTGTTTTATCAGAGGACTGTCCTGTAGAGAGATACTCAGGAGCTATATGTCCTACAGTTCCCCTAACTGCAGTAGTGACATGTGAATCGCGATGATCCAATAGCTTTGCCAATCCAAAATCTCCCACAACAGCCTCACAGTCATCATCGAGCAATATGTTTGCAGCCTTCACATCCCTGTGGATAATCTTTGGATCACACTGCTCGTGTAGATATAGTAAACCTCTAGCAGCTCCTAATGCAATTCTTTTTCTTGTAGTCCAGTCCAACGGTGGCTTGGCTGCAAGAAACAACGGAGATAGAGAAATCGATTAGTCAACCATCAGGTATCTGAAGTCCACTAGCTCAACTATTCCTATTCACACAGATAAGCCTACAGGGTGACGGGATCTCAACCATCTCACCGCATTAGTTATTTGATGTTGTTTTTACCTTTTAGACGAGAAGCAACGCTTCCATTAGACATGTAAGGATAAACCAGAAGCCTTTCAGTAGGTGTCATGGAGAACCCATACAGACGGAGGAGATTGCGATGCACTGCCAAGCTGATCATCTCAACTTCTGTTTGGAATTGTTTGTCTCCTCCGATGGCATTCCCGTCTTTGAGCCTTTTTACAGCAACAATTGTGCCATCACTAAGACAACCTTTGTAGACGTTTCCATAACCGCCTTTTCCCAGTATCTTCTTGTTGCTGAAGTTGTTTGTGGCAGCTTGAAGTTCCCTAAACTGGAACCTTCTCAAGTTTCCCAAACACACTTGTTCATGATGTTGTTCTGAAGTTGTCAACAAAAATGATCCTCTTGGTTAAAGCAACACATTATTCGTACCTACGGATTCGAACAATACAGGTTTTTAGCTACATATCATACTTACCATTGATGTCAAAGAAAATTTGCTTGTTGTGCTTTTGTCTCCACCACAGAAAGAAACCAAAGCCAATAATCAGTAAGCAGATGCATCCAAGACTTGTCCCGAAAGCTAAGGCGATTTTGTGAGTTTTCGGCCTTCCAAAAGGCTGAGCATCTGAGATATAACAAGACCGGTTAAGGAGGGTAAAGAACAACTCTGCCTATGTGAGCTGGCAGTCGACATAAAACTTTTTCATTTATGATAAAATAACAACAACAACATACTCAGTGGAATCCCACAAGTGGGGTCTAGGGAGGGTAGAATGTACGCAGACCTTACCACTACCTCATAGAGGTAGAGAGGCTGTTTCCTGGGAAAACTCGTCACAAAAACCTATAAGCAGAATAAACTAGATATGGAAAACAGGAAAGGAAGAGAAAAGGGAACAGAAAGAGCAACTAATAACAAAAAACTGTTGTTGAAAACAGCTTTGAAAGCAGAACTAGAGAAACTATATAATGGTTAATAATGAGACTTGACAACAACCAAGATTGGTGGAATACTCAAGGTGCATGCTAGCTGGCTCGGAAAAAACATATAGGAGGATGATTCGAGATTCTTACTTTGCGAGTTATTCAAAGTGAAAGGCATAGGCATGGATGTTGTTCCATTGCATTCTGGTTCTTTTCCAGTTGCACAAATAATAGGATTTCCCAAAATGCTACATCAGTAAGAGAAAAGAAAATGATTTATTTTCTCTAATCATTAACAAAGGGAAACAAAAAAGATGGAATTCAAAGAATTGTTCAAGAAACTTACTTGAATGTTTTAGCCAGAAGTTTTGGCACGGGACCACTCAGATTGTTAAAAGACAAGTCTCTAGAAGAAAACAACAAGAATCAAATCAAACTATACTCATGAAAACAGCAAGAGGAAGGGCAAGCCCAGTGCACTAAAAGCTCCAACTATGCGCAGGGTCGGGGAAGGGCCCGACCAAAAGGGTCTATCGTAGCATTTCTGCCAAAGGCTATTTCAAAAGCTTGAACTCGTGATATAGAGGCAACTTTACCAGTTACTCCGAGGCTCCCGTACATGAAAACAGCAAGAGGGAAAGATAAGAAGGGGAAGTATGGCGCACAAAGCGTTCCATGTTCACCCCAAAGAGTATAACACAGGTAGCCTACCCTAACACAAGTATTTTCACGACTCGAATGTGTTACCTATATATGTCATAAGGACACAACTTTACCATTTCTCCGAGACTCCCCTTAGAGTATGAGAAGATAAACAAAGATATATGAGGCTAAGGAACTTACAAGAGAGTCAGTTGAGTCATATTGGACAATTCCAAAGGAATAGCTCCAGTAAGACTATTGTTGTTTAGTTTCCTATAAAAGATAATCATTAGATATTGTTTGATTCAAGAACTCATTTTTAGATCAAAATCTTCAAAAATTTCTTTGCTTACAAGTATTGAAGGCTTTTCAATTGAGCTAAAGATGGAGGGATTTTTCCAATGAATTGATTATCAGAAAGATCGATCGTTTTAAGTTTCTGAAGTGATCCAAGTTCAGTTGGAATTGGTCCTGTTATATTATTGCTCTGTAGAAGCCTATACAAAACAAGAAATTAAAACAATATTAGCAATATTTTTGAATAAAGCATTTAAAATTTACAAAAATAAAAAAATTACAAAGTTCTCACAGTAACTCCAAATGAGTCAAGTTGTAGATAGATGGTGATATTTTCCCAGACAAACTTTGGCTTGCACTAGCTCTACAAAATTCAAAAAAAAAAATCCAAACTTTAGTGTACTTAAGAAAACTCGTAATCGCTCCATCATTAACCAGATGTCTCGAGTTCAAGCCTTAGGAGTAGAAAAGGTTTTGTTTGGGAGCTCCTCCTCTCATAAGGGGCCTTATGCAGTGCAAATCTGAATTAGTCGAGACTCGAAAAGAGTGAAGTTGTATACTTACAAGCCAGTGACAAATTTATCACTTGAACAAGTGATCAAATTCCAGCTACATGGATCAACAGAACTTTCATCCCAATTCAAAACACCCTGTGGATCATGTAATAAGTTCTTGATATCCATTAAAGCTACCACTGTCCAAAATCAACATAAAAAAGAGTTAAAAGAAAAAGATTAAATTCTTGATATGTCTAAAATTTGTTCAAAATATCATTGCTGCCAAAATTTTCAGAAACCCCATATAAGTCTCTTTCACCAAAAAAGTCTCAAAGTTTCAATCTTTTATGATAGATCACAAGAACTAACAACAACGACAACATACCCAGTGGAATCCCACAAGTGAGGTCTAGGAAGGGAGGGTAAAATGTACGCAAACCTTATCACTATCTCATAGAGATAAAGAGGTTATTTCTAGAAGACCCTCGTCAAAAATATCAAGCCCCAAAAGCATAAATCACAAGAACTAACCTTCATAATTAACACCAATAGAGGTAAGCATATCTTAAAATTCTTGATATTGATTAAAAAAAATGATCAAAATCTCATTCCTTTCAAAATTTTCAGACACCCCATTTAATATTTTCACAAAAAAGTCCCAAAGTTTCAATCTTTATGAGGAACCCCATGAACTAACCTTCATAATTAACTCCAACAGGAGTGAGCATATCTTAAAATTCTTCATACTATAAAAATTTGATCAAAATCTTATTTCTTTCAAAATTTTCAGACACCCCATATAAATTTTTCAATAAAAAAAGTCTCAAAGTTTCCATCTTTATGAGAAATCTTCATGAATAAATTTTTCAATAAAAAAGGTCTCAAAGTTTCCATCTTTATGAGAAATCTTCATGATTAACACCATCAAGAGTAACCATATTTCAAAATTCTTGATAACTATAAAAATTTGATCAAAATCTAATTCTTTTCAAAATTATGAGACACCCCATATGAATTTTTCAAAAAAAAATGTCTCAAAAGTTTCAATCTTTATGATAAAAACCACAAGAAATAACTTTCATAATTAACATCAACAAGGTTAAAACATATTTGAAAATTCCCATTCTCTAATTTGATCAATCTCATTACAAAATTTAAAATATTCTTTAAAAAAATGTCTTAAAGTTTCAATCTTTATTAGAAATAACAAGAACTAACCTTCATAATTAACACCACCAGGGGTAAGCAGAGCATTAGAGTAAACCAAGAAACTCAATAACACCAAAAAACCAAAAACACCATGAATACTTCTTGTCTCCATTGGTCTTAAAACTCCAAGAAACAGCTAAACAAGGAGCAAAAATGAGATCTTTTTTTATAAAAAAGAAGAATTTGGGACTTTGTTTTTTTCAAAAAAAGAAAAAAAAAACAGAAATTTGAATCATTGGAAAGTGGTACAATTCCTCATGCTTTGCTGCTTCATTTTTACAGGAAATTTACACTCACTCACTCACTCAAAGTTTCAAACAGCTTTATGTCAGAGTCTTTCAAGAAAACAAAAGAAAAAAGAAAGAGATTTTTGGTGGTAAAAAAGTGAGAGCAGAAACAACATGCCAGCCACTTTAGTTCAGTAAAGCAATGTATAAATATATCATTTTTCTGTTAAAAAAAAGGGGGGCGTGTAGAGATGTGTTTATCTAAATTGTTCGAATTCTTCAAAAGTGTCAGTGAGTATGTGTTAGATTTTTTAAAAAATAATATATTTTTGAAGAATTCGACATGAATGTGACATTAAAAGTGAAAATCAATGCAACTTAAATGTTTATTTAACTAAACATTCTAGATAAATTCAAAAAAAGGATATGAAAAAGGAGAAAAAGCGGGGTAAATATTTATTTACGTTGCTCTAACTCTTCAAAAGTGTCAGCGGCTACCTGTCGAATTCGTCAAAGCATTATATTTTCGAAGAATTCAATATGAATATGGCATTGAAAGTGAAAAGTCGGTGCAACTTAGATGTTTATTTAACTAAACATGTCTAAATAAATTCAAAAAAAAAGTGATGAAAAAAGAGAAAAAGGGGTAAATGTTTATCTATATTACCCAGACTTTTCAAAAGTGTTAGCGATTTTTGTCGAATTTGTCAAAAATAGTATATATTTAAAGAATCCAACACAAATGCAACACTAAAAATAAAGAATCGATCCAATTTAGATGTTTATTTAACATGTCTAGATAAATTTTAAAAAAGTGTGATGAAAAAACAGAAAAATTCCTATAATCATTCATTGGCTTAGAATTCTTTTCACAGTTTGTGCTTTCAAGAAATTTAAAAAAAAAATGTATGGAGTATTTGAGAATCTGACTGTTAAGCACTAAATGATTATTATTATTAAATATTTTTATTCTGCAAAATTCTTTTTGTGGGTCATGGTGGGGGCGTGGGGGGTTGGGTGAATTGGGGTAAGTAGGACATGCTTATTGGGATTGCTTTAATTAAACAAACAGGGAACCAAATATTCCCTCTGAAATTTTGTAATCTGCAAAAAAATATTGTTATTTTTAGAAAAAATAATTCATGGATTTATGTGCAGACTTATACTAAGAGTATTTGCCTAGAATACAAATGTGAAAATATTTAAAAAAACAATATATATTATTAGTACCGAGGACATGAACTCAGATAAAAATAAATTAAGGTCATGTATAAGAATAGAAGATTAATAAGTTAGTAGGGACAGGATGTTAGATGAAGTCGGTTAGTAAGACTAGTCACATCTTTTTATATTGTGTTGTTTCTATCTGTAATTTATTTTTCTACTTTTATTATATTTATAAAATTATCAATCACTTTTCATCCCAATCTTTATTTTTATAACATAGTGGTAAGGTCTATGTACATTTTGTCCTCTGCAGACTTCACTTGTTGGACTTTACTAATTAGATATATTGTTGTTGTTTAGTATATTATCAGTGTGAGTTGAGGATCTATAGAACATAACGTATATATTTTTTTAACATTATGGAAAAAATTTGTGTATATATTTTTTTTTCATATTTTATTTATAAAATTACACTAAATAAGTTATTATTGTTGAATAGTAGTGTAAATTATTTTAAAACGTTATGTTGGTTATCATTTTTATTTATCGAACTAATATTTATTGTGAATACTTACCCATAATTACCTTATAAATGACTTATATTTGTATTTATATATCTTTTTCTTTTTAGTTCTTCTAAGTATGTATTTATGCGTATACTGGAGAGGATGGAATGTACGTAGATCTTACCACTACTTCATAGAGATAGAGAGTCATTGTGAATCTCAGATACAATATATTGGATCTAGATGATATTGGATAATAAGTGACTCTAAGGCTTAATACATCGATAGTCTTTTAAATTTATCAGTAAATTTTTTATTTAGATACCTAAATTATGAATTGTTTCAATTTTAAATTATTTTTTATTAGATACTTTCGGTTTAAATTTTAAAATAATTTTGGTGCATATTCTTAAATGCCCATTATAGATAAATTAATCACTTGTCATCTTCTTTATTTATACAAATTCATGTAAAACATTAAACATACTTCAATTGAGAATAATATGTATAATTAAAAAACATAACACATTTTAAGTGATTAACTATTTCAATTATTATCAAAGATATATATGACGAATATAACTTCAAAAGGTTTGATCAAACTAAATATTAATGAATTGTAAAATTATAAAAAAAAATTAGAAATGGTGTATCTTAAAACATTTAACTAATTTTAGCTTATAATAACTACTTTTTTATGCCTTACAAAATGCATTTAAAAAAATAAACTTAGCTTATAATAACTAATTTATAGTTGTGGCCTTGTGGTGGACAATTAAAGAGTTTTGACTTTGGAAGTGAAGTGGAGATCTTTAAAGTTCTTTTGCTCAATATTCCACTTTATTTTTTGAGAAGAATAATGCTAAAGCTATCAAAGAAATTCATCTATACTATTGTAATGTGTTGATGAAAGCTATTTTATAGTTTGGTCGTTAGTTTATCCCGCACAGTCGCATCGTTTCATAATGCGTTTTTTCATTTGCTTGTCTCTTTTCAGCTCAGAACGTCTAAAACTTTTGTTATTTCAAGAGCATGCTGAGTTTTTTTCAACATCGTTAGCCTTCTCCAAACTCATCCTGACGAAGTAATTAAAAACTACTTGAAGCTTACAATCTCTGTTGTAATAGAAATTATTATGAGAAAATTTTTCTATATAGGCATTTTAGGTATCGCCTTCTTTGATCACAACAACAATAATATCGCCATTATAAGCATATCGACAAGAGCCATGGTGAGAATCGACAATATATAAGATATAAAATACTTTCTCCATGAGTTATTATTTATGTTCCAATTTGTTTGTTTCAGTGTGATTTATTGAGTTTAAAAAAGTAAAATTACAAAAACTTTAAATCTCATGATCTTAAATTAAAAATACACATAAATTATCAAATTATTAAAATGTCCTTTGATATATGGTGTTAAATATATCATGCGAGATACGTAACTAAAAAGTTGTTAAATTTGAGGGAAAACATATTTTTTTTAAAAATAAATAAGATAAATAAAGAAAAAAATAAGTAATAATTTTTCATAATAATTTTTACAAGTAGAAAAAGACATAATGATGCCAAAAAGGTTAGAATCTCGAGATAAGCTCGAGATTGGTGATGTGATTGGCTCCTCGTGAGATCTTTATTGAACAAATTATTTTACCAACTTTTGCCTTTGCTTTTGCTTTTAGTTTTTTTTTTTAATATAATTATTAATCTAAAATTTTATTTTCCAAGCAAATATCAAATTAAAAAAATACCTATACATCTGAATTTGATTGGAAAGCTATTCAAATGCAATATTGATTTTCTATGTTTTTATCAATATATGAATATGACATAATTTTACAATGCAATATAATTTTACGACAAAAAAAATCACCCTACACATCATTATCCGACCCGCCTCCAAAAAAACCAAGTAGGGAAAATATTCAAAAAGGATTTTTTTTAATTTCATTTTAATAATATTCTTTTTCTTAATCTGTCTAAAAAGAAATATTATTTTATTATATTTAAAATA
>JAABOM020000092.1:5790461-5808470 GCA_011800125.2 Solanum clarkiae
AATATAAATTTTTTTTATTTTTTAAATAATTATATCAAATTAAATAATATCATATAAAATAAAATGGATGAAATATAATTTATGATATTGCTTATTAAAGAGAAAAGTTATCATAAGGTTAGAATGATATTGTACCCTTCTAAATACACGTGCAATGTGGATATGAACATCATCACATTGACTTTAGTCAAACATTCATTAACTATTATTCGCTCAATCTCATTTTATGTGATATCTTTTGACTTGATACAATACTTTTTAAAAAAAATTAAAATTTAAGGTCTAAAATTACTTTATAGGTCTAAATACGTCGAGTAAACACAAAATTTAAGAAAGGGATAATTTTGAATCTTGTTAAGTTTTTAAATTTATATATATATATATATCTTTAGATCGTGTGATTGTATATATGTCACGTATAATAAATTGGAATTTAAGAATAGTAGAGTCCTAAACATAAAAAATAGAACTTTTTTTTTAATTTATTTTAAATGTACAAAGTAGGCCAACCTAGTTCAATCAAGGATCAAACCATAATTACAAGTAGAATCCATTTACATTAGTTGTTCCTCAATCATATTCTTTCTAGTTCTCTTTTGGTACCTTCTAGTTTTTCATCATTAATTATTATAATTTATTATAATACCATATTGTAATTATAAAATGACTTTGGCCCAATAAGTCATCATTTCTTAGTCAAGAACATCAATTAAAGATGATTTCATAAGTCATTATTATATGGCCCCTCAATTAGAGATCTCTTCTTCCATTGTGTTCCCTCAATTGAACAAATGTTTGCTACATGTATCCAATTTTATCATTACTTGTTGAATATTTTAAGAGATTTGAACGTTGTTTTGCCACTAGTAAATTAGTGTTTTTTATGAATTCTTTAGACTGATCTGTTTGACTCGATTATCATATTATTTGTTATTGTTGTAGTTCTCTTTTTCATTGGTTTCAATATGGATTTGCCATTTTACAATATTTGTTTTACATATTTAATTTTTTTATGTATTTTATTCGAGTCATTAAAATAATTTCTCTATATTTTTTTTAACATAGGGTTAAGGTTGCATGCATACCACGCTTTTCTAACTTTAATTATGGACATACTGAATACATTATGATTGTTGTATTTCTTCATGTACATTCATTTGTTTTTACCGTTTGCCCCTTATATATGAATTTCTTCATTCATAGTTTTAGATTTTGTTGTCCAGAGCGTAGAGAAATTACACCAATTCATTTCAAACTTGGATCGGAGGTTAAGCTATACAACAATAATGATATTATAGAAGAGGTATTTGCAGAAAAATCGTTCAATATTAAAATGATAAAAAGCTTAACAGCTCTTACTGTAACAAAATTACCCCAAAAATATGGGATTCAAAATTATTGAAAAAAACTTTCAAGTATCTAAAAAATTTACAAATTAGACATAAGGGTTAATTGAAACCACAATGATATGATCACTACATGGAAAAATGCACTGTTTTTGTCACTTTCTTAATAATCAGTAAATTTTCAAGAAACCAAACAAGTACAAGACCAGTTGGTATATAATATGTGTGTGTATATATGTATATATATGTGTGTTTGTAGTTGATCTATGAAAACACCTGACAAGTCATTGGTTTCTTTTTCTTGTCAATTCTATGATATCTTTAGCTCCATTCATGCATCCCCATTTTCTCTCTCCTTAGATTGGCACAACAAACATATCTACTCCAAATTAGCCCCCACCCCCTACCCCACCCTACAAACACTCTTCATATAATTCTTTATATTTTACTTTGTAATGATAAATCTCTGAATCAACTTATGAGCACCTCGATTATTTTTAGGAAAATGATTTCACAGAGAAATAAGAAGAGGGAAATAAGTGATTTTCTTATTTATTTTTTTATTTACTTGTAAATAAGTCAAAAGAAATTAAATAAATCAAGAGTAGCAGCAATACGCTCAGTGAAACATCACAACTGTAATCTGAGGGGGACAAAATGTACGCAGATCTTACCACTATCTCATAGAGATAGATCGATTGATTCTGAAAAATTCTCATCTCAAAAATATCATCCCCAAAAGCAGAAAATACTACATATGAAACAAAACAACTACAGTAAAAAAATAATGATAATTTTTAAAGACAATAAAGTAATAAAATAAATGACGGATAATATTACAATATATAAAGACGTGACTACTTCTACTAACATACTATATCACAAGGTCAGACATCATCCTACCTCTACTAGCCATCTAACCTCCCCAATACTTTTTTGCTCTACCCCTCTACATAAACCCAAGATCCAACCCCTAAATAAACCAAGAGCTTATATGTAATCTAAAAGGATTTTATGATGTGAGTTGGAGTAGTGGAGAGGGAGTGGGGAGACGAGAATGAGATTAAGATATTCATTATCGAACTTTTTAATTCTACTCATATTGAAATGTTTTTTGTCAAACTTTTTTTTTTATACTCATACTAGGGAGGTTATTTTTTTAACATGTAAAGATTTTTTTTTTTAAATAAAAAATATTTTGATCAATTAAATATGAAAAAATAGAAGGAAAAAAAATTCTCCCAACCAAAACACACACCAACTTCTTTTGTTTTCTCTTGCTCTTTAGTTTGTAGGAGGGTCTTGAAAGGTAAAGGTAGTCAAAGAAATTGAGTGGAGCTAATAATATAATTGAGCATAATCTTACTAAAGATCTTCACTTAGTGGGGTGGTACCAAAATGAGTAAGAAATAATTGTTAGTTTTTACTAGTTGGCTTTGCATGAGAGGGAAAGAGATCTAACTATTTTGCTACTACTTTATGGGCAAATTCACATGATTCTTTGCTTTGGACTTGTCTACTAAAGAAGAGGAACACATTCTAAAAAGCATCCAAATTGTTGACAACCCTAACCCCACAATTGTCCCCACCCCCTAATTTTGATATATCTAGAGTAACTATCATGCTCTATAATTCTTTTATATGACTTCTATTAACTTTAAAAAAATTAACGAGTTTACCTGAATCACATAGTGTAAAGAGTTAAGTATTATTTCTTTTCTATCGGCCTTTTATATTTACAGAAATCCCTTAAAAATATGTCAATGTGAATACATTAATTCATTTCCCGATACAAAAATTAAGAGTTTTAAGTATTAATAGGTAATATTTAAAGCATGATACATTGAACATGGAGATAATTTAAGAGTCAAAATTAATATGTCTAGATTACCGAAACGTATCCGGATGAAAACAAGAGTTTTTTTTTTGAAGGGGGGTGTAGAAAATATTATAAATAAAGGAGTGTAATTAGGTACTTTTTCCTAAAAATAATTTAGCTAGGAAAACATCTATCTAAAAAAGTGTGAATTTTCAAGAGTTAATTGTCGAAAACATAATTAAATTATCATTTTTATTTCGTGAGTTTTATACCTCAATTGGTCATTGCTCTTTTTACCACCTAATTAAACTATTACACAGTCCGTTTGTCCAATACACATTGATGCTGAGTAATTGACCAAATATTTATTCTCAAATGATAACAAGCGTGTGTACTAATTCATCATTGAGGTGTATTTTAATACAAAGGGAGTGATAATTTTTTGGTAAGGGAGTGATAATTGAGGTATATGAAACTCGCAAAAATATGAAAGTTTAGGTAAGTAAATAGAGCAATAGATATAAGGTATGAAATTTACGAAAATGTGATAGTTTAAGTATATTTTTTCTTACTTAACACAAACCTACTTAAAGAGTTTTTTATTGAGTTATAAGATTGCAATTCTGGGTTCCCAAACTTCAACACAAACCTTTCAAGCTGTGTGCTTCCAAGTCTTCGAATTATCCCAACTTAAAGCCAATAATACTCCTAATTCAATTTATGACCCTTCCTAAACTCAAATACCTTACCTCTTTGGACTTCTTTCTTCAAATCAAACTCGTTTATTCTTTATGTTGTAGTCGAATTCTAACTTTTCAATTTAGCACGTATTTCTTTTCTTGAAGAATCAAAAATTAACATTATTCATTTTTAATTTCTGCATATTTGTCTTTATTTATTATCTGATTTTGCTACGAATTTAGCTCCTTGAAACAGTGAGTAGTGTATCATTATATTAAACTAGCTTCATTTATATATTTTATGTCACTTTATCGATCATCAAACTTGATAGAACCCAACAGTACATATTCGTCATACTTAAACTATTTTTACATTTATCACTTTTAACCCACCGCAATAATTCGAATTTTTAACTCACTAACTTTAAAAAAATACATAAATAATAATAAATTCAACATAGTAAAAGCCAAAACCTTCTTGATGAGAATAAGAATATTTTAAAGGGAATTTTTTCATATGGCTTGCTTCTTAGAAAAAAAAATTGGTATTTATTCCCATTTACTTTAAATCTTCTTTTCCAAACAAAAAAATGTTCTTAATTCTAAACTTTTTATTTCACTCCTTTTATTAGTGCTAGCTTTTACAATCGGAATTCCTACTCCCACTAAATAAAGTAGAAGGGAGAACATTTAGTTATCTTCTAAATAACCACCTCTTTCTTGAGTTAAAATATTTTCTTTATTTTTCTATCTATGAAATAACTTATTTACTTCATTAAATCCACTTATATCCTTTTTATAAGAGTTTAATTAAATTATATGTACTCAAGATATAAATAATAATATTTAAAGAAGTTGTCACTTATTAGATAAAATTATAAGTAAATCTCTTGATAAACATCAACTAGTAATAATGTATAGAAAAAATAGTAACTTACCCTCTATCACTATCTTAAATTCAATAAGGAAAATAGTTTTATACTATGTGTTATGATTTAAACCTCTTTCTTTAGCACAAGAGATTCATCCAAATTTCTTTCAATAAGGTTAATTAAATTGTTCTTCTTTTTATATGGATAAATAATTATTCTCTGTTAGGATCGAAATAATCAAGTGTCATGCGGAAGCTAGCAAAGCAGACCTTGAAAGATCATGAGTATGAAGAAAAATGAGAAATATATCAAAAAGAAACATAAATATTTAACGTGGTTTGGTCAACCGACCTACCTCCACAAAAGGAGATGAACAATTCATTATATAAAAGAGAGTATGCACATATCGAGGGAAATAACCTCACTAATTCACTTTAAATAAAAGAGGTTCACATACATTTGTACCTCACAATTTTTCTTCCTACGCAGAACTCAGAAATCCCCTAAGACTACATTGTGGATGCTACCAAGTTATAAGGAATAATGAGCATCTATTTATAAAGTTATAAACTTTTTCCTAAAAGAAAAAAGATTTGCCAAATGAAAATTTTGTATTTCCTTCTTTCAAAAAAAAATCTCAATTATGATAAGAAAATTAGGATAGACACCAACATTCTCTATGTATATATAGTAAACTTTTATGTTTTTAGTAAAATATCTAATTCTATCATTGATAAATGTGATACTTCAAATCTGTTATTTAACTAAGTACTAATTGTGTTCTCATTAACATACGTATCGAATAACTCTAAAGACAATGAATTATATAATTGGCCTACAAATATTATCAAGATAGACCATGTTTCCCTTGATATATAGGATCCCTAAAAGAGCCTTTTTATGATGCCTCAAGTCATCTAAGTGCTATGCACTTTTCCATAAATCTAGTAGTACATCAACTTTCATTGAAGAAAATTTGTAGTGCTTTTGCCCTTCTCCATTATTCTCTTTGGCTTTTTTGATTGTACAATCACTAAAATTATATAGGAAAAATTATATTGCATTATATTATATTGAAGGCCCCAATAGCCAATGTATGTTCCATTTCCCACTTGTCACATTGATATTACTAAAGTTGTACCACCTAATGTTTCTTTTAAATAATTTGATTTAACTTTCCTTTAGAAACATTAGAGAAGAAATAGTGCATGGAAGAATTTATTCACATCTAGTTCTTGGATAAGCTTTCAAATTTGTTTATGCTAAAAAGGTATGATTTTTTTATTGGAATTGTGGAGAATATCATTTGTTGAGTTTGGAATCCTGAAAAGACTGTTGCCTATCGATGATAAGTCACAGAAAGGTGAGGATAATGTCAAGTCATCATGCCCTTATGTCCTCCTGGGTGATACACGTGCTACAATGGTCAGGATAAAGGGTCATGATCCCGCTGTGTTTGGCTAAATAATTTGAAAAACACTTATTAGAGCAATAATTTGTGTTTGATCAAAATCTTAAGAGTAATCCAAGAAAAAATTAACGTTTTTCAGTTTTTAATACTACTCAAAATTACTTATTTTCCTTTCGAAAGCTTGATTGAATATCCTAACTCTTTAAATAAATATTTTTAAAAATAAAAATTTTAATTGTTTAGAAGTTTGGGAAAACAAACTATAAATAAAGGTGAATTATTTTAAGGTACAAAGAATAATCACAAAGAGACAAACAACATTTGTAACAAAATCTAACCATTGGATCCATACGTTAATCATCACTAATACCATCTAATCAATTAGTAAAGTAGATAATATATATCCTGTCATCCAACATGATAATCTTCCAAACAATTATGCTAAACGTGAGGCAAATCATTGAAGCAATAATAATTAATTAATTAATTGCTTAAAGGACATTTGCATAATGATTCAGTACTGCAAAAATAAAAAATAAAAAAAAAATTGTTAGCTACGAATTTCGTTGTTAATCCATCACTAATTTACTCGTAGCTAACAAAATTTTATGATAATTTATTGCAGATTAGAAACGAAAATTGTTAGTTAGGTACTGAATTTGTCTAGGTAGTTGAAAACAATAACATACTCACTAAAATCCCACAAATGGGGTCTAGAGAGGATACAATGTACGCAGACTTTATCACTACCTCATAGATAGAGAGGTTATTTTCAGAAGACCCTCATCTCAAAAATATCAAACCCCAAAGCAGAAGATACTAGATATGAAAGTACATGATCTTATATATATAATACAATAAAAATAACAAATATAAGACGGATAATAACTGCACAAGATATAAAAACACGACTAATCCTATTAATCTACTATATCACGAGGTCATACATCAATATCATCCTACCCCTACTAGCCTATTAACCTCCTATCCTAATGCGCAACCTCTATTCCTTTCTATCTAAGGTCATGTCCTCGATGATATGAAGTTATGTCATATCCTATCTAATCACCTCCCCCTAATACTTTTTTGGTCTATCTCTACACCTTTGCGTAACCCGTAGATCCAACCTCTCACACCTCCTAATAGAAGTGTCGGTACTTCTTCCCTTCACTTGCCTAATATTTAAAAAAATTTATATTATAGTGTATCCCCTTAGTCAAGATATTTTTGGTTAATTATCTCATGGTTTAAGGCTATAATATTATTATCCAGAATTTAAGGGTGACTAGAATTGTGCCTATTAGAATTATTGTTAAATATTATAATTAATCCTACTGAAAATTGGGTAGAATTAGTATAATAGAAACAAGATGATGCTTTATACATATCCCCCCAAATAAGGGAGTCTTTTGGTATTATTTAAGATAAGAAATAATCATAACATGCACAAGATCCAATGCAAGAATTAAAAATATGCTTGAGAATTAAATTGTATATAAAAATTTAAACCTAATATATGTTATTGATGGAAGATGACAGATATCTCATAAAATTAATTAAAATACATATAAGCTGGTTCGAACATCATCATTATAAATGAAAAATTACAAGTTAAAATCAAGCACCTTAGCTTTAATTTGTTCTTGCTTTTTACTTTCTTGGATTACCAACTTTATGTCTAGGAAATCTTGTTTGACATAGAGCTTCTAGAATGACATTCGTTTTAGATTGAGAAACTTTTTTTAGGGTAAAGTTTTAATTACATAAAACATGATTGCATTAAAAAATCCTAGAAGATTGTCTGGCCTAGCAAGTGACAACATTGTAACTTTAATATCATAAATTTATCCGCAATCAATATTTATATCAAATTAATAAAAATATAACATGTATTTTTTGTATCATACTAATAGCAATGGAATCAACCTTTATTAATTCTAAAATGACTCTCGAGGCGATTATATCTTTTTCGCTTTTGTATGTGAATATACATAAAAATAAAAAGAATAAGAAGGAATATCTTGACGCAATGATAAAAATTATCATCATATTAAAAACTGCCTATTTTTATTCATAAATATCCATGATCTTAATTTTCAGGATCCGAATATAGCGAGAGTTTAGTATATCAGATTACCTATTCCAATTGTAACTTTAAATCCAAAGTCATTGAGTCCAAATCGAGGCAATTAATAAATATCATGACCCAAAAAAATGAGTGAAATCACGAATATAACGCATTTCTTGAAAAATATAGAAGGATAGAATATGTCAAATCCTTAAAAATAAATATATTTTGGAAAATTCAATATAAATGCGATTTTTTTATTTTTTATTTTTGAAGAATCCGAATAACATAACTTTCTTGTTGAGGTCATGATTGGAAACTTTCTATCACGTAGAGTAATTTTTACTGAATTTGTTCACATTTGGTGTCATAGGTACACCAACACTAACAAAATTTGCCATCATCTTTGATCAACCATTCTTGAATTTTGAGAACCCACGTCAATCAACAACCATATCTCATCCTCAGATTTTCACCAACCTAACATTCAGTCAAGTGTGTGTATGTGTGTGTGTATATATATATATATACACACGATTGGTCGAGGAACCCTTAGCCTAAGGGAATAGATTGTAGCGGGGTACAAATAGGTCGGGATGAGTATACGTAGGCATGTATGGTGTGTGAAAGAGAGAGTGTTTAAGTTATATATGTTGGAAAATATATATCCAGTATACAAAATTTTATATGAAGAAGAACATGCACCCAGATGAAGGTTTGATAGTATGAATTAAGAACACATATTGAAGGCTTGAAACACGTGTGAAATGCTTTCCTAGAAATGATATTTGCTCTCTCTCCTCTTCGAGATTGCTATGGGTTGTGCAAATAGTTTTAGTGGATATGACAAGCATATGAATTTCTACACTAAGCCAATAGTGAAGAAATTATATTGGGAAGCAAAATCTGCAGAAGTTGAACTTAAATTGAATTGTACGATCCCAAAGAATGAAAGGATGTAGTCTTTTTTTTCTTTCATTTAAATGATACACCATTTCAATAGAAGACACATCTATTCATTTAAAATACTAAATAATAATTTTATTCAAATAAACTTTAGCAGTATACGCTAACATTGTATCTTTCTTACTTAGGTTATTCAAAGAAAATATATAAAATTTAAGAAGAAAGAAATTAAGTTTTACATATAAAAAGCATTATAGGTAACATGAACTCAACATATAATAGTTTAAGTTTATCCTAGTAAGTGTTGAATTCCTAGAGATTTTTTTTTTATTTTTATTTTTTTTGTATGTTTACTATTTTATATTTTCAGGCTGCGTACATCCGACCCCCCCTTACCCCCAATGGGCGGGAGCTTTTGAGGCATCCGGATATTGTTGTTGTTGTTGTACTATTTTATATTTTCAATTCTCTTAATAAAAATTTATATATAAAGATATAAATAATTAAGAAAAGAGTCAAAAAGTCGCTATAGAAAAGGCTTCAGTATTTGAGTCTGATTCTGAGTCTGATTCTCCCGACCTTGAGCCTAGATTTCCCCTACAATGCGTAGCTTGTTGCTTTTAGAGATACACTTATTACACCTACATGTGTCCTTCCTTCAAAGTTGTTTTTGGCACTTGTGAGGGTACTAAAACTTTGGCTGGACTCGAAACAAACTTTGGCTTGACTCAAAACAATGAGTGTCCTTTGCTCCTACGATAAAGGCTTTAATTTTTATCCCTTGTTTAGATCACCCCATGGCTATAAAAAGGGGAATTGGACCATTGGGCTTTTCCCTCTCTTCTGTTTTGGGGTAAAATAGTATTACTACAATTTACACCAAGCCAAAAATCTGACTAAAACCCAGAGTTGGATATAACCACTCATTCATGCAGAGAATAAAGAGTAAAACTTTACTTTCTTACTTGGATATAACTAGCCTTTGTTCCTTGGTCATGGTCCCCTCCTCTCCTACTCCAGAGTGACGGATTCACGATTTAAAGTTTATGAATTCCTATATCGATTTCATTTACTTGCACAAGGTTCGCCCAATCAAATATTTTGAGCTTTCTTAATACATATACAGGGCTTGCTGCTATGGCCTCAATACAATTCTGGCTATCCTCTCTCTTCTTTTGCGTTTTGCAAGAAGTTAGTGTAGGGTTCTTGTTAATTGACAAGTTACACGTAGATTCACCTCTTCCTTCAAGTTGAATTTTATGAGTACGAGTCCCAAAATGAGTATAAATCCCACAAGTTTCAACAACAATAACAATATATTCAGTGAAATCTCACAAGTAGAGTCTGGAAAGGGTAAAAGGTATGCTGACCTTAATTACCACTACCTCAGAGAGATAGAGAAGTTGTTTCTGAAAGACCCTCATCTCAAAAAAAAAAAATCATCTCAAAAGTAGAAAATACTAAATCTGAAACGACTAAAGTGGACAACAAATGAAAACTTATAAAGACAATAACATAATAAATGATGTACAATAACAACACAGTATATAATAACATGACTCTCTACTAACCTACTATATCACATGGTCCCATATCATGCTACCCCTACTAGTCTTCTAACCTTCTACCCTAACATTCAACCCCCAACTCTTTTTATCTAAGGTCATGTCTTCGGTGATACGAAGTTACATCATATCCTGTCTAATCAACTCCCCCAATATTTCTTCGATCTACCTCTATCCCTCCATGTAACCTCATCGGTCTACCTCTACCCCTCCATGTAACCTCAGTGATACAGAACTATTACTTGTCTTTATAGTAATACTGGAAGTGAAAAAGCAAAGTACACTGACGGTTTCGTTCCTTGAATACGTGTATTTTAATTGGTCACAATTCAAATTGGCCTGACCAGAGAGGGTTGATTTCTCGTGTGGTTACACAAATATAGATAGAAATGGTTTCTCTAAAAATATGCAGTTGCAATATACTTGGGAGGAGGAGAATCGAATAAAGGAGAGGACAAGAAATACACACAACAAACTAACTTTTATTAGACACAACGGAACAGAGAACCGACGACATGAAACAATTCAAATGCAGACACATAAAGGCATCTGGTGGAACACCAAGAGGCCAGACTAGTTCAGAATTTGCACACAAACGTTACAAATCCGACAGACAGGACACGAGTTTGGACATACAAGTCCTTTATTCTGAGAAAACAAGGAAAACATAAGCAATCGACACGGACACAGACAGACACAAACTAAAACAGAAACATAACGACCCTCAAGACACAATACTACTCCTTCTCTTCTTTCTCTTCCTCCTTCCAGCAGCCCTTCAGAACGGACTTAGGAGATCCAAAGTAAGGAGTCTTAATGAATTTCTGGTAGACAATGGAACCGCCTCTGCCAAACTCTTCTGGACTCCATTCAGCAAGAGAGTAGCCCTTAACATCAACAACAGAGCAGACACGCTCCAGTGACTTGGTAGCAACATCAGCATGCAAAGCAATAGAGAATTCAGCTGGCTCGAAACATGCAAGCACCCTCTCAACCAAGGGACCCAACTCCATGGTTTTAGGATCATATCCAACAGATTCAAAGCTAGCATAGCTAAAGCCGTCTTCCGGAGTAATGTGAATGGTTGAAACAGCAGCTCCTTCAATAGAATTCATAGAATAACCACAGGGTTCAAACTCAAAGTCGCATATCTCAGAGTTGGGGAGGATCTTCCTTATGCCAGATCGAACAGTCATGTGAGCAGCCGAGCTTCCTTCAGTCTTGTAAAAGACAGATGCCTTCTCCCTGTCCAAACCAGTCATACACATCTCAAGAGTGTAAACAGGGTCATTAGACTGAACAGGCCCAGCTGAGGCAGAGTAAACATGCCATTTCTGTGTTTTGTCAGGACTGCCCATAATCACAGCCTTGCTACCGGCAGCAAGCTTACCAAAATATCCATCAAGGAGAGCAACTTCTTCAGAAAAGTGACGGTGAGGAAACGATTGAGCACCAGGGAAAATGAAGCTCCCACGGGTATACCTCACGTCTTGTACTTCAAGAGACAAGGTCTCAGCCAACCTTAGAATGGGCGGAATTGCGAGAAGCAATTTTGTGGTGCCACATGTTTTGATGATCATCTTGTAAGGATAAACAAAGAGGCTCGACTCGGACAGGACATAGGAATCAACATAGTCATTTGATAGGCTGTCAACAATGGTGCACTCAGCAGGTCCGAGAATTTCATCCAACTGTGCCTTTGAGAGAGATCGAAGTCCTTTTCCGTTAGGATCAGCAAACAGACCAGGCTCGACAAAAGAAATTTCGAGCCTCTTTTCAAAACCTTCAAACCCAATCACAGAGACTGGCAAGTCCATTTCCATTATGAAAAAGTTCACAGCAGCAAAGGAAGTTAAAACGAAAAATGTTCAGAGCAATGAGTGCAAAAGCAGGAAGTAGTAAAAGAAGGAAGAAAAGGAGTGAGGGCTTGACGACAGAAGAAATTGAAAGCAGAAATTTTTTTTGTTTTTTTTGGTTGCGTCTATTGACGCTTTAGGGAAGGAAACTTAGGGTATATCAGGATGGTTTGCGCGCGCACTGCATACAAAGGTAGCAAAAAAAAGTGTCAGTCACAATATCCACAACTCTCATTCTCTATGGCTCGTGGGGTTCTAGAAAAATGAGATCCAGATACTTACGTTGGAGTAAGCAGCAGATCTGAACTTCTTTACTCCACCGTTTGGTCGAACGTCTTCAATGCTGTAGCCGAGGGGAGCTTCGTAAAATAAGGAACTACTACTGCTAGACTTCTTTTTACCACCCTTTGACTCCATTAGATCATTCACCTACACATGCCAACAACTTGTAAGTCAAATGCAGTGGATGCACAGTGAGGCAATAAGAAATTTGAAATCCCAAGAGGGAACTGCAGATAACAGCCATAGAATTCCAATAGAATGAAAAGTAAACATAAATATCTATGCAACCGATGCTGTTGACTACAGTAACTAATATACAATCTGTAGATTACATCAAACTTTTTGATGGGAAAGATTTCTTTCATGAGATTATTGAACTTGATGGATGATTAATGAAAACAGGCATAGTCTTGTTACTAGATCAGGTGATATAATGATTAGCAGGAATCAAATCATGCGCAAAAGAAAAGACTAACTACCAAGCTCAAAAAATATCTAGAAAAAATACAATTTCAGAATCCTTTGTGCCAATTATCCTTAAAGTAACCATGCGAATGCTAGAGATACAGATATATTTCTCCAGAAATCAGAGCTAACACGCTTCATTTCATGATCTGACAGACATACACCCATTAAAAGGAGCTGGAGATTTGTACAACTAAAGAAGACCACTCAAGTGACTCTTTCATTAAAAAGATTAAGGAGATATAAGATCATAATATGCAGCTTAACACCCCAAATGGGATAAGCAGAATGAATTTTCTGAGCTACATAGTTGAATAAGGTATTTTGCTGATAGAGTTCACAAATAACTAGCTCATGGAAGATGATACAATTTATGATAAACTTCTAACACAAAAGCATCTATTTTTCATAACCCGTCCAAAGCCAAGCAAAATTAACATCAATGACAAAATCAGAGTGTGTATGACACCCCATCGAATAGCCAGGCATCTAGAAACAATAGAAAATTTATTTATCAAACCCTAGGAAGAACTTTAAAAAATATTTCCACTCACCATATATCATTCAGAACAAACATCTATGCAAATTTTTTAGCAATATAAAATGACATGTAATCATATGGCAAAGCCATTGGCTCGTGGACCTATGATCCAACACCATTATATTGTCATCCAACTTTGTACCAATCCCAAAATCTTAGAATACCTAGCTCCTCTTTTGCATATTTTTAATCTTTCATTTTTAGTAATGAAAATGTTGATTTCATGTATAATTATTACAAAATGCATCCAAAACTTCTAAAAAAAAGTCATTTAAGATAGTACATGAACTGAATAAATCAAATACAACGTAACAACTATATTAATATTACTACTTCGAATTTTAAAATAAGGAAAATGGACAGAAGCTTTTGGTTGAAGAAGTTCTCCAAAATGAACAAGTCAAGTCATCCAAATTAAGAGTAGACTCACGCAATCATGCAAAGAGGAATCAAATCTCCCTTTTTCTATATATCTAATCAAAAAAGTTAACCTAAAAAGATATGATTCTCTGGAAGTAGGTCAAGAAGCTGCCAAGGGGGGTCCTACTGTTCAGCTAGAAAATACTGGTCTTTGAGCCTCCACAATAAACAATTGTAGCTCAAATTCATAAAAAAAAAATC
Organism: Solanum clarkiae; assembly: GCA_011800125.2. NCBI lineage: Eukaryota > Viridiplantae > Streptophyta > Magnoliopsida > Solanales > Solanaceae > Solanum > Solanum clarkiae. The sequence goes on from JAABOM020000092.1 coordinate 5,804,894, forward strand.
TTTCAGGAAATGAACAAAAGAAAAAAGCCATATCTCGAATCCCAATCTTTACCCAACCGTATAGTAGTAGATACTTAAAACATAATAGTTTTAATTTCTGAATAAAGTGATTATTTTTCCAAATAATGACCTTCACTATACAATCGCTCCCATCACAGATCCATGTTAAATTTTATACAAAGCATAAGCTTAGCAAAACATGTACAGTTCCGATAATTTTCATACACCAAAAGCTAATCAATCATATCAACAACAACTTTCACCAAACAAGACAATCATAGCTCACTTTTCAGAGGCTAGCAAAAAGGTCTATAACAACAATGATGCTACCAAAAAGGTAAATTTCACAGAAAACCATCATTAAACAATAAATAACTCAGATCTATCATTAAAAACACAAATTACTTCATTATTTAACACATAAAATCTAATCATATCAACAACATTCACCATAAATCATATCCGGAAAGAGCAAAAACACAATCAAAACTTCAACAAGGATCGTTATACTTACAATATCAAAAATTCGATGTTTGTTCCAAATTCAGCTTTCTCCGACCAAATCACGAACTTTCCAAATCCTAATCAAAAATTGAATCAACAAGCAATCGCATCACACAACAATTTCATCATCAACATCAACAACAACATAAGTCAAAAATTCACAACTCGTCGGAAAAAATACTTACAGAAATTCCGGCGAAGAGAGAAAACCCTAGAAATTTGGAGGCGAAGAGTGCTAACAAAAATCGTTCAACAGAATTCTCGTGAGCGTTTCAGAGAGGCAAGCAAGTTGTGTTATTTATACATGCCATGATTGCATGATTAGTCCCTGTATTCTTTCTATAATTATATTTAAGTCCCTTACTTTCGGGGAATTTTCGCCCACATTTTAAAATGACAATATTATCCTTGAAAGTGGACAAAATGGTAGGTAGCTGGCTATGACTAGGAGTATTCTTATCACATATACTTTATTTAATTTATATACCGAAAATGTCCTTGTCATTAATTTCATTTCATTTTTAAAATACTTAAAAGTAGTTGAAAATTCAATTTTTTTTTCTTTTTATGAAATAGTTAATCAGGATAAATATATGATCATATTTGATATTATTAAGACGATGATTTTTCAGTAATGATAAAATTTGGGTACATTTTATTCTCCTCGAACCTCACTTGCGAAATTCCATTGGTATGTTGTTCTATTTGATATTGTTATATGAAATTGTTAATTCAATTTCTTTCCCTCTTGGAAATAATATTCTTGATTTCTTGTAAAAATTCAAGATTTAAGTTTCATATTTTTATATTGTCATGTAAAATAAGTAAATATTTCAATTTCTTATCTTCTTGGAAAATATATTCTTAATTTCTTGATAATTATTAAATTATAGCTAGTCATTTATTGTTTTTCTCCTTTTATTGAATTGGTAAAAAGGTGTTCACATTATAGTACTTCTATTATTTAACAGCCAAGGTCATATTTGTCAAAAGAAAAAATAAAACAATTTTTACATGGTTATGAAGATGTTTTCACTTTAAAAAATGTGTGGGATTTTACTATTTATAAATTATGATATATTTTAAATAATTAATTTATTTATGTATAAACATTTAAAAATATATATAAAAATTTAATATTCGTATATAATAAAATACAGTTCGAATATCAAAATAAATTTTATTGCAGATATATAGTAAGCCATTTATAAATTTCATTGAATCACAACCATGACTTTGTTTTATATTTTCATGATAAATAAAAATTATTGTGATAAATTGCTTTATATTTTAATTAAATTTACACCATGTGAATCACATATCGAGTTGGTAGGTATAGTTCTGATTTTCTATTTATCAAATACGATAATATTTTTAGTGTAATTTTATAAGTGAAACTGAAGAGAGTGGTATATACATAATCTTATTTCTATCTAGAGAAGGTAGAGTGATTATATTTGATAGACTCTTGTTTCAAATAAGACATATAAGAATTTGGGTGTGTATAAAGCAAATACAATAGTAAAAAAATATAATAAAAATAATGAAGAAAAAAATAATAGCAACAACAAATAAATGATAACTTATGCAAATAATTGATATACTAAATTCGAAGAATAGATAGTGTATAGGAGAATAATACTAACAAAAAAACTATGCAAAGTTCGACTACCTGCTAATCTTCTATTATAATCCTCAATCACCAAATCTTCTTATATAAGATCATGTTTTTAGTGAGTTGCAGGAGTCTCATGTCCCGTTAATTACTCCTTCCCAATACTTTGGCCTACAACTATTGCTCTTCATATATCCACTTTAGTGACCTATCTATGCATCTCTTCTTCATAAATTCGAATCATCTCAGTCTCACTTTCCTTATCTTGTTCATCACGGAGGTCACATCATTTTGTCATGTATATCTTCATTGCTAATCCAATATATTTCTTCTAGCAGTATGCCACACATCCATCTCTACATTCTCACTTTCACATGTTCAAATCATCGCAGGCTCATCTTTCTTAACTTGTTCATCACGAAGGTCACTCCCATTTTTTCCTAAATATCTTCATTCTTAGTCCTATATATTTCTTCTAATATATCATACATCTATCTCAATATGATTATTTTTGTTACTTTCATTTTGTGAATGTGCAAATTCTTGACCGACTAATTCGATATCATACAATATATAATTGGTATAATATTCATCACTTCATAAAATTTACTTTTAAAACATAATAGCACATTTTCATGATACAAGACTTTTCTTTTTACCTAAATTGTTGAGCAGGCTCCATTTTATTTATAAAAAGCAAAAAAGTAACATAAGTCCAAAGGCCCAAGTAAAATACTTGGCCCATTAAGGTCCAAATCCCTAACTATAAAAGCAAAAAAACTAGGTTTCCTAAATGAATCCCTAAAAAAGCGCCGCATTAAGTTCTTGTTGTCCTCTCCAGTTCCTTCGAGCTTGTTGGTCATGAAGAATCTATCCCCCGGTTCCTAGCCTCGTTATTGTGTCTCTCGTCGTTATAAGTCCCTTTTATTCACTTTGTTGATTTCTTCTCCATCTTTCTCTGAGTCCTGAGTTTGTATGATAAGTACGTTATTGAAACCTCCCCCCCCCCTTCCAAAGCATTTTAGCTGGCATAGTTGTTTGCATTGTGGTACATCTCTCCTTCTTCCTTTTATTGCTACTTTCATCCTCCTCCGATCAGTAATCGCCGGTGGTACTTCATCGCAGGTGATTTTTTCCGGTGTGACTGATGAGCTGCTACGTTTCAAGTGGTGCATGTTGATCTTATAGATCCTCTTCCAAACTGTTCTGGATTGATTTTGGTTAGCCATTGTTTGGTTTTGCACTGTGTAATCTAATAGGCAATTTGTAAGTCTATCCCCCACTTTGCACGCTGTTGACACCCAATTTTTACCCTCCACAGTGTCAAATTAAATATCGAAACTTTATTTTATTTTTAACAATTTTTAAACAACATTTATTAAAAAAAAAATTAAAAAATTAAATATTTTTTAATGGGCGCGTGACTACACGCGCCCCTAAATTATACTCCTTCACGAT
>JAABOM020000092.1:5814659-5835695 GCA_011800125.2 Solanum clarkiae
GGAAGGTAATCAAGTGTTTTTCCCTCTTTGGGAAACACGAGTTAGCAATCACTAACTCAAAGGCTTTGGCAAAATCCTTCTTGAGAATTGTACATGTCTGCAAATTACTGGTGTTTGAATTTCTTGTGACGTATCTTGTATACTGGTATTCATTATTTACTTCTTTAGTGAGCACAAAGTCTTGCAATCAATTCATTTGGCAAATTGGAGAACTAGAGCTTCTGTGATGACCTGTCGGTCGGGAGATGGGGAGGGAGAGAATAAAAAAGAAACTGTTTCCATCAGGAATTTAGAATATATAGTGATGTGGAAGAGGAGAAACATAAGAATTTTCAGGATAATTTTCGTCAATGGGCAGTCCAACAGACTTCCACTTACAGAGTGAATTGCTTGAACACCTAGGATAGAAGAGCAGCCTCATAAATTGAAATGTAACAGAAGTATTTCTGTGGAATGTAGATTGAGGTATATGTATCCAAGAACTTCCTTTTCTCATTTTTTCTATGAAACCGAAAGCTGTATTCTATAATGATGATGTCAATAAATCCACTTTCAGGATCACAGTTGTCAAAAGGAAATAAAAACTCTTTTAGGATCTTGGTACTGGGTCAAACTTTTTGCCACTTGTACAGCCTCCTAAATGGTGAAGATAAGAATAATGAAAATAATAAAAAAGATGAACAATTTTTTATGGAAACTTTGGGAGTATTGGGAAAGAATAGACCATTTCCTTCTGCAACGTTATAATAGGCTTTGACGCAGTTTCATGTATACTTGCACACACACATGTATACACACACATGTATGGAGTGTATACTTGTCAGGTGCCAGAAGAAATAATCTAACATGAATTTGTTACCTATTCTAATAATTAATTGATAATGGCTTTAGCCTGCTTATCATGCTGTATATTTTTCTTTGTTTCCGGAGTTTACTGACATTTTTTTTTGCGTGCATGTTCTGTATATGTTTCCCAGACCAAATATGGTATGTTCCACTGTAATCTATGGTCTTTGTTGCAACGTTATTTTTCTCATTAATGTATTCTTCGTGAAGGCTGATGTAGAACTTCCATTGCAGATTACACTTACAGGATTTTTGTTCTTGGTCACATCTGCCTTCCTCGGATATGTGAGTTGGACTTTGTCTCTGTTGAACACGTATCCATTGTCTTTAATAGTAGATGCCTTTTGTTACTTCTCCATGGGGAAAGGGGATATTTTTCTTCAGCTGCTGCTTTGTTTTTTCCTGCTTCTTGTTCTAAAGTTTCAGTTTATCTCTTCTGCTACAGAATAGCTGCTGAAAGTTTGCTTTAGGTCCAGTAAAACAAACTTTGTGTCCTGATTAGAAAGCGTGTGAAGTCATATTCATTTGGATCAGAATTAAAGATTGATGCTGGATTTCCTAATTACTAGTCAAGAAGTCATAATACATGAGTGTAGGCTTCCAAAGGATTTGTCTTTTAGTACTTAAAATTTATGATATGGAGGTGAGTTGGATTGTCAGCAGATCATGCCTTCCACCGGATATGCTGACGGACACCATTTCTTTTTTATTCTTTTTCTCTTTTTACTCTGAAAGAGGTATGGTTTAACAAAGTTGACAAGGATTAAGAAATGGTGTTATTCAATTTGTTATGCTTGCCACATCCTCATGTATTATTGTGAATCGACTCTATATTCATGAAGGGTTGTTTTTCTTCCCTCTCCACCTTTCAGAGGTTGCTTTTCTCCATACTTCTCAACCTTTACTACTGCATCTCCTCTCTTCATACTGCTCCTTTCCTGCTACATTATACCTCAAATGGGCAAGCAAGCTATTGCCCGTAGGAAGGAACTTACTGGCCTCCTTCACCCCTTTCTTTAACTGCATAATAGACTCTGTCACTGAATATGTCGAGATCCTAAGTGTGCTCACAGGAGAATCCACAGGCACATCTGTGACAGTGCAACATTTCATTGTCTGTGGTTTTGCTTTCTAAAAGTTTTTAATTGCATATTCTATTTCTCTCTTACTGGATATTCTTCTCCCAGATTTATTCTCCACTGTTGGATTCACCTCCTCCAAGATGGGTTAATTTTGCACATGGATTGCTTCTCTTCCTTTATCAGGTTTGCCTGTCTTAGCCACCATGCTAATCTTCTCAATTTGTTCTTGTAGCGTAAATGTTTTGATAGTTGATGTGTGTTTCACAGTCATGATTATTTTAACTACTAGGTATGTGCTTTTTGAGTTCCATGTTTAATTTGTACCTAGAACTATACTGAGTGTATTTTAAATTGCTGAACATAGAGGAGAACAGGTGTCATTAGATGTACTTTGTAACTTTTTTGACTTTGGATTGATGGGAAACATAGGCTGTTACAAGTATGTTTTTTGAGGGCACTGTCCAATCTTTAAGTTTTCGATTGTTTTTACCTCGGCATGTGTATGGTCCAATTACCACATATGTTGGTCTAGAAGCGATACTTTCGATAAACTTGTTTCTTAGGGTCACTTGTTTCATTACCACATACAGGATGTCTTTTTATGAGTATTTTTCCATTGGTTATCTGTAGTAGCATTTGAGGGACAATTTGAATCTGTACGTCATGTGATTCTGACTATGTTACATGACTCTGGAATGCACATGTGCCCTTTATTGGTATGTTGAAATATTTGGCATGGATATAACATATACATGTTAGCTTTCCTGTTATTTTGAAGAATCATAGTCTACCTCATGTCACACTCATTCGATATAGTTACAATTTTCAATAAGGTAAATAAGTATCCATGTGACATAGGAACTTTACCTTTAATCACACACACATAAAGGGGAAATATTGGAGTTGAGGCATATGGTTTCTCTGCATAACTGTCATTGTGTGTTGTTTGTAGTTGTTAGAGGTCTCTGAGAGTAATAGACTTTGATGCACTGATGAGAGTGTTCGCTTTTGATGCACCGACTGTTCTATACCCTATTCTTTGAATGTTTAGACAGCGTCCCTAGGTAAATATTGAAAATAAAGGAGTCGATGCACCTGACACAACTTCTAAGCAGTTCTATTATCATGAGGCTTGAAAATTAGGTATAAGAATTCAACATAGATTTTTGCAGATGAATTCTGATGACCACAATGGCCTGTCCTATGATGTTTAGTTCTCAGCAGAATGTAAGTAATTTTTAATTGACATAGAAAATAGAAATTAAGTCTGCACTCTGTTATCTTTTGTTTTGCCAGTCTTTGTGTTACTGCCTTAAAAAAATCCGATAGAATTTATATTAATTCTGGTCTGTAGTGTAAAAAGTTTATAGGGAAATGATAAAATTGAAATGAGGTCACATTAAATTCTAAAAAATGGAACAACATTCTACAAGAGGCGAACTTTCAAATGAATATCCACAGATTTCTAACTGATAGGACGTGTCATTTCGTATGCCTGGTATTTCACTGGAAACAGGTTCACAACTTGTTCCTAGCATTTTAAAGTCAAAAGTTTTGTTATCTAATAGGGAGTTGTCCTTTGAGTTTGAGATTTTTTTTATGGAGAAAAGATAACAAAGATAAGATACAAGCTTGTTCTATATCAAGATTAATTTATTTTATTCCAAGGTCAATCTATTCATTTGTCACCGGGATTGTGGCAGAAGATAAATCTTACAGATATTTGTTCAGCGTATTCTTTAGGTTATCGTTATTTTTGCATATAGTGTGGCCTTTGAACGATGCAACATTGAGCTCATCTCGGAGCAACTTACCAACAAGTTTCTTTGGTGTTGCCGTTTGGTAGTACAGCTATTTCATATGACTGTACATTTCATATTCCTTATTTGGAATGGCTTTAGTGACCTGAGATCTATTGGTTTTTTCTTCCGTTGGAGTTCCTATCTGATTGTATTGTTTGGTTGGACTCTTAATGGATGCAGACTTTTGATGCTGTTGATGGAAAACAAGCAAGACGAACAAATTCCTCTAGTCCACTAGGAGAGCTTTTTGATCATGGTACTTGTTCCTCTCCATTTTCATTTACATATTTGTGTGTTATTTTCTCTCTTAAAGTTTTGCCTGCACGAGCTACCTTGATTCTGATTAAATTCTTGCTATCGTTCTAATCAGATGTCTTGCCTTTCACAATTTGCAGGATGTGATGCGCTTGCATGTGCAGTACGTCCTGTTTTCTAGTAATCCTTTTTCTTACCCTGGGAAGACTTGTGACTTACAGATTTCATGTTTAATTTGAACAGTTTGAAGCGTTGGCTTTTGGGAGCACAGCTATGTGTGGAAGGGATACTTTCTGGTTCTGGGTTATATCAGCTGTCCCTTTCTACTTCGCTACCTGGGAAAGGTAGGTTTTCCAATGCAACTCTTCAGTATGCGTAGTTTTTGGATATATTGGCTTGGAATTTTAATAGGACGGATTTGTAAGAGGAAATATAAATCAAATGCTGTGCACCATTTGAAATAGCTATTTGAATAGTAGTGAACCCAACACCTCTACAAGACACATGGATTTAGAAGATAATTTAATTAAACTATATAAATTTCCCTGGGATTCTAGAGCAACGGCAAAGGTAATACTGCACGAGATATGTGATTGGAGGCTAGCCGCCCATCACAAGTTCGAATCCTAGCTTGTTAACCAAGTCTTGTATTCAGAAGATAAGGGTAGAGGGAGGGTCCATTTGCTCCCCAGTTTCAAAGCCGGAAACAACTGATTTTTTGGTTATCAGGGGAAAAAAGCCTTATGAGATAGATATCTGGATCAAGCTCATCCTAGTTTTCATGAGTTTTTTAAGTATCTTTGATCTCTTAAATCTTCTTTTTGGATGTTGCTCCCTTTTGCAGCTATTTCACCAACACATTAGTTCTTCCGGTAGTAAATGGACCGACAGAGGGTCTCATGTTGATATATCTCAGCCATTTCTTTACAGCTCTAGTAGGTAAGCTTGTTTTTTCACTCTCCCCCACCCCCTTTAGAGATACATGTGAAACTACCCAATAGGACATCCCTTCTGATGTCCTTCCTCATTCCCTGCAACCCCAGTATATTGTTTTGGGCACATTCTACGAGTTTTCTCTATTAACAGATTGACACTTATGATTTCAGGGTCTGAGTGGTGGGCTCAACAGTTTGGAAAGTCTATGCCACTTGTTAGTTGGGTTCCTTATCTGAATGGTGAGGCTTGCATCAAGTGTTCTGTTGTTTTTCAGCTTTTAAGTTCCTCCTGAACGCTCTATATGTCTCTCTGTCTCTCTCTCATTCTCTCTCCCCCTTCGTATGTTATGAAGTGCCGAGTATTAATGAGAAGTACTTTATATGATATGATATTTGTGCAGTTACATAGTTTATATTATGCTCTAAATTTATGCTTTATGAACTCCGTGCCTCTACACCCACTTTCAAATGATTGTTTCTTCGATTAGCCAATCCACACATTATTTATGGATATTGACTATGTTTCTTGTCTGTTCCAAAGTTGGTTTTAGTGTTCTTATTATTCTTATTCCTATTATACTCTTGACTTCAGAAATTCCGACCAATAGAGCCGTGTTGTTGCTGATGATAGCTTTTGCCGTTATTCCAACAGTTTATTGCAAGTGAGTAATTTTCATACTTCGATGGATCTCTTCCTTTTTCTTCCATAATTCTTTCTGATAATGGGCTTGAAATAGAGACGTGTTTTATTTATCAGATCATTGTAAATGGCTTATTGGCCATAGGCAACATCCATCATTTTCACTGATCTTGGTAGTGTCCATCATTAGCATTGTAGTATTGCGTCTCTTTGGATTGTTAAACTTTATTCTATGCCGTTTCACCTTTATGGTGAAAGCATCAGCCACTTCTTCCATATTCATCATCTAAAGATTCTGGACTCTAGCTATTATAGTACTTTAGTCTGCTGTAACATTTAAGACCAGTTGAATGGTATTAACATCAATTCTTTTTGTCAGTATTAACAATGTTCATAAGGTTGTTCAGGCAACAAAAGGAAGTATGCCGCGAGCACTGGCCATGGTAAGTGCATTTCTTAGATGATAATATGTGATTTGGTGGTTATAGTCTTATCGTTGAAAAATTTCATTTCTCTTGTTGACAGCTTTACCCATTTGTTGTGCTACTGGGAGGAGTGCTTCTGTGGTATTTCTCACTTTCAGAATACTAATTATTTCTGGGACCATATCATGGTATTTGATATTGGCTGTTATGCAGGGACTATTTATCTCCATCTGATTTAATGAAGAACTATCCTCATCTTGTGATAATTGGAACTGGGCTTGCATTCGGATTTCTTGTGGTAATTGATCTCCTTCTTGCCCTTGGTTTTATGCATTTTTACATTTGTTTGCTGTGCAGCCTATTCTGAGATGAGACAAGATATGGTGAAACTTAGATCTCATTGAGGACATGACCTTACATAGGAAGGAGCGGAGGTCGCGAATTAGAGTAGTAGGTTAATAGGTTTGTAGGGTTAGGTTTGATGTCTAGCCATGGGGTATAGTAGGTGTAGTCGTGCCTTTATATCTTGTGTTGTCATTATCCATCTTATAAACGGTAATTTTATCGTATTTGCATACTATCATGTGCTTTTTGTTATTAGTCGCTCTTTCTGTTTCCTTTTCTTTTCCTTCCCTTTTTTCACATCTAGTTTATTCTGCTTATGGGTTTTTGTGACGAGAGTTCCTAGGAAACAACCTCTCTACCTCTATGAGGTAGTGATAAGGTCTGCGTACATTCTACCTTCCCCAGACCCTACTTGTGGGATTCCACTGGGTATGTTTTTGTTGTTGTTAGAGTTATTTCCTTTTACTTGCACACACGAATAGTTACAGATCTTTAGCGGCATTCTTGAATCTCATCTCTTGCTACTTGAACCAGTGCCTTGCTCAAAATCTATTTGAAGTTCATCTTAAATTGTTTCTAAGTAAAGTTTTTTCTGCAGGGAAGGATGATTTTGGCTCACCTGTGTGATGAACCCAAGGGTCTGAAAACAAATATGTGCATGGTATGCTGCTTTTTCTGATGTGGTTAATTTAATAAGGTCTTTAGATTGGCCAACTGTCTAGAAGTCATCCGGTTTAAACTAATCCATCTTTTCTTTAAGTTGATATCTATGAATTACAATTTCAGCCATGGAGTCTGACATCTATATCCTCGATTAGTAACTCCTATTCTTACTTTTATCAAAGAAAAGATGTATTTTCCTCTGCAGAAAAACAGATATTTGCCCCCCATCACATACATTCTGGGGTCTCCTTCGAGTAATGAATCATTTATATTCCATTGGAAGTTATTACAATGGGCTTTTTTAAGGAAAACAAACACTAGAATAAGAAACCATTTTTGTGGTGAACTGGATTGATCGAGGTTTAATACATGCACCTTTTGACGTCATCAATGTATAACATATTTGCATTTGGATTTGGCAGAAGCTAAAATTTCAGTTGCCTCGTAACATTTTGACAAAAACGTGTATAACCATGTTTATTTCTTAAATTGACACTTAAGCGTATTAGTCGGAGAACTGCATCTTCAGAATTAGTCTTAACAGAGAATCCGTGTTGTTCCATTGCTGCTGGTAATATCTCCATTGAAAATTGAATGAGATAGTATGGTAGAAAACAATGTATTGAAAGAAGAAAACAAGTAAATAAGTGATGCTCAGAGTATTGTGGTTTCAGTGTTTTTTGAAATGTAACTTTATGTTTGCAGTCTCTGCTTTGTCTACCTTTTGCCGTTGCAAATGCACTCACTGCCAGTCTTAATGATGGGTAAGTTGAAACCAGTCTCATTCATACCAGCTTTCGGAGAGTATGGCTTTGCATGTCACTAATATTCCTTTTCGGAATTCTTGTATTTTCGTACGCTCATGAGAATCTCGTCTTTGCAGAGTTCCTATGGTTGATGAGTTCTGGGTCCTTCTTGCTTACACTTCATATTCGGGTAATACATCTACTTTAGCGATTCAGATGGATATGATCTACTGTTTTGTTGAGCTATATTTGGAAAAGTTTTAAGTTTAGCTGAATATTCCAACATACTTTTCTGCCGACCAAGGAAGAGAAAAATAAATTGATAGATCATCCAATCATGAGAGCTGATGATTTAATCCGCTCCATATTCTACTTTTGATCAAGAGATCTCGATAGTGTCTTTCTTTTGTTGTTTTTTCAACTGTTGTGAATTTTTGGCTGATTATTATTATTTCTTCCCATCTTTTTCAGTATCACTGTATCTGCATTTTGCCACATCTGTTATTCATGAAATCACATCTGCGCTCGGGATATACTGTTTCAGGTGAGAATTATCGTTTTTGATACTTATTGTACCCCCCGATCAACTATATATAATTCAATTTCAGAACAATATCTAGAGTAGAGTGCCCATTCTATGCAATAAAATCAAAATCAACCTTGACGTCTGTTACAAAGATCCAAGAGCCACTTTTCAGTTTCCAGTTTCCTTTACTAACATTTCGGATCCTCATCTCCTCTACTTTGTCGAGCATATGAAACGTTTCATGTCAAGAATGAATGACTTATTTTCACTAGTTTCTTCCCTTTTTGGCTCATGTTGATATATTCCCAATTCATTCCTAATGCTTTTCACTTTTGAATGACAGGATAACAAGGAAAGAAGCTTGAGCCGTTTTACGCTCTAATTTTTGGTACACCTTTAACATTTTTCTCATTCTTGATGAACTCGAGGTTGTATTTTCCTTTGATTAGTGTATGACACAGTTTTGATCTTCTTGGTGTTCTTGTCTCTAGCTTTCAAGCTGGGAACTACCTGGGATTGAAGTTTGACTTTCGTTACATAGCCGATTCCAGTACCTGGCTTTTTGAATTTTCGATTTTAGTTGACTAAGATGTTGGTCTAGGATTTAGTTCACCCTGCTAAAGGTGTCATGTTTTAACAATATTTATGTTGTGGTTTCAAGAATTGCAAGTTAATTGTATTTGAACTGGTTTAGATTTGTTGGTACTTGGGAGTATATATTTACATTCTCCCCAAATTTATTTCTTTGATTAGTAGTAGCAGCTTCTTAGAACCCCACCCCAGAGTTTGATATGTAATGTATATGCCATTTTGAAATGCTCTATTAATTTACTGATAAGTCGTTTCATGGCAATTCCATCTATCGTTTTATTGTGAAAGACCAGGTTGGCTTAGAAAAAGCCCTTTCTTGAATTCGAACCAATGATTTTCGTTGCTTATTTCTAAAGGGAGAACTGATCAACTTGCATGCATTAAGTATGTAGCTAGCTTTACTTTTTAAAAAAAAAAAAACTGAAATCATTATAAAGGAAGATAATTGTAATATTGTAAACCACAAGGAAAATTTTTGAAATTATCCCCTTTTTTCGAAGTTTAGACAAATTGACTTCCTTTACATTTTCTTTGCTGAGAATACATTTTCTCCATCCAATTTTGCCTCAAAGTCAATAATCAATTGCATATAATTGGACCCTTCCTCGAACTCTGTGCATAGCGAAAGCTTTAGGGACTTGCCATGTTAATATTGAAACAAGTATGCCCAAAAATACTACTTTCCCATCAGATCAGATGGGAGTTTTCAGTACATCAGATACTGGCTAATATGCATTACAAATGCATGTACAAGTAAACATGGACAACTAAATTTTGTTGCTGAATTTGTATTGCTTTGAACAACAGATAGATGAAGTTGATGCTCTGATTTAACTCTACAGTCTTGAGTTAATGATGATCAAAATAACCCTGTATTAACCATCGCTGTGGTGTAGTATCTGAGCAAAGTCCAATTTGTACCGCTTGAATGAGAGTGCTCTTTTTAGCCTGTTTAAATTGCTGTGGCTAACCACCTTGGCAGTCTCAAACTAGCTTTCATGCCGAATTTGGCAAGAAAGATGGCATAGAGAAGATGCAGCAAGAACACGAAGAACGCACAATTTATCAAAAGCTGCAAGTTCAGTAAGCAGAGATGTAAAAGGACGAAAGCATTAGCTTTTCTGCTTGTCAAAAGAAAAGAATCACTTTCTTGCCAATTGAATAGATACGAAGAAATCACACGTACCAGAGTCCCGAATAAGGTGTATATAAAATTCATCGATGGGACTATTGGACTGCCTAAGGATGTGAGGATGTATGACAGAGAAGCATGAATATTTATTGTAATCTACAAGCGACAGAATCAACATATGAGCGATCATTCATTTGTAAAGAATAGCTGAACAATTGTAAAAGCAGATCATTGAAGGTATATCTTACCAGAGCAAGGATGTTTTCTCCTATTAAAAATGAGGATAATATAACGTATCCGAGAGCGCCCACAGCCCGAGCCTGCAAATCAAAACAGATGTTTCTTGTTGGAATTGCCTCTGATTTATTAAAACACTCTCAAGGTGGGAAAACAATAGAGGGAGCGAACATACAAGGGCGCACAAGAAGATTGAGGCACCCCAACTTGTTCTCAACCTGACAAGATAAGACAGAGAACAGCACGCAATCGTTAAACTAATCCAAGAGCAGCAACATTTTATGTGAAGGGAGCAGAGCGCGTGTCCAGTGCATATCTTTGTTTATAGTGAACCCCAGAAGAGAAGTCAGTGATATCGCCCACTAAGTCACATTCTTACAGACTCAATAACTGCACATTGCTTTTCTAAAGGGAAAATATCCTCTCAGCATATTTTTGATCTTCTCCTCCCATTTCACTTCTGAGGATGAAAGAGGGAGGAGGCGCATAAGAAAGAACAGGAATAGACGAATAACTGAATAAGCATTTAGGTCTAGAGTTGTAAAACAAATACGACATACCTCCATAAGGATCCCATTGTGAAGCCAAGTAAACCATGTATTAACTGAATCAGAAAAAAAGTGTAGATATTTTAGTAACAACATCACCTAAACATGAATATTACATTTGTGAACATGAAGTATTGAAGCATAAGAACAGCCGCCAAGGATAACTAATATCATGAGAAAATAATAATGAAAATTTGATACCTCACTAGCCTTTATTGACATCTTTTATGGTTTATAAGATATCACTCACCATATAATTTAATGCTTTCACTGGACCAGACAAGACAAACAAGAGTACGACAGTTGCCACCTAACACAATGGGATAAATGTCATTAGAAAATGTAGATGAACAAGTTCCAGGAATAAGTTAATTTTTCCAATCTAAGAGACGTGTGAGAAGACAAACCATGGTTTTCCTGCCAGCTGCGATGCCCCATCTCATCGAGGATACAACGATTGGCAATGCGAAGAAACAGCCGAAGTAATTCTGTGCTACATGCAAAGCCAAATTTCCTTTAGGAGATCAAAACCACCAGGAAGAAATGACAGATAATACAAAACGAGCTCATACAAACTAGTAGCTACACACAAGCCAAAACTATGATGCAACAGGTACAAGTAATTGTCACTTAACATCAAACGAAGTCATAGACTAAAGTTGGATTGCCAACAAAATTACAGAATGCTCAACCTAAATAACCCAAAGCTGGCTGGTTCTTTTGATCCAGTACCACAAATTCCTTGTAACCATCAACAGCGCAGAGCATTAATAGTAAAAGATTTAAAACTATTGAAACAGTTAAAGAAATAGAAGTTCGACTATTTACACCACTATCACGAAAAAAGAAGCTCTACTAATCATGTCACGTAAGCTTGTATGATGACAGATGACAGGTGGAGCTAACTTCTAAGTTACAGGTTCACGTTAACCGAGTAGTTGCCTAAACCCTATATATGTATTAGGAATTCTGCTAAATATCTATAAATATTTGACCATGAACCTGTTATGATTGTATAAAATAACTTACATAGAAACCCATAAAATTCATATTCCGGATCCACCACAGGCAGTAGACGTACCTAATTCACGACCCTAACAATATCAACTCTACAACTTTTCACCAAGATTAGGTCCACATTTTCTTACTCAAACAGGTCATTACCACGATTAGTTCCACTCTCACTAGTAACATAAATAGCTGCAGAATTCAAAAACTGCATTACAGGAAGGACTTCCCTTCCTCCACAACCAATACAACAAGAAAAAACAACAATATACCAAGTGTTGCCCGACGAGTGTAGGATGTACACAGACCTTACACCTACCTTTGTCGAGGTACAGAGGCTATTTTACACCTACCTTTGTCGAGGTACAGAGGCTATTTCCGATAGACGTCATTCCACATTTGAAACATTTAACAATACTT
Organism: Solanum clarkiae; assembly: GCA_011800125.2. Taxonomy (NCBI): domain Eukaryota; kingdom Viridiplantae; phylum Streptophyta; class Magnoliopsida; order Solanales; family Solanaceae; genus Solanum; species Solanum clarkiae. Next base: position 5,826,861 of record JAABOM020000092.1, read on the forward strand.
AACTGAAAATTACCAATTACTTCCCTAAAAGAAAATGTCTTGACTAATACAACTTAATTCCACTCTAAAGCTCAGATTAACTTAACAAATATCATCCTCCAACTTTATTACCTAATGCAAAATCAATCAAAAAAACAAAAAAAACAACAATAACAACATTTTCTTCAGCCCCAAATCAAATTTTCAAATTCCAAGAACCATAAGTACCTCAATAGCAAGAGAATTACTCAATAGATAAGCCAATCCTGAAACAGCAGCAAACATAGCACCCTCTACAAGTCTCAAAGTCTTCTTATAAACAACCCCATCTGGAGCTAAGTACTCATACCCTTCTGAATTTTCCTCTTCTTTATCACTCCAAATTTGGTTTTTTACAGTTGAAGCTCTCACATTTTTTTGCTTTTCAAGAGAATAATTCAGAGTTAAAGACAACATTTTTGGTTTTTGGGTAGGCAAAAAGAGAAAATGGGGTGCTAAAAAAGATAAATGGGGTGATGAATTTCCAGAAATTGAAGAGAATTTGCTATGGAAATGAAGTTTAAGGATATTCATGGTGGAAAAGAAGAAGAAATTCTTGTTTGCGTTATTCTATAGAGATTAAAAGGTTCTTGTTTTGGATAGGGTGTTTTATGGGCTTTGGATTTTGGTAGGCCCATTAAGGCCCATTCATTTGATTCCATTAGCCCATGAACAAATTCAATATCCAAAAAGCCCAACAAATTAGTAGTTAGGACTTAAAAAGGTCCAATATGTATATAGGTAGTCGATTTTGGGATCACCATTTATTCCATACCAAAAAAAAAAAAAAAGAAGTTGAATCAAAGATGCATAAAGGCAATTAAAATTTTGAATTTATAAATTAGGAATTAAAAATGTAGCATATTAAGTTTTTACTAATTAACTATTTTTATATATTAAGTGATTTTTTTCAAAGAAAATACAAAGTCTAGACCAAATATTACTAAATATTGTTGTAGTATACCATAAATATAATAAATCACAGTTAAAACAAAATGAAAAATGAATAAAAAAATATATTCAGGTTGCAGCACAATCAGTGGCAGAGGCAGGGTTTTAATTAATGGGGTTCAAAATCTAAAGAAATAAACATATGAACTAGTCGAAGGGGTTCAACATCTGTTATATACACATAAAAAATTATTTTAACCAACCATTATAGTATAATTTTTTGTCGAAGTGGTTTCAGATGAACCATCTAATAGTATGGTTGCTCTGCCTCGAGCGCGATACACTTTTAATAATAAAATACATTTACACTAACACTAAATTACTCGATAAGCAGAACTATAATCCCGCCCGAAAAGACTTGCAAATTTTCTTGAGGTTTAATTTCTATGAACAAATAATATCCATTGATTTTGTGAGTTATAAGATTATAACATTATTTGGTGATGGGAGAAGAATGGTGAGACAGGTAGGTGTTGTGGACCTAACAAAAATTTGTGTATTTTTTGTACGATAGACGTGTTACAGTTGATAATTAATATAATTAAAGTGCAAGCTGTCATAATTGTTATTAATCATCATCAAATGACATTAATGTACTTTTTCCTTAATAATTGTAAACTTAATTAAACATCTACATAACAATATACTACTACAATTAACTTTAAATGAAAATCCACTAACATATTTAAAACATATTTTAGATTTTAATATATGGAGTACTTATTACTATAAACACCATACTAACAAGTGGACGCCTACTTATATTATACTTGTCTATTCGGTGGTGGATTCAAGATTCTTTTTTAAGGGGGTTTAAAATTTTAAGAGGTAGATATACGAATTAATTCAAGAAGTTCGATACTTATTATATTTTTTACCGAAGAGAGTTCAGATGAACCCATAATTAATATGTGGCTCCGCTACTGTCTTTGTTCTGTTTTATGTGATTTTTTTTCTTTTTAGCTCATTCTAAAAAAGTCACCTTACTGTAATTGGAAATAGTTTAACTTTAAATCCTCCTTGTTTTTTAATGAAATGAATATCAATCATACAAATACCTAAGGATTGTTTGAGATCACAAGTTTGAAAAATCTTCTTTTTTTTTCTTCGTAAACACTAAGAAAATCAAGGAGTATCACATAAAATGAGACGGGGAAAGTAATAATTAATATAACCTCAGCTGAGATATGCAATCTTCAAAATTCATGAAAATCACAAATAGAATAGGTGTGGAATTAGTCATAAATGATGTATCGAATTAAGGTGTTATTTTTTGGGGGGTACGGTATTTTTAGAATCTTGCGTTGAACGTGTAATGCTTCATGCATTAAGTTATCTTTTTTTAGAGATATAATAGTACTACTGATTAGTTTGCTTGGTTTCTTAATTACTGATGATGTACTCACTTTGGGGTCCAGACTAATTTATATTCTTATCATATTATAAAGGTCATTAAAAGAGGAAGCACTTCCTTTCAATTCAGATTCTTTTCACTTTTTAAACTCAAATCTACGACCTGAATTAAATATACATTCAGTCACAATCGTTGTGTCCATAAATATAAGAAGTGGAAAAAAAGGTTCAAGAACCAAAAGGATTTGTATGAAAGTTTGGTGTTAATAAAACCTATATTGGAAATTAAGATTTGGGAAAGGGACATAACATATATTAAAACAATTGGTATCTTTTTTGTTGTGGTCATAACAATGATGCACTTGAAATTGGGCGTGCAATAAGCCTGCATTTTTTGCTATAATAAACAAACACCAAACGTGCTAAGGTTCATGTACAATGTGGCATGGCTTTAGGCATTGTTATATAATAGTCGCCCCGCTTTATTTTACTTGATCTCTATATTAAAAATAGATGTTTTAATTTACTCGTCTATTTTTCTCGAATCAAGAGAGTTTTATTACTCCCTCTATTTTTCTTTTTTTTTTTTGGTCTGCTTCGAAAAGAATGACTTCTTTTCTTTTTTTTAATAATATTTTAATTTCAATTTTAATTTTCACATGACATGTTTAAGGTCATAAGATTAAAGATCATTTTGGTACATTTGACATAACTTCAATTTAAAATCACAAAATCAAAATATCTTTTTTATTTACTTAAACTTCATGCCAAATCAAATCACGAAGGGAGTACTTTTTTGGACGAAGGGAGTACTTTTTTCCTGTACTACCCCTAATATTAATAACTACACAAAACAGTAGTAGCTAGTAGTCAAATTTAGAGCTTCAAAACATTATTAACAAGGTTAGTTAATATGACGAAGTACACTTTTGATTATTATTTTCTTAATAGATGTGTCGAATCAGTAAAGATCAAGTAATATAAAACTGACAGATCGTATATGTACCGTCCTAACACCCCCACCCCCACTTCACCCTTTCCTATTCTAAAAAGACACTACTTGCTTGTATTCAAAGATAGTACACACGTGTGTGTATTTGTAGGGTCAAAAGGCAAAAGATGACTTGGATGAGGTATAAACTAGTTTTTTTTTTTAATTATTATTTTTTTAAAAAAATAGAGGCTCCTCAAATAATATAAAATAATAATTGAGTTCACTTTTTAATTGCATATAAACTATTCAGATAAAATTTACTAGATTCATGTGAACCTGTAAATGACACGTTAAATTTGTTCTTGATTATGAAATAAATCCTTTTACAAGGCACAACGAGTAATTGAGCCTCATGAATTTTTAACTTTTACGTTAAAAATAAAACAACATTTAAAATTAAATGTTATATGTATGGAATTGTAGATAATTAATTAAGTTAAATAAAATTGAGAAAATGTGAACAAAATTAATTTAACAACCAAGTAATTATAACATGCACAAAATAATAGTCTAATTCACTAAACAACTAAAAAAATTGCCAAAAACAATAGTAATTATACTAATTTTAATATATAAATAAATTACTTTCTAACCAACAATCAAACGACAATATTTATTTGATGTAAGCACTTTTTCTTTTTTCCTTTTTCCTAACCTATGAATTGTAGATTGAAATTAATAATATTGAACCTTAATATATTGAGTTGGAATATGTGAGGCCTTTCAAATCAATGCATGTATCTTTCTACAATTTGATCAAGTTTCCTCTTGACTACAAGCATAGTAAAGTGAAAATACAATGGGAAGAAGAGACATCACCAAGAATTATGGTAGTATGGCTAGGTGTAAATTTTTTTTGATAAGAAGTGCTTCTACCTTAATAAGTTTTACACGATAAAAATTCAAATTAATCGAATTTTAATATATAAAAAAAGAAATATCAGCAATAATTGTGATGGAATGAATCTTATTCAACAACAACAACAACAATATATTCCAGTGCCTCAAAAGACTCCCGCTCATTGTAGGGTGAGAGGGGGTCGAATGTATGCAGCCTAACCCCTATGTTTAAAAACATAAAGCGTCTATTTCCAGATGACCCATGAGGAGCGTCGAAAGTTGCATTGACTAACTGCTACTTCACAAATGAAAAAAGCGCAGATAGTGATATCGAGTTCAAATTTCAGATATGAAAAATATTATATATAAATAGTATTATTTTTTTCTCTAAGCTTAATAAATCTTAAACTGAGTAAATTCAAATTAATTGAATCGCAATACAAATATTGAATACATAAAAAAAGACATACACCATAACACGAGACATATAGAGTGGGAATAAAATAAGAGTGTATTGGAAAAAATAGGTCTGATATGTGAGGAAAAGGTACAGCGTAGTATTGGTCTTAGGATGCAGAAAAATTTTAAAATTGTCCTTCATTAAAAACTGCCGGGAGCCAATCTACGATGCAATCTACGAGTCATAGATTGATTTATTGGGTCGTGGGTAGGGTGTTTCATCCCGTTACACATGGACCCCTGAAACCCAGTCTCGTCTGCGAGTGTCACAACTTTATCAAATTTGATGTTATAATATCTGACCAAAACTAATTTAATATATGAATAGATCACTTTCTAACCAGCAATCAAATTTTAATTTTATCAATTTAATGGTATAACAGCTTAATAATTTTTATACGATGCAAATTTAAATTAATTGAGCTTCAATATAAATATCGAATGTCGTAAGAAATGAAAGAAGAGACATGGGATGAATCTTATTCCTTTATCTTTAGTTAAAAATATCGAGTTCGAATTTCAGATATTAAAAATGATCATATATAAAGAGTATTATTTCTCCCCTAGCTTAAAAAACTTTAAACTGAATAAATTCAGATTAATCAAATCGCAATATAATAAATGAAAAGACATCCACCACAACATATACATCAAAATGACTATACATTCCAATATCATTTTAATTTTTCATGTCGAGATAGTGGTGTATCAACATCCTTTTGATTGAGTGTCACCAAATTTTGCAACGTATCAAATTGATGAATCTAAATTAATTCAACAAATTAGAGAAACTTTACATTAAGCATTTAAATAGTTAAAAAAATCCAAAAAGAAGACGCTAAAATTGTACTCCAAAAATAAACCAACACATTGGGAAAACAACAACCATATAATATTATTTGATAATACAAAGAACAAACAAATAAAGTCTAAACACAATATATTTGATAGTCTCAATAATTATTCCAATTGATGTTAACAAGTTGCTAGGGAATAGTGAAGCTTATAATTATTAGAAACATTTTTTATTTTAGAAATATTAAATAGATTTTTTTTTTTTTTTTGTAATGTTAAATAGTTTTTAAGTCATATAAAAATAATTTCATGTATGGCCATTTAACTTTCATTTTTATTGTATTTCAAGTCGTCTAACTATTTTTTCGCTAGACAAAATCATTAAATTTTGCCTAAATCTATAAAGAAAATTACTCAGATAAGCAAATATATACTATTTAATTAGCTAATATAACTATAATTTGAATTAAATACAGCTTGTTATTAACATATAACATTAATTATAGTTTGAGTTTGTATAGTAGGATATACAAACACTGAGAATTGTATATCAAAATGTATAAACACTGCAAATTGTATAGCAAATTATACAAACGTTGCATGAATTGTATAGCGAAATAGATAAACGCTACCATAACTATAATTACGAAATATAATTACCTAAACTATAACTATTTCAGCCTAGTAAATTTTAGGACTAAGCTATTTATGAAAAGTATCCGATTTATAACCAAAGCATCATCAACCTTTGCTTAAGTATCATATAAAAAATAATTTAGTGATATTTATGATACTTAATTAAATAAAATTTCTGGTTATTACTACTAATTTGTCATTATACAAGATTAAAAGTATAGGTAAAAAGTCAATGATTTTTGTGGCCTATGTAATCTTTGATTGTACAACTATAAATCTTGTTTGAAAAAATAAAGTCAAGTTTGGTAATTTTTAGAGGTTGGTTTGAATTTTGTGATTGGTATTGTAACGTGAAATATTGATAAATTACGGTAAATTGATCGAGATCATGATACTTTTAATCAGAAATTTCAAATTTGAATTTTTGAGAATGATAAAATATCTTATTGGAAGAATCATCTACAAAAAGGGACCCCAAAATTCGTGAATTCGAATTCAATCAATTCAGTACGAATATCTTTCACTAAGTTGGAAAAAAAAGAACGTTCAAGATGAAATTTAAAGTCATTTGGCGTTGATTTGAACCGAAATTGAAGCACAAACGTGTTCATAAATTTTACACAAGTTATTACGATTCAGCTAAGATCTTGTGATTGAATTTCGATATTCCCACAACATTTGTATTTAAATACTGATGATTTATCGCAATTTCTGACATAAGATTGATCATCAAGTTGAAATGAATCAAAATTTATAGCCATAATTCTTAACTATTTGCAACAAGATAAATTTTGTTAATTAGATTAAGATCCTAACCATTTATCGAGATTTTGCTATTTAGTGTTGATCACGACCTATATTTATCGTAACACAAATTTAAAACATTCAATTAATGATAAAAAAATCTCAATCATCCCGATAATATCTTATACTATGCTGCAGCAATTTTAATATTACAAGTAGCTAGGTGGGGTCCAATATAAAAATAAAAATATTAAGGGGACACGTGTATAAGGTGTACATATTTATTTCTCTAATAAATTCTAATAAATCATTATTGTAAAAAAAAAAAAGAATAATCAAAATAGTGGGGACAAAATATAAAAAGAAAAAAATAGTTATGCCTCTTTCGATTTGTTACTTTCAACTTTCATTCCCACTTGCCTCCTCTAATAAAACTCCATAGATCATATGTTCAAATCTTTTTAAAATATCATTTTAAAATAATTTTGAAATTTATAAATTCAAAATTTTGAGTAAGTCATTTTTTTAAATTAAAATGATAAAAAAAATAAAAAGCAATTAGAAAAATATGAATTTTCACGTATAACCACTCAAAAAAAATCTCAATTATGTTCCACAACTATAATTTAGATAATTACATTTTGTAACTATAATTATAACAACATTTATATAATTCACTATAAAATTCGTAGTTTTTGTATAACATTTGTGTATTTTCGCTATACAATTAGTGCACAACATTTGTATAATGCTCTATACAATCACAGTCTTTATGTATTTCACTATACAATTTGATTCACACATAATTTTTGTATAATTGCGTATAATGTTTATATAAATTGCGTGAATTAAATAAAATTTAAACTGTATTTATAATTAAATATTTGTTGTAAGCTGTAATTAATTCAAACTATAACTATATTAACTAATTAACTAGTATATGTTTGTTTGTTCGCATAATTTTTTCTTTAGGAAAATGGCATAACATTGACAATTTTGATAGATTGATTGATGTAATCTTCCCAAATCTTAACTTTTACACTATTCTTTTTTACATAGGATAATGAAGCAAAACAAAAGGCTAATTATTTGATATGATCAAGTAGATTTATTCACAATATCTTTTCTCAAGTTTCTTTATGGCATTTTGCATTTATCATTCTCTATAGTTAAAAATGAAAAGTTGACTTTGATTGATAATAACATAAAAAAATCCAATTAATTAATTTTTCATTTAAATTAATTCATTTTCTCATATTCATCATGGCATTTTGCATTTATTCTTTTTAGTATGTTCGAAATGGAAATGTTGATTCCGATTGATAATTACATGAAAAATTGAATAATTTTTTTTATTTGATAAAATAATTTAAAAACTGTTGTACTTGATTCGATTTGCTATTTCAATTTCTGTACTTGACAAAGTTTCATTTGACACTTCAATTTGATTAAAATAAATATTTTAAATATTAATTAAGTTGACTCTCGAAATCAAAGATATTACTAAAATTTATAATGGGGGAGTGATTTTTTTTCTCTTTATAAACTAGCTTTTACTATATTTTGATACTAAACCAAATAAGCTACCCTTCGACTCCCCAAAAATTGTTGTTGAAAAGTTAATTTGATAATAAAAAGACATCATACCAAAATTTAAAACTCGAATAGCTAAAGAAATTTGAATTCCTAAAAGTTATAAACATCATTTTTGGAATAAATTTTTACATACTTAAAAAAAATTTTAAAATAAAAAGTACAATCATTAAAATTTATTGCAAAAATAAATATTTTTTCATTCTTATTTTCAAAAGCGAATCTTTTATCTTTTCCTACATATTCAAATTAATCAGACTATACAACAATTATCATCTAATACTAAATAGGAAAACAAATTCTAGAGTAAAGAATTTAATCTTTTTTGCTAAAATATTATTTAGTATAAACAAATTCTAGAGTAAAGAATTTAATCTTTTTTGCTAAAATATTTTGGTAAGGAAAAAAATAATTTCAAACTTCATTAATAAAATGGATGGAATAATTGTCCG
>JAABOM020000092.1:5838235-5868451 GCA_011800125.2 Solanum clarkiae
GAGGAGCGTCGAAAGTTGCATTGACTAACTGCTACTTCACAAATGAAAAAAACGCAGATAGTTTAAAGAGCCATTTTACTTTATTCCATCATACTCCAAGGCCAAAAAATAGCCAAAATATTTTACAATAAAAGGAAAATAAAATGGAGACATTATTCAGAATACATGTAAAAATTTATTTTAATGCACTCCCTTCCTAATTTTAAATCTTTTGAGGGCTCAAATATATTTATTACATTCTTATGTCTGCTTGTGAGGTACGGGAAGGATAGAATATGAGCAAATCTTACTCTTATAAAAGTGGAGAGATTATTTTCGATACACCCTCAACTCACACTCTTATGTTTACTTGATTTTATAGAATTATTATCGCATCCCTATTAAAAACCTCCATAAAGTACATATTTCTTAAGACCAAAAATACAAATAACAATATTTTTAAAGAATTCGAGCAACATAGCTCTGGTTTCCTAGGTTTTTGGGTCAATCCACAGATGTTTTTGAGTCACTTTCATAAAATGAAACTGGCCCTATAAATGGGCTTTATCCACAATGGTCTTGTGGTCCAAAACAAAGTTTGTACTAAAAACATTTAAAAGCCCAAATCTAAACCATTGCCCTACCTTTAGATCTTGTTGGTTTGATAAAATTTTGTTTTGGTATAAAAAGAAGTGTTTTGCTATTTGTCTCTCTCCTTTTCTTTTTTCTTTTTAAATTTTTTCATATTTGGGACCAATTTATGATCTTGACACCAAGATATTTTGTCTCAAGACATGATTTAATTGTGAAAAAAATTATTCGTAAGGAAAAGGATGATAAAGTTGAAAGAAATAAGGATGATAAAGTAGAAATAAATTATTTTCGTTTTTTTTTTTTTGTAATTACTGAACTTTCAATCTCAATAAGGAATAATTGTCATATTAAAAAAAGGTCCAAGGGAATACTTCGGTAAAGTCGAGGCAAAGCCAATCTTAAAGGTACAAGTTCAACAAAATTCAATAGTTCTGAATTAAAAAAAATTATATGTATACACAATCTACTAAGCAAAAAGAACCTTAATTTGGGATTCAAAAGCTAAAATCATGACTTCACCTTTGTATTTATTTTTTATAAACAACAAGTGCATATATATTAAAAAAGAAATCAAAATATAGTTGAATATTAATGTCATAATGTTTTTATAAATATATTAATGGTTCCATCTTATTTTCATGACCTTTTTTTCCATCACATATGAATTTTGCCTCACTAATCATCTCTTCATTTATTTTTATTTGTCACTATTTCGCTTTTCGAGGTCAGCTTGACTAAATTTCAAAACTGAATCGAGGTAGCTAAATTTAATATTTAAAACATAAAATTTAGATGGTTGAAAATTATACAAAAAATGTTATAAGTTGCAATGTTATAAGTTGCAATCAACATAAATAAGTTGACCAATATTTAAAAATGTTATAAAAAAATACATCTTTAAATATCGGTCAAAGTTCATATAGTTTAACTTCGATAAGTAAAATAGTGACAAGCAAAAGTGAACGAAGGGCGCTGAATACAAGCTAACTTGCTTCTTCTCTAGGCATATTATTGAAGAATTAGTAGAACCCAAAATCAACCAACCCCATTAATGCACAGAACATTTATAAGTAAGTTAGTTTAATATTTGACCCCACCAAACTTAGGAATCTTTACTATAAAGTCAAGACACATAATTAAAAGTTGTCCACAAATATATAATCTTCTTGAGAAGAAAAGTACTGTAACATTTATGCATGCCACTACAGCCAAAGACTAAAAATTAGATGGTAGGAAAATGGTGTGGCCCCTTCATGTTCATCAAGGATGGGTAGTCTAGAATTAGGAATGATAAAATTAGTACATAAAAATATAATCCGGTTAAATCGTTTAAATTTGATCGATATGAACATATATATATTTATGATGAAGGGGTTGTGAGGAGTGTTCGTCTGGTCTGAATCTCTCGATGAAAAATTATATTGTATATATAAGATAATTTATTTTTAAAAAAATTTACGTATATATATATACATATTTTTTGTATCTCCTAAACACAAAGATTAGATCTTGATTCAATGGTTTAGAAGGTCCAAAATCCACCTTGATGTTTCAAATTCAAACTTCGTGCATTACATTTTTATTTTTCAACCAGATGGGCCCGTAGAAGTGGTTCGTACTTGAGAGTCAAAGAGGATGATTTTGATCCTAAGTTCTATGGATCATCATATGGATCGTAGAAGTATCTACAACTCGTAGACAGGCTTCTTAGTCCCTATCTAGTGTAGACAAAGCCTATCTAAAAGTTTGACTGATTTTAGACTAAATAATAACCCAAATTAATCCATAAGAAAAACATGAAACTATACTCAATGATCTTACAAATAAGTGGTCTTGAACTTTTGATCCACGTAGCGATATTAGACAAATTTTTAACGTAAAAAATCACAAGTTATTAAACTTGAAGGTTTGTCCATATGTACAACAAAGCAGGATCAAAAGTTCAAGATCGCCCACTTCTAAGGCTACTCTTGCAGCACATCTTCTCCACCATAATAACAAAAAATAGAATATATCAAATTTTATTGAGTCCGACTCATAGTGATTATTCATAAATTTATTAAATAATCAAATAATTGGGAGCAATTTACTTACGCTATTTAGGTGGCGTCCATAAATTAAAAACATCAGGATAAAATTCACTTGTTCCATAGAGGAAAACAAGAGTTCTTTATTACTAAGTCAATAGCACCTGAAGGACATCCATTACTTCCTCTTGAACCATAATACTATTATTTCATTATTCGAATCTTTTACTTCTCTTGAGATTTTTCAATCTTTAGTTCTATTTCTGCCTATGGGATTTGAGCTGAGGGTTTTAGGAAACAGCCTCTCTACTTCCATGAAGTAGCGGTAAGGTCTGCGTACAATCTACCCTCCCCAGACCCCACTTGTGGGATTATACTGGGTATGTTGTTGTTGTTGTAGTTCTATACGCGTCTTTTTTTTTGACGTCTACAACCATTATGTTACATAGGAGTTACTTCTCATCATATGAAAGTCAATAATATACCACTTCGACAAATAACTCATAATGTTGTATCTCTTCCGAGACTGGAACTAGTTATCATGACTTCGCTGTTCGTTGTATACTTTGATCCACTACTATATGAATATAAGAAAATTGGTTTTGTTTCCAAAAATCAGCTAGTTGAAAGGTTCTGTATTGGATCAAATATCTTTGGTTATATCACAAAGTGCCAGAAAAATTGACCATAAATAGGATCTTTTTTCACTAAATACGAATATATAAGACGTATACGCAAGATATACGTGTGACATACACAGTATACATAACCGTACATTCTTAATAGTAAGTCTGATATTGCAAAATAGAAAATAGAATAACAACCTACTGCAATCTGTTAAATCACACTAACAGAATTCGATACATTCTCAGCACGCGTATATAGCTTAAACCTTTAATAAAAAATATTCACACAGTATATTCCTTGGACTCTTTTATAAGACCACTATCAGATCCTCCAAAAATAGCGTACTTCTGAAGGACCTAATGTAAGTGCGGCAACATTTTGTGGGAGTCCGAGCAACATAGGTCACACATGCACACTGAAACATCAACAACTACATGTTGTCTCATACTATCTTACTCCCATATGCTTTTAACCTTGTCAATGTGCTTGAAATCGTAAGTCATCGCCAAGGTTTTATCCATTCTCCTCAACACAAAGCTTTCAACCAAAACGTAGCAACTGAATCTTTTCCATTTAGTACCATTTTCTCTGTTTTCTTCAACTTGTTTGATTCTCGCTTGATTTTGCCATCCACCTCTTTGTTGTTCCCATTTCATTCTTTGAACTATTTCTCGTCTCAATCCCAAACTAGTTACTTCATTTCCATCTTTACCATAGCTTCTAAACCATATCACTCCTTCGACGACGTTTTTATCATCCCATGTTGCTTTGTTAGTTCCGCCAATAAGGACAACTTCTGTGTCAAGTGCAACATCCACAAGTACTGAATTCCCTTCATTAATTCTGTCATTTTGACAAGTGAAAAACTGCTCCCATCTCTGCTCAAGTGTCATTTCATAGAACATTGATCTCTTCATCTGTTGTTTAAGTTCAGTTCCATCCTTGATAAACACGAAAGGACAATACCATTTCCCCACGACGACAACTTCAGAACTCTTACAAGATGATGTGAAATTGAACTCTGGAAGTTGTTGCCTCAATTCAGCATTGAGGCCTAGAGCATCATCATTTAGTGCATAATGTTTAGGCTTTTCGGCACTGATATGCCAACCTTTTCGCCTTAGAAAGTTTGGTGGAAAACCATCTGGTGCAACAGACTTGGCAAAAAAGTTACCTTTGGCTTTGCAACATATACCATATACACATATCTCAAACTGCTGATATGCCTCCTCTGGATCTAATGGCTTCGGTTTAACGTCCCGTACACATCTGCAGAAACAGCAGGTTTGTTTGTCTTCCTCCTTTGAACAAGTAAATGCCTGTCTGCATAAGGCCATTTGGTAATTGTAAGATTGATTATCTTGATCTCACCGAGGACATGACCTTAAATAGAAAGGAGTGGAGGTCGCGAATTAGAGTAGCAGACTAATAGGCTAGTAGGGATAGGTTGATGTCTGGCCTTGGGTATAGTAGTGTAGTAGGATTAGTCGTGTCTTTATGTCCTATGTTGTCATTATTCGTCTTATATATGTTAATTTTATCGTATTTACATACTATCATGTGCTTTTCATTAGTAGTTGTTCTTCCTTTTTCCCTTTTTCTTTTCATTTCCCTTTTTTTCCATATCTAGTTTGTTCTGCTTATGGGTTTTTGAGACAAGGGTTTCTAGAAACAACCTCTATACCCCTGTGAGTCAGTGGTAAGGTCTGCGTACATTTTACCCTTCCCATACCCCACTTATGGGATTTCACTCGGTAATGTTGTTGTTGTTGTTAAGATAGATTATCTTCACCAGTCTAAAAGTTCAAGAATGTCACACTAGAAACATGCAGCCTAAAGCAATTTTACTATATAGTTTTACATAAACCCCTATTTGTTATAATTTTTCGATTATGGGGATGTAAATCAACCCTCTTTGGACCATATAGATCCTCCATGGATAACAAATTTAGCCAAAATCAATTGTATGTAATGCTATGTTGCTTAGATTCTCCATAAAAGTTGTCGCAGATCTTCCAAAACTACACTGCTTTTGGACAGATGTTATGTAATACTCAAATTAATCAACAATGAGGAATCAGAAGATACATAGTGTGTCGAAAATCAAATACTTAAACAAGATATTATTACCCTTTGTGCTTTCCATGAGGCTTGATAGAATAATACTGATTTGAAGACAATGGCTTATTTAGAACTGGAATGAAGATTACAGCGTCCATGATAACGCTGGTGCTCTGACCAGTACTCACTTCATATCGAACAGTCAGCTTCTTGTTCTGAGGGAGAGGCAAGTCCATTATATCATGATTTTTGCAGAGTCCAAAACAGCAATATGTTTCAGATTCCTCATCTTGAATCACTAAGTAACCTGAATTTGGACCTTCAGGAGGTAGTGAAAGTGCATCTGGATTCTTTTTGTAGTAAGAAAGAGACCTTGTTACATACATTTTTCGTAAAATTTCTATCTCAATTTTCTTTAAAGATTGGACAACTAAGGCAACTCTTTATGGACAGCTAGCCACACAACATGTTGATAAGTTACAAATTTTGGGATGACTTTTCAACACTGTTTTTGAAGATCATCATCAATATTTAAGGCAGGCAAAATCATTTTTTATTTCAATATCAAGAAAAAATTGTTTCTTTAAAAGATCTATATAGTGTTAGTGCACTCAACTTAGACTTATTTAATATAGTCCTAATACCCAGTGGAATCTCCATAAGTGGGATATGAGGAGGATGAATTGTGAAATGTACACAGATCTTATCACTACTCTACAGCGGTAGAGAGACTGTTTCGTGGGAGCCCTCGTCTCAAAAATCCATAAATAAAATAAACTAGATATGGAGAAAAAAGAAAAAAGTAAAAAAGAAGAACGACTAATTACGAAAAATACATGATAGTTTGTAAATACGATAAAATTAACATATATAAGACGGATAATGATGCCATAGAATATAAAGACACGGCTAATCCTACTAACCTACTATACCTCAAGGCCAAATATCAATCTAACCCTACTAACCTATTTGCCTGCTACTCTAATTCGCGACCTCCACTCCTTTCTATCAAGGTCATGTCCTCGGTGAGATCAGGTATTGTCATATCTTGTCTGATCACACTCTCTCCCCCCCCCCCTCCAAATACTTCTTCGATCTACCTCTATTCTTCCGTGTAACCCCTAAATCCAACCTCTTACACTTCGTTACAGGAGTATCGGTACTTCTTATCTGCACATGTCCAAATCATAGCAATCTTACTTTCCTCACACTTCCTTACAGGAGCATCGGTACTTCTTCTCTGCACATGTCCAAACCATCGTAGTTTTTACTTTCTTCATTTTGTCAGCCACACGGGCCACCTCTAATATAGTCCAAACCGTCTATACTTTTATACAGTTCAGGCATCAAAAAAATATATTTTCCACCCTTCTCAGAAACATGACAGTATATTATTGTTATTATTATATGCCTAGAAAAATAAATTATTCTTTTCAGATTTGAGTATCTGACCAGCTGTTCCTATAGAATCTGGAGAAGCTTCAATTTGAGATTATACAAAAGATCATGATCTCCATTATATCCTTTCATTTTTTTCGAGTGTATGTTTTTTGGCATAATACATAAATATACCCTTTTATTCGATTTTAGCTGACATTTATGCCGTCCAACTTTGGGTCTACACAAATAAGCACTTAAACTTGTGTGAAGCTGAACAAGCAGACACACGCGTCCTACATAGCAATTTGTGTAAAAGCCAATATTTACGGGTAAGAACTTTCCACAACATATTTTACAACAGTATAGCCATATAAGTGAGATACAATAATATGCGTGTGATATACACAATATACATAACTATGCATACTTCATAGTAACTCTGATATTGCAACATGGAAAATAGAGTAACAACCTACTACAATCCGTTAATTTAAACTAATAGAATACGATATATTCTCAGCACACGTATATAGCTTAAATCTTTAATAAAAAATATTCACACCGTGTATTCCTTGGACTCTTCCAAAATGCCACCATCTGTGTGTCAGACTCTCCAAAAATAGCGTATTATTGGAGCACACAATTGAAGTGCGGCAATATTTTTTAGGAGTCGGAGCAACATAGGTCACACATGCACACAGAAACATCAACAACTACATGTTGTCTCATACTATCTTACTCCCATATGCTTTTAACCTTGTCAATGTGCTTGAAATCGTAAGTCATCGCCAAGGTTTTATCCATTCTCCTCAACACAAAGCTTTCAACCAAAACGTAGCAACTGAATCTTTTCCATTTAGTACCATTTTCTCTGTTTTCTTCAACTTGTTTGATTCTCGCTTGATTTTGCCATCCACCTCTTTGTTGTTCCCATTTCATTCTTTGAACTATTTCTCGTCTCAATCCCAAACTAGTTACTTCATTTCCATCTTTACCATAGCTTCTAAACCATATCACTCCTTCGACGACGTTTTTATCATCCCATGTTGCTTTGTTAGTTCCGCCAATAAGGACAACTTCTGTGTCAAGTGCAACATCCACAAGTACTGAATTCCCTTCATTAATTCTGTCATTTTGACAAGTGAAAAACTGCTCCCATCTCTGCTCAAGTGTCATTTCATAGAACATTGATCTCTTCATCTGTTGTTTAAGTTCAGTTCCATCCTTGATAAACACGAAAGGACAATACCATTTCCCCACGACGACAACTTCAGAACTCTTACAAGATGATGTGAAATTGAACTCTGGAAGTTGTTGCCTCAATTCAGCATTGAGGCCTAGAGCATCATGGTTTAATTCAAAACTTTTAGGAGTTTCGGCAAGAAGATGCCAACCTTTTCGCCTTAGAAAGTATGGTGGAAAACTGTCAGGTGCAACGGACTTGGCAAAAAAGTTACCTTTGGCATTGCAACTTGTATCATATAGACAGATCTCAAACTGTTGATATACCTCCTCTGGATCTAATGGCTTTGGTTTAACGTCTCGTACACATCTGCAGAAACAACAGGTTTGCTTGTCTTCTTCCTTTGAACAAGTAAACGCTTGTCTGCAAAAGGCCATTTAGAAAATGTAAGATCCATTACTTTAGTCTGCCTAAAAATTCAAATAGAAGGAGACTCAAAAAAAATTCAAGAATTGAAACTTGCAGCCTAAAGCAATTTTACTATATAGTGGCTCATTGTCACCTATGTTGAAGAACGGTATATTATAGCCCCTATTTGCACAGTACAATTTTCTGATGAGGAGATTTAATTCATCCCTTTGCACCATATAGATCTGCCATTGACCTTAGTTATCACGACGAAATAAACCAGATATGAATTTTGCCAGAATCAATTGTATGTTATGCAGTACTCCAATCAATGAGAATATATAGAGCTATGATTCTGTAACAACCTGACCCAACATTGTGAAGTATTGTCCGCTCTTGGACATAGCCCATCACGGATTTGTCCCTTTGGGTTCACCCCAAAAGGCACCTCACAGTATATAGACCAGTCCTTTATTTAGATACCCAACATCTTTCTTGTGTTTTGCCCAAATGGGACTTCTCATCTCAAAATGGGTTGTTACAGATTCATTCTTAATGACCCAAGTTAATCTTTTGAAAAGGGGATGTTCGGCCTTTGTAATGACCCTCGTCTTGGACTCTAGACTCTCATTTAACTCTCTAATTCATCAACTTTTCAGCTAAAAAATCTAATCACATAATTAAACTATCATATCATAAAGATCAAAAGAGCAAATACAATAACAACATACCCCTTGCGCTTTCCATGATTCTTGATAGCATAATACTGATTGGAAGACAACGGCTTATTAAGAACTGGAATGAACATTACATCATCCCTGCTAACCCTCCTGTTCTCACTAGAACCAGATTCGTATCGAACAGTCAGCTTCTTGTTCTGAGGGATAGGCATGTCCATGATATCATAATTTTTGCAAAGTCCAAAACAACAATATGTTTCAGATTCCTCATCTTGAATCACTAAGTAACCTGAATTTGGACCTTCAGGAGGTAATGAAAGTGCATCTGGATTCCTTTGGTAGTAAGACAGAGGCCTTGTTACATACATTTTCAGCAAAAAAAGAAAAAAAAAACCAACTTTGTTAGTTTCTGTCTAAAGAGATATACATATAATGTCAATAATTTTCTTATCTCTTCACATGTACATGAAGAATAGTCAAATTTTATGAGATTACTCAACGTAGGCAACTCCAATTGTTCAAAGAAACCAGCTGGCTAGGCAACATGTTGATAAGTTTCTTTTTTAAGTCTTGGGATGACTTTTCCACACTCTTTTACAAGGGCTTAATCAAGAAAATATACTGCAGCAAAACAACTTTTTATTTAAATATCCTGTCATGCTGTTTCTAAGAAGGTTGGTAAAGCTTTACTAAATGAAAAATCTATTAGGACATTACTATTATTATTTGTCTACAACAATAAATTATTCTTTTCAGCCTAGACTATATGACTAACTGTTCTGGTAGAGACTTGAGAAGCTTCAATTGAAATTAAACAAAGCTCAGGATGACCATTTTATCCTTCAAAACATGCAATTTTGAGGACACTAGGAACCAATTCCATTTTATATCTTAAAATAGAAAACATTGGAATCGATGTGGTTTGCTGCAGAAAGTCAACCTAAGACTAACAGAAAGCCCAAAAGAAAAACTATCAATAACATGGAGACTTGGGGCCCATCGTGGGGTCTAGTCAGACCAGGACGGAGAGAGGTTTTCCTCTCAGGCAACTCAAAAGACTCCTTATACACTAGCTTAGTCGATAAAGTTGAACATTTCCTAGAGGGTGCTTATACTACAAGGTTTGAGTATGCCAGTTGCAGCCTTTTTCCCCCACGAAGAGGTCCAATAAACAAAATCTGTAGGACTCAAAAGTGAAGAATCAGCATGCAAGTAAACTAAATTAGGGGACTACAGCAAAAAAATGTTTGAACTCTGTACATTTATCAGAACTTTTTGATGAAAGCATACACGATATTGTGTTATGGAGTCAATTCCGAAAAGAAATGAACAGTATAAAAGATTCCTGCTTGATATTATAATGGTGACACTGCAACTACTATCATATGTTCAACTGCCTGATCTCAACATGAAACAGCAAGATGTTCTTGATGCTTTTCCCAAAACTGATGATTCCACTAAGACAGAAGTAACAAGAATAACTAGCAACTGATTGTTATTACCTAATCTCATTCATACTGATCTGGGATAAGAGGGGAGATTCATAGGAAGGCTACATTGAGGGGTGCTGGTCTGCCGCGTCAGTACCACAGTAGTGAGGGAGTTAGATGAACACACCATGCTCTGGAGTAAGACAGGACCAGCATTCGCCATGAAAATATGTATCTTAGCCACCCTACATCAAACCTCAGGTGTGAATTTTCAAATTGCTAGGACTGGAATAATAAAAACCTGATATTGGAGATTCTATCTAAGCAACAACAACAACAACAACATACCCCAGTGCCTCAAAAGGCTCCCGCTCATTGCGGGGTGAGGGGGGGTCGGATGTACGCAGCCTAACCCTATGTTTAAAAACATAAAGCGGCTGTTTCCAGATGACCCATGAGGAGCGTCGAAAGTTGCATTGACTAACTACTACTTCACAAACAAAAAAAAGCGCAAATAGTTTAAAGAGTCATTTTGCTTTATTCCATTATACTCCAAGGCCAAAAAATAGTCAATCTTTGGCTCCATCTGAGATTGATGGAAATATATCTTCAATACAATACATTGTTTTATCGTCATAACGAGCCAAAGCCCTCTGGCGGCCACACCTGCATATGCAAAAAACAAGGGACAGCTAATTAGTTCTACTCTACCTACCAGATTTTCAAATGGTTACCACACGCCCCCAATGTTTATGCACCAATAACCATATACAATATCAATATTGTTGATGTGAGTCGATGAATTTGCATAAAGGAGTGCTCCAAGTAAAGGTAACAAACCATCATATAATGAAATTTAAGGACTTCAACAGTATATGATGGCTATGTTAAGAATAGGACAGCCCTTATGTTGCTCAAGATGTAAAGACGGATAAACTGAAATTTCATATGAGACTTGGAGTTAGCAGAGTTCTGGATAACGTGCCTAAGCTGTTGGCTAGAGTTTTCTAGTCGTAAATGTGAACTTTAACTGTAAACACCATTCCCAGATGCTAATCCAACCGCAGGTAAAGTAATTTAAGAAGTTGAGGATTCATTAATATGGCTTGAATGACTTTATTAACAGGACGACCTACAACTGACCAAATGGAAAAACTCAACTCATGCAGACCTTTTGAAGAAATCACCAATCAGCAATTTCTAGGCCAAGTAATTAGTACTGATTTGAACCTTCATAGGAATAACATTTGTACGCTTTGGTTTGTGTAAGATTATCTATTTTTTGGCAAAATGCTTATGTAAGTGGTTATTCTCCAGAACATCAATAAACTGTTAGTCACCCACACACAAAATGCAAGCTTTAGAACTTTTACAAATAGAAGGATGATGATAAGTTCAGTCTCACTTAGTAACTTACTCTACACAGCACTTTTCCAATGATAAGGCCACAAGGGATTGGCCCCAGTTGCCGTGAATCCTTTGAAGCATAGATGTTATCTCCCTGAATCCAAGCATGCCCCTTTGGAACCTAGATAACCCCACACCAAGAAAAACGAAAAGGAAGGGGGAAAAACAAAGACACAATAAGAATATAGGGCATTAAAAATAAAACTACAGGATATTATGGAAGAAGAAAATAATATATCACCTCATTCACATAGTAAAGCAGTGGAATGTCACCTCAAATTACAGAAACTTTTTGTCTTCCATCTACATATATTTATTACACAACGAAGAATTCCAAGCCAGTTTCGAATTGTTATTTCAGGAAGTATTTCAGAAAATCAGCATGAAAATGCTACAAAGCATGTAGCATCTGAATTAACTAAAAATTATCTTAGCATTTGTTAGAAGTGCTTCAAATAAAGTATTTATTTATCTATAGAGGACAAGGCCCATCATCCATTGAGTTCATCACTGGCCCATGGTGTTCTCGGTTATCAAAAAATAAAATTCAATTCTTATTTTGAGGTGAAATGCAGCAAAAGCAAAAGATTCACATACTCTAGCCAAAATGGAAGCGCCATTAGCTATCAGAAACTGAAGGTGCTACTGGAAACAGCAATGAGTGAGAAAAACTAAGTGTGTAAGCATAAGGAAGCTCGGTAACGCCATGCCTAATGTTGTTTTCAGAACCCAAATTTCAGATTTCCCGAGTGAATTGAAGCCACATTATCCTAGGTCCTGGCAATTACAAAATCCTAAAGAAGACACTAAGATCCAATAATCAGCACATGACAAGGCATTTTTTTGCACACCCTATGTTAATTTGAATTAGAGTACTTCCCAAGCGATTAGTGGATGTTTTTGGTCTTTTGTGGTTCTCTATACAACAACTATGCCTCACCGCTAAACTAGTTAGCGTCAACTACATGAATCATCGATATCCATTCTACATTGATTCAGCCAGTTTCATCTAATAGTTAATAATAGTAGAGCTCCTAACAGTAGAAGTTGCTCGCTTTCACATACAAATCTCTAAGAAGATGTTTGGCAAACACTGAACCTATGCGACAAAACAAAACCCACTATAGTCCCACAAGTGGGTCTAGGGACGACCCCTACCTTTGTGGGGAAGAGAGGTTGTTTTGATAGACCATCGGCTCAAAAAAATCATTTTTCAGAAAATTGTTTGAAGGAAATGCGCAAGTAAAAAGCTGTGATGAGAATATTGAAGAAAGACTAACAAACAAAAGAAATGACATTAGTACTAAAAATGAAGTATAAGATAATGCTAGAATAAAAGTAATAATACTAATAAGGGAACAAACAGACATGCTCTAGACTAGAACCCTACTCTACTCTCTACTACCTATGAACCCCCTAACCTATTCATCAACATCCATGCTCTCTTACTACTATTTAGGGTCACGTTCTCGGTAAGTATATTAATGAGGCCTAAGCCCTAATCCTAACAAATTGGTTTAACCAATGGATCTATTGCTTCCATTATATTATCTTCTTAACTAGGTTTGCATGAATTATTGGTCTTTTGAAACAACTTCACTCCACAGTATTTTACATCTATAATGTTATCTTTAAACAGCTTTAACCATCCTAGAGTCTGAACAACGGGCAACCAAATTTGGAGGTCTGTATAGGCCAAACCATCTATAATGACCTCCTTTCATCTATAATGAAAGGCTGGAAAACTAGGAAGTCAAAAGAGTAAATATACAATTTTTATCTCAATTGCTTAAATAAGTAAAGAGACTCCAAGAATTTAGAGCATTCACTGCAGTAACTGTGTGTTATATCTAACTTAGTTGAAAGCTAAACGAAGAACAAAGAGATTTGAGTCTATAAGCACAGACAGAAGACAGAACATTAGGAAAAATAAAGACAGTGAATCTGCAGGTCAATGACAAAGATGGAACATAGTTATAGAACTTAAGCAACCACAAGTCTTAAAAAGATGTGTTAAAAATTGGCTTGGCAGTCATGTAGCTCCTCTAAAATCAAGTCATTTGCCTGTCACCCATTGCCACAAGTGTCATAAATACCCAAAGCCCCCATCTCTGAAGGAGCTAATCCCAGGACACTTTTGTTTAAAAGCTCCTGACTTGACCCTATCTATTAAGGGGCTAATCCTAGGACACTTTTGTTTAAAAGCTCCTGACTTGACCCTATCTATAAAGGGGCTAATCTCAGGACACTTTTGTTTAAAAGCTCCTGACTTGCCCCTATCTGTAAAGGGGCTAATCTCAGGACATTTCTGTTTAAAACCTCCTGACTCGCCCCTATCTATAAAGGGACTAATCCTAGGACATTTCTGTTTAAAAGCTCCTGACTCACCCCAATCTATAAAGGGGCTAATCTCAGGACATTTCTGTTTAAAAGCCCCTGACACACTCCCTGTCTCTGCAGAGGCTAATCCTAGGACATTTATGTTTAAAAGCTCCTGACTCACCCCCTATATCTAAAGGGTCTAATCCTTGGGCATTTTCCTTTAAGCTTTCCAATGACTTCTACATTACAGCAATAACTCAAGCAGACATATGTTCATATAATAAACCAAGAAAAGGAACAAACTATGGCTCCTCAAATTGAACAACCATCAACAATCAATCCACAAATCGAAAAGTGGCAAAATCACACAGTAAAAATGAGCACACCTTGACGCTGACATATCGGTCACTTCTTGAAGGGTCGGGTAGAAAAGTAACAGTATCTCCCTCCATACCAAGTATCCGTTTAGTTACAGTCCTTCTAGGGTTCTCAGGTGACCGAGCAACAATTACATCTCCGGGTCCCAGTTTATCCAACAACGGCGACAAATGTTCTACCAGCAAAACGTCTCCGGTAAGATTCAAGGTCGGCAGCATGCTCGGACCGTACACCTAAACCAGTACAAAAATTAATCAGTAAAACTTAGTTTCTAACCCCCCCAAAAAAAAAACACAAAAGTGCAGATAAAATTGTAGAAATAGCTACCTACCATTACAGGAGAGAAAAGATAGTTGTTTGTTACATGTAATAAGCAGAGGAATTTGGCGACAAGAAGTGATTGTTGAATTCCGTCTTTGGCTTTGGATTTCCATTGACTCAAGTACTGAAACATTCGCATTATCTTCTTCAAACTTCACAAATCAATTTCATGAATTAAGGATTTGGGACTTCCTAGAGTTTCAGAAATTAAAACATCTATTTTTATATTCACAGTTTAATTACTATTCCCTTACTTGGGGTAATTATATTTTGTAAGGGAAAATGACGCTTTTAGTCGTTGAGTTATTATGTAACTTCTATTTTAATTCTTGTCTTATTTGATTAAGCATTCTTAACGTTTAATTAAGTAATATACGTTATTTCAATTCGATGATTAATGGATATCATCAAATTTAAGACTAACAACTATTAATAAGGATATTTTGAGAATAACATATAAATTTCATTTTCTTTATTAAATAAAAATTAAAATCATCTCTTCTTCTTGGTTACCCAAAAAAAAAAAATCTTCTTCTTTAATTCTCCAAAGAAATTAATGGAATGGGATTATTCCCAAAGTTGCAAGTGGTTTATATTCACATCAAAGGCAAGTTTATTTTATAATTTCATATTTTATGCCTGCAACTACAAAAAAAAAAAAAAAAAAAAAGAGTGGTTTTTTTTTGAGATAACACATAGATTTTTTTGACTTGAAACTACAAAAACAAATCTTTAGCAGAAATCCCAGAAATTAAATCAAGATGACCATAACTCAAAGCCCCTGAAACATTCGTAACTATAGTTATAATAGTATTTGTATAATTCGTTATACAATTCGCAGTTTTTGTGTAGCATTTGTATATTTTGCAATACAATTTGTGCACAACGTGTATATAATTCGCTATATAATTCACAGTGTTTATATATTTCGAGTATGCAATCTTTGTCTTTTTATGCGATTGCAGTTGTTCTTGACTTTTGTGGACGAAAATTTTTGTAGTAATGAATATTGTAATGACCCTCCAAGTCATTCAATGTAACTACGTATTTCGCCCCGGTTAGAACGTTCCTATAACGATTTCAAATTATTTGTGACTTGCTGACACTAATAGTTCGATCGTCTAGTCGCTCATTTGAAAAAAAGTGCAGTTTTTCGTATTAAAGGTCAAGATTAGATTTATCTATCCGAGATAAGGTAGGAACCATCGTAACCTTTAACTAGTATGTATTTATTTCTTAGCGTAGCTTTTAATTAGGTAGTTAAAATGGGAACAAATAGCCACAATAACGAAACTATTTGTATGCATCTTAATGAAATTTGATTTAATTGAAGAAAAATAATAATTTATCCGATATGGCAATCCTAATTAAGACGTACATGCACCATGTGTTATATATTAAAACCCAAATGGCTTAGGATCATTTAGGGCACAGTTTTCCTACTCCTAAAATGGTTTCCAAAAATAGTTTAGTCCTATTCCTATAAGGTTTCTAAATACATAAATAATACATTTTTTTTTCTTTTATTCACCCAAAAAGGAAAATCCTAATCCTAAAAGGATTATGACACGTACTTCAACTATGAATCCTAGATGTATAAATCAAGAATTACAATTATAAAATCGTGCCTTGCCTAAGAGTTCTTTAGTATTACTTTTTTTCTTACATACCTATACTTGGTGTCAAAAACGATAGATGTCCAACCCTCCTACATACTTCTACTTTATTTTCTTTATTATTTTACCACTACTATATTTTCTTATGGTCGAAATCATATGGAAGTGTCTTCACAAAGATTCACCACCACCTCAGGCAAATCATGTCTCAGAAATTCGACAAGATCATGATGTGACAACAGAAAGAGCTCGAGCAATGGAAGTAGTCATAGATATTCTTGATGAACCAAAAATTAAAGGAACAAACAGTGACTGTTGCATCTGTTTAGGTGAATTTGAACAAGAAGAAGAAGCTACACGTGAATTGGTACTTTCAGGTTGTTGTCATAGGTTTCATGCTGCTTGTATTATTCCATGGTTATTAGCAAAAAACAAGACATGCCCCTTTTGTCGCGCTTGCATCAGTACTATGGTTGAAGATTTGGTTAAGTCGTTTAACGACCATCAAGGTTAACAAGTGATGAGGGTTCACTTGTGTAAATTGTAATAGCAATGCACTTTTCTTGATGTGGTACTAAATTCTATGTACAACACAATTTTTTAATTTTTTTTTTCAGGAAAGTCGTTTATCATATTGTAAATTTGTTTTGTCTTGTACTTTATTCTGATATCGAATTGACAATTGTAAACTAAGAATATAGTATGATAACTAAAATTTAAAATTTAGTTAGTTTTGACAAACTTTAAACTTGATTGATATCTCTATTTTCTGTGGTTTTATAAGTAAATCTCTCAAACATTATGCTTTCCTTTTGGAGGAATTTTAGGAAAACCAAATATATTGATTAATAAGAATTTGTTTATCGTGTCCCAATAGTATATTTTGTTTTTGTTTATAGAAAGGAAATTTTGGATAACACCGGTATCGTGCGTGATAGGCCTGGATGGCACAGACGGTCGAAAATATATAGACGCTTGATGAGTTCGAGAAATTAATTATCATAGTCTTGTTTGAGTTAAGGATCAAAAATACACTTAAACTATATTATTTTACTGAGTTTCCTATTTGAACTATTATCGATGATTAGCAAAAATGTGGTAAATTCAAGGGAAGAATAATAAAGAATGTGGATACAAATATCAACCAAAGAAAGCCAAGAGTAATACATGGCATTATTAGTAATGTGGACTTTTATTAGCCAAATTATAAAGAATGCTGGAACTCCATATTGCTGTATTAGGAGCTGAAAATTACAACCTGTATGAGTATATGAGCATAGTGAAGCACTTTCGTCCTGGTCGCGATCCCATTCAAACTATAGTAATAGCTTCAACACTATGCCTCAGATATGGTTAGATATACAGAGCTTCAAGAGAATGATATACCAAAGGTGTATACTGTGTTTTCATCTATTCAATTCTCTCCAGATTATACTGCACAATTTCCTCAAGTGCTACTCGGAAAGGACTAGGCGG
This sequence comes from Solanum clarkiae, assembly GCA_011800125.2. Taxonomy (NCBI): domain Eukaryota; kingdom Viridiplantae; phylum Streptophyta; class Magnoliopsida; order Solanales; family Solanaceae; genus Solanum; species Solanum clarkiae. Next base: position 5,856,125 of record JAABOM020000092.1, read on the forward strand.
AAGGCATTTTAGGTTCTGCATTGCTAAATCAGCTTTCTCCTTTGCCAAATCCTGAGCCTGCTGGATTCCCCCGCAGGTCTTCACTAGATTGATGGCCTCGTCAAGAGAACCAGAATCGTGAAATTCTGATTCGATTATGTTTCTAAGTTTTGGCTCTTTCTTCAGTGCAAATAGTACTGGTGCAGTAAGGTTTCCCTTGGCTAAATCACTTCCAGCTGGCTTTCCCAATTGTTCTGCTGATTGAGTAAAGTCCAATATGTCATCAACAACCTGGAATGATAAGCCAAGATTCTTCCCGTATTGAAACATCTGTTCACTAATATCCCTGTCAACGTCACTGAAAATGGCAGCTCCTTTGGTGCTTGCAGCAATCAAGGAGGCTGTTTTATAGTAACTCTTGAGCAAATATTCTTCCATTTCAACGTCACAGTCGAACAAATTAGAAGCCTGCTTTATTTCACCACTTGCAAAGTCTTTAATAACCTGCCATAAAAACCAATAACCACAAAGGTTGTTGAGGTACAACGAACTAATACTGATATCAATGTTGCCAATTTTACAACATGTACAAACCGAGAAGGTCTTGAGATACCTGACTGATGAGCTTTATGACTTCAAGGTTTTCAAGGTTAGCTAGGTACCAGGACGACTGTGCAAACATAAAATCACCAGCCAGTACTGCCACTCTAGTACCATATAATTGGTGAACAGTCTCCTTTCCTGCATTAGAAGGTTTTTTAAAAGGTCAATACTAGGAAGCAAAGGAGAAGGTATAATAGTTGTACAGAGTCCAACAACTTTTTAGAAAGCATACAAATGAGACATGCCGAGAAGGTCACAGAAACCCAAAAAAGAAAAGTAGGAAGAATATATAAACAATAAAGACGTCATCAGATGAGCTCTTGCTAACCAAGCAAGTTCCCTGGACTAATCCTTGAGGTAATTAAGGTCCCTGAATTCTCTGGGAGAGCAGGGGAGATCATCTTTCGCGGAAGCAAGCCAACCACATCAAGCCAGGTAGCAAGAACCTCATGTAGATTAATCAGGACAGCATCAATAATAATTAGAATAGCAGTTGAGAAACAAGTAACAAGTCCTAGGAAGTGCGCAAGAAAGAGCTTTGAAACGACAACACCAAATATCGTTGGCATCCACCTACTGGTGTAGTGTCAAAGTTTTCTGGGAGGTCTCTAACAAATAAAAAGGTGTTGTCATCGGCGTAAGTCTGGTTGTTCTGTTAACATCATCTGATGAGATTGTCCGGTAGCCACAGTAGACTCTAGGACATCTTTTATTTCTAGATAATACCATAGTGAAATTCTTCATCAACTAAAACTGTCAGACTTGTGAATCTTTCAAGGATGAGCATGCATCACAGAATCAGAAAGATGACGATATCTTCTTAGATGCTTTCTTCTAAAGATACAGTCCTCATAAATTATTACCAAAATTTTAAATTTTAAGAATGATAGCATCCTCGTTGATTCATGGAAATAACCCTATTCCCACAGGATAAGGTAGAGCTGAAGATCTAGAATAATCTACAAAGCAATAACCACTGAGCATGTACAGTAACCTTTTCAGCCACCCGAATAAAACATTAAACTACAAGCAAGAGTGATAAACATTTTGACTTTTTAAACATTTAAAGATGGTGCATTTGCAGACACAAGCAGAGGAGAATGACAAGTTGCTTAAAATGTTCTACCTCTTCGTCTGTCACTGTCATCCAATACATCATCATGTATCAAGCTTGCAGTATGGATCATTTCAATGATTTCAGCTAACCTTCTGTGTTCTGTGGTGAGTTCCCTGGCAGCAAGCATTTTATAATATTAGCTTAGCTGATATGATGTTGTGACTCGTGAGTCGTGAGTACTACAAGAGAAAAAAATCAGATAGTGTTCCTCACTTTAAGCCAGAAATTTCTGCTGTGGCCCTTGACACTAGGAACACTAAAGCAGGTCTCACCCTTTTGCCACCAGCACTAAAAATCTGCTCAGCTGCAGACATCAAAACTGGGTTCTCTGCACCAACAATCTGAAAAATGATTTCTTTTAGATACAGAATAACGGGAGATATGTTAAAAAGTAAATTTGCCCAATATGCCATCTGAACATTCACGTGGTATTGATCCAATTGACAACATAGTTTAACAAATCCTAATAATAACAAGTGACGATCACTGAGATGAAACTTTTTCAGTTACTCCCGATATGACATCACATTCGTCAACATGTTGACATATGTGCTGTTTATTTATTAGGACATACATTTGAGATACTCTCAGACCTAACTGAGCTTATTTCTCGTGTCAACTCTTTGAATCAAAGTATTACCAAATAACAAATGAAATTGCCAAAAAAACCTAGGACCTTTTAAAACAAACTTCATAAGCTCAAGGTCAAGGTACCTATGTTGGTAGAAGGTAGTAAGTATTTAATGGAATAGTTAAGAAGCAGGATCTATTTCCACTTTTTCTAAGATAATGACAGGGCAATCACTACTAAGAATATATGGAAGCTAGCCCAGATACAATCATTATCCAAACAATAAAAAAGAAAAGAGATACCATTTGGGAGTAACCGTTTTAACTCCTACTCCAATAATCAGGATAAATAAATACATTTATAAAGTCCAGTTCTTCGTCCATACAACCATGACCATTACATAGTCCAAAAATTGCATCTCCCATACATCTAAAGCAGTCCATTTGGGAACAAACTATGCTCATCTGAGCATCATTGAAGTCATAACGACAAGTACAAACATCAGTCATCTGGCGATCCCAGCAGGTATTTGAATAAAACCATGACCAAATACCAAATAAAATCGTCCTAAAAGATCTTCAAGATTAAGATATCATTTGGCGAAGCAATACTGTAACTCCTATTCTTTCGATGTTTAATTCTTGCAAGGCAAATAAACCCAAATATCATCAAATAAACATCACTGTCGATTCCAATTCTTCATCCCCGCCAGCATGACCATGTACTAGTCCAAAATTGTACCTCTCTCCTACATCTACTGCAGTTCATTCAGGAACAACTCGACTGAGCATCAATGAAGTAATTATGGCAAGTACATTAATCATTTGGCAATGCCAACAGCACATAAAGCCAAAGGAATGTATTCCAAATCATGCCAGATAAATGATAGTATGTATTACTTTAGCAGCTAATTCGTCGAAAAATGACCAATAAGATCTATCACATATAATTCATAAAACTATATAGCTGACAAATAACATAATCAAAAGTTGAAACAACAAAGACTGATTAATTAAAGAATGTCCATATAGCACTCACATTCTGCAAGTTCTTGTTTAGTATAAGGAGGTCATCAGAAACCACTTCAAAAACATCAGTCAATGAAATAGGTTTTTCTGACTTATTCAAATCCAAAACTGGTGCCAACCCTGCAATAGAACCACAACAACAATATCTGAAATTATTCCAAGAATGCCCTTACAAAACTATTATGCCTAAAAATTGGATTTTTGAGTAATATACCACTAACTGAAGCCTTAGTTGAAACACCTCCAATTTCTTGTCTGCAAGACAACAATTTCCTACCATTGAATCTTCTACCTGAAATCCTCTTAACAAAGGCATTTGAAGAACACCCACAAGCCAAAAAATCCAATGGAGTTCTCCCAATTTCAAGATTATGGCAAGTCACAGACATCATTTTTGTAACACCCACTTAGCTAAATCACCAGATTTTGCCTTATGAAGTACCAAGATTGCTTTTTTCAATACCCCAAGAGGCAAACAAGAAGGGGAAACTGAACTTATAGCTGCAATTTGAACTCTTGGGTGACCTTTTATATTGAGTGGATAAAAAAGAACCACATAAAAATGGAGACTTGATCTGATTAGTGACAGAAAATGGAAGAAAGGGACAGTTGGGCTGTGTTTTCAACTCTTAAATTTCTCGAACACTCAAATTTAGTACAACAATATCATCCAATACAGAAGCGATGAGCTTCGAGCCAAATATGGAGTGGACCTTATCTCTGCTTTCAAAAATATTTAAGGCCAAAGTTACGGTCAGATTCATTTTAATTGAATTTGTGAGATAATACACGTATATTATAAAAACATATTTAAAATAAAATTCAAATCAATACTTTTCATTATTTTACTCTATAAAGTTATAAATATGTAGTAAAAAGATAAATATAAAAAAAATAATATAAATTTTAAACTTTAAATAATTTAATTATAACAATTTAATTATAATGACTATTAAAAAAATCTCAAAAATTTAATTAATTTACGATAGAGAATGTACCATATAATAATAAGTACTACTAATATTTGTAAAACTATTTGTTTCTTGAATTTTTTTGAGGTTGTATAAGAGTAATGTGATGTACACTGTATGTACCACAAAATGATGCTTCCCCTTCTCAAATGATGTGACATAGTTATAAGTTTTTTGGTTAAAATTTTTTATGTTTTTTTTTCAGATATTTTCATGATCAAATTTTAAGGCCTAATTGTATATGGATTATGAAAATCATGATTTGTAATCATGATAATTTAAAGTTAAAATTTTATTTAAATATATAATTTAAATTTTGCAAGTTTTATTTTTCTCATAATTATAAAAATTCATAAATTGTGAAAATTATCAAACTATTCTCAATTTTTATTCAGTTTGATCAAATAAGCAAATTATTGTTTATTTGAATATCTTAAACTATTACCAACTATTTATAAAGACGCTTCTCGAAACTTGTGAAACTCTCCATAAGCACCATGGTACTTCAGATATGTTTTTGCGTCTTTATTCCTTGCTAATCGTTATTTTATACAACATCAAGAAGGGTCGCCTCAATAAATTTAAGAATTTAAAGCTAAATTCATAGAGCGGCCTCATAGAAAAATTAAATAAGACGTTATAAAGTAAGAATGTAAATAATATAAATTGTCAATGAAGAATATATAAATAGAGTTAGAAAAGTAAAACATGATTCAAGATTTTGAAAAGTTTATACTATGATATTGAAATAGTTGTGCATAATAAGTTGATATAGTGATATTAAAGCAATGTTGACTAGTTTTAATGCTTGAAATTTGTAGAAGACACCAAAAAATAAATTTAATCATTTTATAAACAAACAACAATAGATTTTACAGAATGTAGAAAGTTTGACCATCCTGGAGACTTTAGAACATCCAATAATGAAAAAATAAAAATAGCGAAAGAGAATTAAGAAAAAGTAAATATAAGAACAACAATGTTGGTTCACGATAATCATCATAATATAAATAGAGCAAAAAAAAAAATAGTCACATAAAAAAGGATGTTATAATTAATTAAATACTATTTCATTTATCAATATTACAATGGTGTTTTTTAATCCAAGTTTTTTTTTTCAAATTTATCAATTCATGAAATTTTTTTAACAATATATACATCTTTCGAAGAAATGAGAACTCTTAAAAAATTGAGGCTCCGAACAATTATTTTAGTGGCGTTATAATTGAGACAGTCCTGCAATCAAATAGTACTAGTTACGTTACATCTTAGAAAGATTGATAAAACTCGTGAGACTTTTCTCATGTTTTTATGGATCAAACAAAGGAAACATGAATTTTACTGTTATAAGTATATCATGAAATTTTTCTTGCATAGTTGCATGAAGATCGTGACTCTTCTTTTATGTTCATTGAATTCATGCATGAAGCTCATGACTTTAGTTTTCTGTTCAAAATTTAGTAAAGCACTTAACAACAATAATACATTGCCAAATGTCTCTAGAATTATTGAGAGACTAAATAAGTAAATATATAGTTAATTTCTCTTGTAGTAGGATATACTCTAATTTTTTAGGGGTATGCATTAGTCAGTTCGATTCAATTTTATTGATTTTTAATTTTTTTAATATACTAAATCAATAAGATACTTTTTATCAGTTTATCGATTTTTTATTCTTAACGGTTCAGTTGTCAATTTATCCAATAAGAAAATACTCATAAAATAAATATATGACTTCTCACTTCTCTAACAATTTGATGCAATATGTTGAGATACAGTAAAACAAACAAATCAATTGAATACCTAAACTTAATAATATGCAATATTTGACCTCATATTCTAATTTACTTTCCAACAAAAGGGTTATACATTAGAAATCAAGTAAATACATGACTTATGAGTATCGATTTAGTATCAAGTAATGTAAATTATTACTATATTTTTAATATCTATGAAGGGATAAAGTAGTAAATTATTATAGTCGTAATGGATGGTTTACCCAATAATAAAAATCGAAATCGAACCAGTAACCCGATAATTTTTTTTCTAAAATCATTAAAAGCTCATTAACCCGATAACAATAAACCAATAATATTTTTTCGATTCAATTTATTTATCGCTCGATTCAATTTTTGCACAACCCTACTTATCATTCAATAATTGAATACTTTTATATTTAAAAATGAGCCAACGTCAAATAATTAATGCTCTCGTCAAATAATTATTCATTCAATCGGTTGAAATTTAGAGAATTATTCAATTTTTTAATACTTTTAAATAATTAAAATTATTAATTATTATGATTTACAGTAATTTTTAAATAATATATAGTATTTTTTTGGTCTCAATTTTACGTGGCACAGATAGAATTTTAAGAATAAACTAAATTTGTATATATTTTTCAATTATTTTAAGTTAATAATGTTATTTTCAAATAATATATGTTACTTTTTTGTTCTAATTTATGTGACACTGATAAAATTATGAGTTAAAATAATTTTTTATTTATCCTTTAAAATTTAAATATTTTAAGTTATAAATTATCATAATTTATAGAATTTTTTACATAATTTTTAAATATTTAAAATAAATTAAACTAAATAACAAAAGTATAAAATTATATAAATATCCTCGACTAGAAGTATAAATCCTCACTAGAACTATTAGATCCATGTATACTCCTTAATTCCACTCACTTCTATTTGTTATGGATTTGACTTGGTATATTCATTAAGAAAATAATTATTAATATAGGTATTTTATCATATTAGTTTTATTAATTAATATTTAATATTAGATCTTGAAAATTAATTTGGAGAATAATTTTTAATGCTAAGCAAAATATATATATATATAAGAAGTATTTTTCTTGATACAAGTAAAGTATACCAAGACTTAATGTAATATGAGTTAATTGTAGGTACAATTCTGATATTTCAAAACTCAAACACTTATATCTTTAAATTATACAAATTCTACACAACTATAAAGATATTATTCCTATTATAAAAGGACTCTAAATAACGCCTTTAATAATAGGAATTGTGCGTTCATTTAACTAAGTAAATTTAAGATGATTTGAAATGGTATAATAATTTATAAATAATCAAACTAAAAAAGAAGAAGAGAAATTCACATTTAAGAAAATCTTATATTAGCTAATAGGCAAAAAAGAAAAAATAAATGAAGGCCAGTTGTTTAAAGTGTATGACGATGACGACAACAATATATCCTGTGAAATTCTACAAGATAGGATTAGGGATGTCAATGAGGCGGGTGTGAGGTAATACCTGCAAGGAGTTTACCCACCCTGTCGACCCCGCATAACATAATATTTTATTTTTTACTCTCCCCGCATTAACCTGCCTCGCAAAACTTTTAAAGCTTTTTTCGGAGAATATCAATTAGGGATGACAATGGGCTGGGCCGATTGCGGGGCAGGGTGGGTTATTATATTTGCGGGATAGTACTGGTTAATATTTTTGTAGAGCAGGGCGGGCCGGTTACAAATTTTTTTTTAAAGAATACGCGGGCGGGTGCGGGTGCGGATTAGGGTTTTTTTTCAGTATAAAATTAGAGCTTCCTCTCTGGTCTCTTCCAAAATTAGGATTAGCCAGCCGCCATAGCAGAAGCTAGAAGAGCTTGTTTTGTACTAGAAGAGCAGATCTTTTTCGACAACTCCATAGCAGAAGCTAGAAGAGCGGATTGCTTTTGACAGAAGTTTTCTTCATCTCTCCATATTCGGTAATGCTCTATTGCGATCTGCATACAACTTTTTTTCGATCTGAATTTCTTCTTCTACAAAATCAGAGTTGCACTCATTTTTTTCGATTTGAAATATGTAGTTCATGATTTGGTATTAAAATTGAATCTTTTTTATGATAATAGTGCTGTTAAATCTTTCTTGGTTTATATGTACTTGACATGTGGGGTTATGGGGTATGCATCTAATGTGTTTGATGAAATTCCTGTGAGAGATGTGATTTCTTGGACTATCATTAGAAAAGGGTGTGTAGAGAATGTGTTTGATGAAATTCCTGTGAGAGATACGCTTGTTCCTATACTTGTATGACTACAAATCCTAACTAGACATAAATTAAGTACACAATACTCGAATAAGTAACACATGACAAAGACCAATGTCATGACAAAGATCAAAAGCCGCTAGAAGCATGTTGTCTTGAAACTCCGCGAATACACATTCATTGCTCTGGAAGTTGCATGCCCTGATATTTGCTAGACTATTGTCACGGACCTAGAACTCACGCTAGCACTTCCGTGCAGTACTAGTCAGTTTGCTCATGATTCTTTCACGATTTTGCAAACACTAGTAAGCCTTTCACCGTTAGACCGCTAAGGAAACGCTAGATAAAGAAAGACAAGAGAGCTTTTAGAAGGAAGACTTCCTTAATGCTTGGAAGAATGCTTTACAACTTAGTTGCTTGGAATATTTCTGGATTGATGCCTAACAAACAAAATGGCCCTCCTATTTATACTACATCCTAGAGGCCAAGGTGTAAATAATATTTACACAAGAAGTTCCTACATATTTACACTTTTGTCATTCTCTAGACTCTTGTACCCAATTTTAGAGAGGACTATAGACTATAAGAACTCTCCACACGTTTCTACATGTCTCTGGAAGCTTCTAGGTCTCTCTAGTCTAGTCTTTAATGTTCTGCACAATTCTAGAGAATTCTAGAGCACTCCAAAGCACAGCGAACACGTTTTTGCACTATTTTGAAGCGGAATATAGGCGGGACGTGTCATTCTCCCCTACCTAATGATGCAACGACCTCAACGCATTGCTTCTGTTAGAAACTCCCCTGTCTCCACCTTCGGACAGCCGCAAGTTTTTATGCCGTCCCCTTGTGGTCTCGTCCGGAGTTCGCACCTTTTCCATGCCTGAAGTGTCCTGCTGCTGTGGGTAGTCTCTGTTCTCACTTGGCTTCCTTCGTCGGTTTCTCCTCCGACAGCTCTTCCTTCCAGCAGGCATGGAACACGATAATGGCTTGCTATCTTGGATCCCCTCCACTAGCCACAAGGCCGATAGCTGAAATTGTCACTCTGACTTGGGCATCTGCACTAAGGGAACCATATAGAAACCTCCATGCTCCAAGACAACGAGTTGTTGAAGGTAGGGGTCGATTACCACATGGCACTTCCGGAAAAATTCTCGCCCAAGGATGATGTCAAAGAGATCTACCAGGGTGACATGAAAGTTGGTCTTGCCATGTCACTCTCCTAATGCTATGTCGACTCCCTGAGCAATGCCACATATGGGAGTCATTGGCGCATTGACTGTCCTAAGTTGCGCATTACTTAGGTTGTATTTCAGCCCCTACTTGGTTGTCGCAGACTTATTCACAATGTTAACCTCTGCGCCTGTGTCGACCATGGCACGAGCGGGACACCTATCGATCGCCATGTCTACGTATTGAGCACGGAACCCCTTTGGCTTTTTTAGTTCTCGCTTGATGGTCCCACACAACCCAATCATGCCTGCCTGTGCTGTGTCCGAATCTTCTCCTGAGTCTTGCACCTCCTTCTGTGCCTTCTACTCCTTCTGTTCTCGCAGTATGGCTCCAAGGCTCTTCAATCCGAGGCACCTCTTGCAACTATGTGGCTCCCCGCATGGGTAGCACTTGAGCACTTTCTCGGGCTGCACCCTGCCCTCTCCATTGCTTTGTCTCTCGGACCTCCTATTATCAGGCCTACCGGTGTCATGATACTTGTAATGTGGCTGCCAACCCCGACCTTTGCCACCATCTCCCCTACCTTGGTCATGACCACCATCTGAGTCCTCCACTCGGTCTTCCCTTTGCCTGTCATGTTGAGCGTCCGTCAAAGCCTCTGCCTGTATGATGGCCTCGTCAAAGGTGGGAACCTGTCGAAGCTTCAGCTCTGTCTTGGCCCAACCCTGCAATCCATCCATAAAGTAGAACAATATGTCCTCCTCCGTGAGGCTGGGGATTTGAAGCGTGAGGGTAGTGAACTTCTTTATGTAAGCCTTCATACTACCTGTCTGCCTCAACCCCCTAAGCCTACATTTGGCTTCATAGACGACATTGTTGGGTAGAAGGTCTTCTTCAACTCTGCATTAAATTATTCCCACCTGCTGATCATGTAGAGTCCCCTTCCTATCTCAGCATCCTTTCGCTTCCACCACAGCATCGCCATCTCGGTCAAATACATCACCGCTGTATTGACCTTCGTCTCGTCACTCTTACCTTGTTACACTTGAAGTAATTCTCCAAGTGCCATAAGAAGTTCTCTACCTCTTGTGCGTCTCGAACGCCTTTGAAGACAGGTGGCTTGGGAGCCTCAATCCTGGCCTCCCCTGGTCCTGCAATCCCAATTTATCTTCCCTCAGCCACGCCTTCCTCAAGTGCCCTCAGCTTTACACTCATAACCTCCATGGTGTCGCCTATTGTTTTCATGGTGGCACTTTTGGCCTTCATCTTGCTTAGTGCCTCCATGAGCCGGCACTCTAAGGAAGTGATGGTCTCCCTCATCTCGAGCCCCGCTGCCTGACAACTGTCCAACCCCTTCTGGATGTTTTCATTCTCCTCAAGAGTGAACTCCTCCAAGGTCTGAAATACTCCATCAAATTGATTCAAGCGATGGCGTAAGAACTCTACTGCTCTCTGGGTAGTATCCACCCTCTCGACCCATCTTTTGCCAAGTGGGATGTCGCCGAGATCTTCACCTCGCTCATCGTCGCTCAACTCTGCAGCCGAAAGTGAGTAGCTTGCTATAGCCTCGCTTGGTGTCAGTGTGACCGGCACCTCCCCAACCTTCTTGGATCCTTTCTTCCCCTTTCGTTTCTTGCCAATATCCAGTATAACGTTAGAGGTGGTGGCGTTGATGTCTCTTTCACTGGTCATGCTTCCTTTAGTACAAACCTGCTCTGATACCACTCTGTCACGGACCTAGAACTTACGCTAGCACTTCCGTGCGGCATTAGTCAGTTTGCTCACAATTCTATCACGATCTTGCAAATACTAGTAAGTTTTTCACTGTTGGACCGCTAAGGGAACGCTAGATAAAGAAAGACAAGAGAGTTTTTGGAAAGAAGATTTCTTTAATGCTTGGAAGAATACTTTACAACTTAGTTGCTTGGAAGATTTCTGGATTGATGTCTAACAAATGAAATGGCCCTCCTATTTATACTACATCCTAGGGGCCAAGGTGTAAATAATATTTACACAAAAAGTCCCTACATATTTACACTTTAGTCCCTCTCTAGATTCTTCCACCCAATTCTAGAGAGGACTAAAGACTACAAGAACTCTCCATATGTTTCTACATGTCTTTGGAAGCTTCTAAGTCTCTCTAGTCTAGTCTTCAATGTTCTGCACAATTCTAGAGAATTTCAGAGCCCTCCAGAGCATGGTGGACACGTTCTTGCACTGTTTTGAAGCGGAATATAGGCGAGACGTGTCACTATGATCTACTGCTTTTTCCATTGAATCAAGTATCTTCATCCACATTACAATCATAGACTAGTAAAATCAGATACTGAAGAAAAAAGATGATTGTTCAATTTATCTAATGTTTGTGAAGCATTTAATTTTGCAATTATGTTATTTATTGTGGCTAGTCCTGAATGCTCAATTTAGATATAAAATATAGTGTTTGTCATAATTTAACGTGGTCATGTAGATTTGTTGTTGTTAAATTGATTTATGTATCATCCTAGCTCTCTCGATATTTTCTTTGTCATTTGATTTCATCAAGTCTTGAAAATAACAATAAGTTTCTTTTGACTTTTGTTATATAATTTTAGGCCTAAATCTTTGTTAAGGTGACAGGATCAGTATGATGTTGTTTCTGATAAGTAGTCTTCGCTTATCAAGTAGTGTCAAAACTGTCAGGTTAAATGTTGCTATAGGAAATTATGTGAGGTAATCCAGTGTGGATTACAAGTTTTTTTTTTTATGTCAAGCAAATTTGATTTCAAACACAAAACCCCATTTGTATATAATCAGTATTTTCTTCCTAGAGGATTATTTATTTTTGGGTTCTTGAAACGGCAAATTCATACAAGTTTCTCGA
>JAABOM020000092.1:5946381-6003292 GCA_011800125.2 Solanum clarkiae
ATATGAAGAAGTATTATAAAAATAAGGAGTGAAGGTTTTGAATATTATTATATATTGTATTAAAAATAATGTAAATACATATACAAAATAAGGTATAAAAACTGATAAAGAGAAGGGTATATTTGTTATTTTATAAATTTATCCCATGATAATTTGTTATGGCACTAATTTTATTAGTCCCGGGATAAGTGGTTCCTTCTAAGCCAACCAAACTAGTCCCGGGATAAATTGTCCCTTCTAAGCCAACCAAATGAACATTTAAAGGGAGATAAAATTTTATCACGGAATTATTTTCATTTATTTCTTACACCAAACGACCCCTTATAGCATAGTATACAAATGGATATACTCATAGTAAATAAAACTATAGCTATAGAACGTAATTTGGTAAAGAGTAAATAAGGGGCACACTTAAATACTTATTAGTAGTTATTTGTGAAAATTCCTCCTAGCTAGCAACTATCACAATCGAAGATCTGAATCTATTTGTCAGGCTACGATATCATTGAATTCAAAGACACGCATACCATGTGATTATTAAATTTATTTTAATTACAAAGTTTTTTTAAATTTAGGGTTTGGCCAAATTAAAAGAGAGCTAAAAAGAGTTAGGGTACAATCATATAACAATATCAATCATGTTTGTGTCATAATTTTGCATGGAGTCTAGCTCATTATATCGAACTTGTTTAGTGCGAATTATCTCTCTTATGTGATAGGTGAGCTATTGTATATGAACAGGAATTTAATTTGTGTGCATCCAAAGAGTAGAGGCCGCGGGTTTCCCTTGTCATTAAAAAAACAAAACAACTTAAAAAAGGAAAAATTGTATTCATTGTTAGAATTTTTTTTTTTTACTTATTGTTAATGCTCAAACTCATGATTCTTTTAATTAATGACAAAAGGATCTTATCCAACGCATGACAATCTTAAATGGTCTTTCCCTTCATATTTACTATCGTATCTCCTGTTAGTATAAAAAAAAAAGTTCTTATATTTTTGATAAAGTTATTGTTATATTATCAAAAGTTATGATAAGTCTTTATGATTTGATTTTTTTTGTTTGTTTTTTTCAGATTTTATATATAACGAGCGTTTGTGTAATTTAGTACGATATGCATAATAAGTCTTTTTCTGAGGGACACCCATTTATTTATTTATTTTCAGTCCGGCCAATTTCAAGATCTTATTAACTTTCCCACACATATTTAATTTCATACTAATTATGTCTCTAATTTAATAATAAGTTAAAAATTAATTTGCAAAGAACAATTTGTAAGGAAAAACATTGACCAAGAGCTGCTATATAGTCGGTTTGACCATTTAAAAAGTACAATATACAATTTGTGTTCATACACAATATAGTATTATAATCACTAGTACGAATTATTTAATTATTTACTTTTTATAAAAAGCTCAATCTTCTATAACTTTTCTTTAACTTTGCATAATTATTGGCATAATTCAAACGATCCAGACGTGCAAACTTTAATTGATTAAAGTTAACACCACCTTCACTTTACCAACATTTGCTACAAAATTCAAATTTTTTATTAATATAATTAGGAATATATTACTTCCTCCGTCTATTTTAGTTGACAGATATATCAAAAATAGTTATTAATTTAGATAATCAAAATAAAACTAATAATTCGTTGCATATTTGTTATTTTTACTGTATTTATATATTATCACGTGCTTTCTTATCTAGTATCTCCTACTTTTGGGACTTGATATTTTTAGAAGAGGATCTTTCGGAAACAACCTCTCTATTTCTATAAAGTAGTGGTAAAGGTCTACGTACATTTTATCCTCCCCAGACCCCACTTGTGAGATTTCACTGGTATATTATTGTTATTATTTTTCAACTTTGCCCTTAGCATTAATTATTCGAGAATTAAGATATACATATACAGATAAAAATTTAATTATTCATAAGGGACATATTATTCAAATAATATTTCTAATATATGACGGAAAGAGTATTGATTTCGTATTTTAAACTTTCATAAAGTATGATATGACTTGACCAGAAAAGTTTGCAGTACGACCCAAAATTATTAGGTGAATAGTTATAAAAAAGAAAAATCTTTAAATATTGTGAGACATAGACTCGATCGAACCTCATTAAATTTTGAATTAAATAATTTTAAAGCTCATATTTAGGATATCTCTAATCCCATGTTTGTTTTTGAGGGATTTTATTCTTTAAAAATTTCTCCCTTATATATATGTTTATTTATAAAATTTTTATTTGCTTCATTATGTTAGCTTTTTTCCAAAAGAAGAGCCATGCCAACCTTTACTCTTATACATAATTTAATTAGTAATATTTGTCAAATTATTTACAATTTTTCACTTGTACGACAACAATTAATTGATGTTGTCAATATATTAGTGGTTGCATATCCATCTTCTAGGTTTTTGTAAAAAATAGGGGAAAGATTTTAAGGAATCTTAATATATAACTAACTATTCCCTAATTCACTTTTACCTGTCGATGTTTCATTTTTTGAGATCAATTTGATTAAATTTTAAAGTTAAACTATACGAAAAATATTATAAGTTGCAATCCTTCTCATAATATGATGAAAAGTACATCTTAAAATGTTAGTTAAAGTTTATATAGTTTGACATCGATAAATGAAGTTGTGATAAGTAAAAGTGAATGGGAGAAAGTATAACATTATAATATTGTGATGAGTTTTCATCTAACTTCCTTATTTGGACTATTCTTTGATGGGATTTTGTTCTTGGGTTGTTGCATGTGTATATGTACTAAGATTTATATTTGAATAATATATAAAAAAAGATTTATTTAATGTGTGTGTATAAAATATATATACCTGGCTCTCCACTTGATAACACCTAGTAAAACTAACCCAATCAATACAAATCATTTTCACCTCGTATACTGTCCCTTTTGTTAATTTAATTTAATGTTACTCTCCTTGATTAAACATACATATTACTATTTTCTTTGTTTCAAAAAGAATAAATTATTTTGATTTAATATAAAATTTTAAAAAATAAAAAAAATTAATTTTGTGATTTATTAAATATATCAAAATATTCTTTAATTTTTTAATTTAATTATGTCACCTGAAAAATTGAAATGACAATACTGTCGAAAAAAAAAGAGTCATTCTTTTAAAATATACTAAAAAGAAAAGAAACCCATTTTTTTAGTTGAAGAAAGTATTATATTCTCTATATCCCCTTTCAGTTGTCAACAATTTTCATTTTCACAGTTAAATTATATAAATTTCTCTTAACTTTTAAGATACATTTTTTAATTATATTGATATTAAAAAAATTATAATTAATACTATTTTTACATACATTTTAAATATTTGAATTCTTATTTTAAAATATTAAATTATTTAAAAATTAACTTTTAAAAAATAACATGATAATTAAAATGAAACATAAAAAGTAGCCATTTTTATAAAGGAAGGTGTGAAAGAGATTCATTCCATTATTAATATACTAATGTTTTTGGTCTCTGTGCTTTCAATTCCCAAAGCCAACTAAATAATATTTTTTAATGACATAATAGAAAGAGGGACAGCCTATCAACAGTGTTGCCTATAGTTAAAAATATTATAAAAGTAATCATTAGAATAGTGACAATTATATTTTTTTAAAAAAAAGAAATCAATTGTATGTAGTGATCATGTAAAATAACATATTAATATTATTTTATGAGCAAAATTTGAAAAAAAACTAGAATGATCGATGAGAATTCATTTACCTTACAAATTCATTAGCATTTCTTTATTTATCATATCATAGAAAATTGATATTTAATAATTTACTTTTATATTAATCGAACTTTAAGGTGAATATCAGATTTTGCGTGAAAAATAAAAAAAAATCTATAGTCTCGTTGGTCATGTTTGACACTCCTCTCATGTCTAGGCTATCACTCATGACATATAATCTATCACTTTGAATTGCAATCTAATATTTGGATTGATTCGCTCTGATAATAATAATCTAGATGTTTACATATGACCCTTATATATATGAAAGATTACTTTGATAGGTGGGAGAATTCATTTAACATATAAATAATAAATCATATTTGCATTTCTGTGTTTACTCGATGAGAAAAGAGCATCATGTGTTTACTACATAACGTAGCTATATTCTGAATTCTATAACAAATACTCAATACACATGTTCTAATACAATAATGTTCTTATATAGAGTTGTTTCACACGTGTTCATCTGATACAACTAATATCCATCTTATTTAATTGAATTCCACCATTCATCTGAATATAACTCTTTCGTTGATACAATTGATATACGATTGATATATAACTCTTCCTCATGATATAATAACCTGTATTGATACTCGACTGATATAACTCTTCCTTCTGATATATTAGCCTTTATTGATACTCGGCTGATATAACCCTTCCTCCTGATATAATAACATGTATTGATACTCGACTGGTGTAACTCTTCCTCTTGATATAATAACATGTATTGATACTCGACTGATATAACTCTTCCTCTTGCTATAATATCCTGCATTGATACTCGACTAATACAACTCTTCCTTTTGATATAATAACATATTATATTTTGTAAATACACAAATTCTAACTATATCTTATAATTACATTCTAAATTATGACTATTAATGAAATTAAATTTTCTCATTTCATAATGGGGTGAAAATGATTAAGAATTTTAAACATGAATCAACTTTGATGAATTAATTAGATTGAAGATCTAAGCCATTAATTAGATGACCTTTTCTTGAAGATGTTACCAATCCCTCCTGCAAAAAGCTTTAAGATATTTCACTTTGAGTCAAAAACAACATAAAGAATCAAAGTGGTAAAGTGAAAGCATTCTGCCAAGTTTGACCATTTGCATTTTGCCAGCTATATTGAATCAATCAATGTCTTTTTAATTTTTTTTTTTCCAATTTTCAAATCTTAGCCGGCATTCTGTCATTTTGTATCTAGTATTTTTTACTTTTGAGAATGATATATTTAAATTAAGGGTCTTCCAAAAATCATCTCTATCTCTATAATATAGTTGCAGGATTTTACTAGGTAAGTTGTTGTTGGCTTGGCTCCCTGTCATATGAAATTGTGATTTTCAGTTTATATTAAAAATTTAAATATTTAAAAAAAATTAAAATTGTGATTTTCACTTCAAACAATTATGTGAACATGTAATTTAGTATCATAATTTTAAAATTTTCCAAAGAAAAAAAATAATTTGAGATTTCAAATAATAACTTCAAAAAATATTTAGATGTAAAATTTAATCAATAGATTTAGACTTATTCTAAAAGAAGATCTATTATTTTAAATTTTACGAAAAGATTTATACTTAGCGTGAAGAGATTGTTCGGCCATGTGAAAGGATAGTTATATTGAAATATAACTAGTTATCACGCCATTGTTGATTAATAATTATAACAAAATTATGTGTATTTGAAAATTTGTAATCGCAGATATTTGTCTTTAAGAGGAACATGTAATTGTGCAACTTATCAAAGTGGAGCCTTAATTTAGAATATTCCAATATTATATTTATGAGTTGTGGTTCTTTTATTTGATAAGAAGAAATATGAGAAAATTTTGACAGTTCTCATAATTGGTGGAGTTTTCTATAAAATATCTTCATTAGAGAGCAATAATTAAATAAATAAATAATTAATATATCTATGGCAATTTTGAAAATATTAAATTTTTTTGTTTGAATTTGATAATGAATATTTATTTTATCTCAAATAAACTTATCTATAAACTAATATATAATAATGTAAAATTATTACATTGTTGATAAATTTTGTTGATTGCATTTTAAAATCGTAACGCAAACAAATGTGTATCTATGTAAAATAAGAAAGATATTAATGCAAATAAATATTTGTCATTTGTTAGTGGATATGGATGAATATATCCAATACAAATGTATATCTATTTAAGATTTGAAAGATAATTAATGTAAACAAATGTTACTAATTTATTATGAATATAAACGAATGTATTTAATAATAATAGCAATCTATTAGATGAATACAGATCAATTAAAATCAATAAAAATAAATCTATATAAATTTGTGAATATAGATTGCGTTTAAAGGTAAAATAGTTTGTAGATAATGAACTCGTAGGAATATCCCTCGAAAGAAGAATAATCATAATCAGATATTTTTTTTATTAATTTTAAGGACAGAGATAATTTTAAATAATTGAGTTAGAATTTTCCTTAGCGAAGAAGTCTTATCTTATCACTTTTTTGTCCATATATTTTAAAAGTTAATATTATAATAAAATAATAATTTAAAACAAATGATGAAAAGACGATTCTATCTAAAGCTCAATCTTTCAAGGAAAATAAAAAGTTCAAACAACATTTCCAAGACCTTCACACTTTTAATTAATATACTGCTAGTCTTATTGTACACGCTTTGCACATGACTAAAGCGCGTACTTCATTTGGTAACAAACATTATAGAAAAAAATTATATTTAATTATGAACTTATGAAAAGATAAATAATTCACTATAAAAGTAATTTTGATAAATTATTTATTTATAAAAGTCTCACATATCATGATAAAAATTTATGAGTCTTTCCACGGCCGAAGTTCTTATCTTATCATAAATAATTTTATATTTTAATTTTCTTAATTATTAATCGTATCTTTCTTAATTGAACAAAAACATAAATAAGTTTCATTGATTAACCGTGTAAGTGTATGAATTTGTTTAAATGTATAATTCCTTTTTATTAAAATAAGTGATCCTATTATCAGAATATTTATTGATATTTTTATAAATCTTTCTATCACTGCACGAAGCGTGGGTATATTTATTAATTATAAATATAACAACAACAACATACCCCAGTGCCTCAAAAGGCTCCCGCTCATTGCGGGGTGGGGGGGTCGGATGCACGCAGCCTAACCTCTATGTTTAAAAACATAGAGCGACTGTTTCCAGATAACTCATGAGGAGCGTCGAAAGTTGCATTGACTAACTACTACTTCACAAATGAAAGAAGCGCAGACAGTTTAAAGAGTCATTTTGCTTTATTCCATCATACTCCAAAACCAAAAAATAGCCAATATAACTAAATAAGAATTTAAAGAAAAATGGTGAAAAGACGATTTTGTCAAATAACATTTCAACATTTCTAAGGCCTTCACTAGAGGTGTGCAAAACCGAATCGACCGATAAACTGAACCAATAAAAATATTATTGATTTATTATTATTTGGTTATCAGGTTTTTAATGATTTAAAAAAAAAAATTATTGGGTTATCGGTTCGATATCGATTTTTACTATTGAATTATTGGGTAAACCAATAACCCAATAAGATTATAATAATTCATTATTTTACCCCTTCGTACATATGAAATATTAGTAATTTAATAGTAATAGGACTTTACCTATTTTAATCTTTATCGTACTTAAGTGATTAGTTATCCTCTCTAGTATTTAGTTATTAGTCTTTAATCTTTCATACTCCATCTGTTTTTATTAACGCAAACTCTCATTATCATCCCATCGAGTCAATTGAAATCCGAACCGTTAAGGACTTAAAATTGATACACCAAAAACCGTATTGATTTAGCATATTTAAAATCCAAAAACTGATAAGATATAAAATCAAATCGAACCGAACCCCTAGCCTACCCACAGATATATAGATAGATAGTGAGACAGAAAAATGAATGCAATTATTTAAATTAGATTACACTGGAAATAAAATGGAAAGAATTCTAGCAAAAACTGTTTCCCACATTCGAAGCTGGAGGAATCTGAAAATGCCAAAGTCTTCCTACCCCTTTTACCAAATATTTCCTACACAAAAAAAGCTCAGCATAAATTTTCTCTACTTTACGATCCACATCGTGTAAAAACACATGTGTTACCCCATTACTTTTCCTATTTCTTGCCATAACAGCTGCCGAATAAATGGCGGCCATTCTACCTGGTGCCTCTGCAAAATACCCTCGCGGTGCATCTATCATGATTAGATCCCATTCCTTATCGTATACTTCATCTGGTAACATATCTAACGCTAATTTACAGCGATGATTGCCATGCAAAAACGATTTTTCAGCTGAACAATCTGCTTCTTTGTGGTAATGTTCAACCAATTCATCTGCCTGGGACAACATTGTCCGATATTTCACTGTGACGACATTCAGAAATGGAGCATCTTTTCGAATTGTCTCTACCCATTTCGGATCTTCCTCCAGAAACAATGTGCTTCCGCGGGGATTAAAAGCCGCCCACATTTGAGAATCATGACCTAGACCAAATACAAGGAAATTACAGGGGGTACGTTCTTTCAAAACGTCGAAAGATACCCTGATCTCATTCACATTTTGTTGGGGTATCACTCGCGATGTAGCATAGTGTAAAATGGCATCAACTTGCAATTGTTGCCCATTCCGCTTCTTCTTCTCCAGAAATTGCTCTTTCTCCACGTTGCTCGGACCTTTATTGCAGACGATCCAATTGTTTGACGTTTTCACCAACACGGAAATGAAAAGTGCACCTCCACATAATCCTACTAATGCTATAACAAGGCACCATGATTTTTCTGGCTTGAAATGGCTTTGTTTTTGCATATTTTTGTAGGGATGAAATTGTGTGATTTGAATTATGAAACTTGTTTATCTCTGTGGAAGAAAAAACAAAGGGATTTTATAAAGAGTTTTTCTTGAAAGTTATGACATGCACGTTATGGACGTGATTAGTCATGGATATATAGATAATAATCCTATAATTATTGGGATCCAATTATTTTTATCCCCAACTATGATACATGAATTATTTCTAGGTACGACCCAAATTATATATTTAGGTGTCATTTATGGGCATTTAATGAAGGCACGAAGTTTAACTTTTAATTATTGAAAAAAATAAGATCTATAACCTTTTTTTTTAAGCTAAGACTGAGTCATTCTTCATAGGATATAGTATTTTAGAGATGGTCTAATATCACACGAACCCTCTAGTACGAAGTTAAGCTAAAAACTTTCTTAGCGTTTGAGTTCTAAAGTAAGATTTTATAAAAGTTAGATGCAGCAGTGACTTTTAGGTTGTATATACATGCTAGGATCAATTCCTAAATATTTAAAGTATATTAGATATGATTTAGAGTCATAAGAGATCTTTTAAATCAAGCCAAGTCCAAAGAATTTATAGCAACTAAGTTTTCGTATGAGTCGATAGAAGGGTCAACTTCAAATGACCATATCTCCTAAAGTATAGTGGTTAGATGACTCAAAATTATCAAATCGAAGGCATTTGAATTAGTTTTCCAACGCATCCAATTTCGTCTTAATCGGAGTTCGGAGTAGAAAGTTATGACCATTTTAGTGAAGGAATGCAGAGCTGTCTAAAGGTCCGCACCCGAAGTGCCTCGCAGACCTGACGCAGACCCTTATTGGATAAGCTGTGACGTTTTTTGTACTTTTATCCTAAAACTTTTGGGGGTCTATTTAAGGTCCCAAAATGCATAAAACGTCAATTTTCATAATTAAAAACCCTCTCCTTCATTCCTAAACATACACACTCAAGAATCATCAAGAAAGTCATCAAGTTAGGATTAGCTTCCAAGATTCCTCCTCAAACTAAGTTATTCTTCATGAATTTCAATCTACCCAACCTAGATTTCTTTATCTATTCATGAATCTGTAATAGAATCTCGAATCATAACCTAGGGTTTCAAGAAGGCGAATTTAAGAATCCCAAAAAAGGATTTCTTGATTCTTCTTTTTCAAGAATGTAGGGTTCTTCATCAAGAACTCTAAAGATTCTAAGTCAACAACTCAAGAATCAAAGAGATTTCTTTCAACCAACGTCCTTCCAAGTTCTTTCACTTTAAAAGGACTAACAAGATCGAGGATTTTCTCCAAGCAAGCTAGTATTCATCAAACTTCGATGGTAATATCAACTTTTCAGGTATGTAAGGCTACCCATAGCGTTGGACTGAGTTCATCCATGCGCCTCATATGTTTATTCTCCATATTTGAGTTTAAATAGAGTTTTACCCTAATTCTTGAATTCTAAATGAGTTAATTCCTCTTTTATTGAGTTAGATATATTTATGCACTGAGATTATAATTATTATTATATCTTATACTGTTGAAATTTTTGATCGTAGATACTTTCCCATGAACCATAAGGAAGTTGATGATCATGACTTTCCTATACATTCTTTAATATTAAGATTGATGATTTTTCATACATTAAACAAGTATTTTGAATAAAGGTTTTACATATTCTAGTAAAAATGATGACTTTTCTATGCATTGATAAAAGAGTAATTTAAACTAATATTATATATGTGTTTTATTGAGTACAAAGACTTACATGTTGGGGAATATGTTTTGATGAAATGATGCATGATTTAATGAGTTTTTGAAGAAAAGCATGAAATTTACTAAAATCTTCTACTAAATTGGGGTCTTAAGTTGAGATACTACTTTTAATTGTTAAACTAGTTAAACCCACAATTACTGCAAAAAGCTATGAATCTTGATGTTTTACTTTAAACTCAAGAAAAGTATTAGTATAAGTATTTTATGAATAGTGAAGCATGAAGCCTATTATTTTAGTCAGTTTTGAGAAAAGTTAAGGGAATATTAAGTTGGGCTAAATCCCAAAGTGAAGAAAGTAATACTTTGAGAAAGAATATTCTTTTAAGTATGAGCATATAATTAATAATTTTGGGAGTAGTATTGAACACCAATATGAGTGAGAGTAATAATAGCTTGAACTCATAAACTACGTAGCCAGCGTAGAATAGGATTATACCAAGGTACAATTCCTCACTCGCCACTGAGATGACCCAGTTATGGGATGAATCCATTCCCCTAGTTTTTGTTCCTTACCCCGGCAAAGTATGGGATGGGTCTGGCAGTGTGGGCAAGACGTTGTATCATCATGAAGCTCATAGTGATGGTTGTCGGTTAGAGAAACTCCCCAAGATGTAAAGTTTATTATTTTACACATTGAGATTTATTATTTCTTTATTAAAGTATTTCTTTTTATTATGTTGCATATTTAATTGAGTTGATTTATTTGGAGAGCTAAACATTTGAGTATCATAATTTTTATACATTGAGTTGTGTTCATTAATGAATTAAAGTCAGTATTTCTTTATATTAAGTTGAACTTTTAAACAAGTTCAAAAACATACATTTTACTTGCATGACATACTTTTATTAATTAAGCTATCTCAAAGTTAAATTTTAAAGTAAGTATCTTGTTCTTAATGCTTTTTGGCCATCTTATATACCGTACATTCTACATACTGATGTCACTCGGCGCTGCATCGTTTCATGATACAGGTACAAGTTTTAGAGATCCTCAGCAAGCACTTCGTTGAAGATCTATTCAGTCGCAGACAGTAGTGAGACCTCCTTGCTTTCGGAGGAACCCTTTTATTTTAGTTCATTCTTTTTTTTATTTATCTTGAGGTACCATTGAACATGTCTTGGCACCTTCTTATGAGTTGATAGAGGCTTCATAGACCGAGTTAGATATAGAATAGTATAGTTTATCTTACTTTCAGAGGCAATTTAAAAAAAACTATTATTATTTATTTCAATTAAAACATTGAGTTATTCTAATACAATATACAAAATTATTTTACATTAGAATTTGCATGTCCACTTAAGTACTTTCTTTTGTTTTATTAAATCTTCCGCTAATTGTATAAGTGAATTGAGCCAAGTGGCTCGCTTGGGAACCAGCAACAGTTTTTGAGTACCGACCACGTCCAGGATGTAGGCTTGAGGTGTTACACCCTCAAACTATATGAAATGAATAAAAATGTCCTTCATTTATAATTGGTCCAAGAATATCCTTGCTGTTAAATACTTTGGTTCAAAAATGCTTTTTTTTCAAATAAATTTGTTATTTATTTTTTTTGAATATATTATTTTTCTAATAATATTTTTTTAATTAATAAATATTGATCCTACTTCAATTAAAGGAAAAAATAAAAATAATAATATTTTTTATTTTATTAAAATTACTATGTTTATCGTTATCTAAATAAAAATTAATGTTGGGTTTACTATGATCTTTTATTTATGACATTTATTATTAGTTAATGTTAGGTTTACTACAATCTTATATTCATAACATATATTAGGCTAAACTAAAGTATGAAATTATTTCTTCCATGTTCAGTCTTTGATGGTGATAGAAAGATTTTAAAAGTATTGAGTTTCCATGAATGTTTTTTTGAAGGTTTTCTTGTCAACTATATATATTCTATGTATTTTACATACTTGATGATCATCACAAACTTGTTGATTTACTGAACAAATATTTTTACGTAAGTTATTTCATAAACTCTAGATATTTATTTAATAAAAAATGACATGAATGAATCTAAGGGTTGAGTTCTAGCACCTTTACAGTATGATTGTGGTTGAGCACAATTATGATATTGATAGAACTTGATGGTCCTGAGAGTCTTCATAACTGAACGCAAATGATTGGTCTAAATTGATACTCCTCTTAATGGTTGTTCTAAACTCCTCCTGAAAGATGTGATTGAGAACTGATGATTAGATGACAGATAGGTCGAAAGTCTTAATTGTGATAGAACTGATAAATTGATAAGAGTCCTCCTAAGTCTCATGATTGACTTGATTGGGGATTGATTGTTTTATGAGCATTGAGTCTCGGGAGGAGTATCGAGCACCAAATTAAGTAAGAGTAAATCCAATTCGAACTCAATAACTATGTTGCTAAACGTAGGATGGGATTGAATTCGTTAAAGTTGGAATGTTTCCCTATTTTTTTGTCTTGAAATAATAGGACCTAATTTGCTTGATGGATCCATGATTGGTTGATTTATTTTTCACCCTGACAAGGTATTGAATGGTTGTGACAATATCAACGAGATTGTTGTACGATCACTGACTTATAAGTAATTGTTGTTGGATAAGAGAAGCTCTCAAATAGGTCTTGATAATACTCTGATTGGATTGGATTGTACATGATTGGTCTTTGTCTAAATCTTACTCTTACTTAGATTATGACATCTTGATCGAGTTCCATATTTCTTAATTTGAGTTATCTAAATATATTGAGGTTTTACTTATATTTGTTTCATTCAGCCATTTTACATACTCGTACATCCCACATACTAATGTCTATTTGGACTTGCATCTTTTTATGATGCAGAGACAGGTACTAGAGGTCATCAACATGAGCTTTATTGAAAATCTTCCCCACTTTTCAGCTAATGGTGAGTCCTCCTTGATTTTCAGAGAATGCATATTATTTATTTCATCTAGCTTTTAGAGTTAGACCATAGATTTGCTTTCTTTTAATTTGAGGTAGTCATGAACCTGTCATTGACACTATCTGATAGTTTGATAGAGACTTCATAGATTAGAGTTGACTTGATTTGAATATTGACTTGGGCTAGTTTCTTTTGTACTAGTCTTACCGGTTTGATTTGACCATCTATAATTGAGATTGTTCACCTCTCATTATTTTAGTCTTCCACTGATATATTAAATTCGATTGAATAAATGTGATGAGACCAAATGGTTCGCTTGGGGACTAGTGTCGGCTACGTCTAAGGTATCCTCCCAAGACGTGACAAGTGTCGAGTAAGACATAAAAAATAAGTGATCTTAATTTTTTTTATTTTGTTTTAATTTGCATTTACGTTAACTTAAAGTATTGATAAGCTATGAAAATTATCAAAATTTAAAAAAAGAAAGACCTAGTGTAGGTGCAACTCTAGAAAAAAATTAAGTGGTCATAAAAGTATGTGAAAACAAGCTAGTATAAACATAGGTGTTTTGACCAAACAAATTTAATTAATTAAGATTACATTATAAGCTCTTCCTCCTAGGTATAGAAAAGTGAGGACAATTATCATATAAGATATAATTAATGACTGTCAAGAGTTGGCAATGTCAGTTGCTGGCCTGTTAAATTTAAGTATTTGAAATTTTCTAACTTAATTAGTTTAAATTCTAGACAAATAATTTTATAAAATAATAAAATGGTTAATATATTAGAATAATTTCATAAATTAAAATTTGAGGAAGATAAAATGTATTATGCACACAGACGTTATATTTCTACTTTAATAATAGAAAAGTCATTTCTAATAAATGCTCAACTACTCGAAAAGAATAATTTAAAGTTGTATGCATAAATAAATATTTTCAAACTTTAAGAGATCACCACAATAATTATTAAACTTATATAAAAAATTAAAGAGTTATATGTAGATAACATGTACCTTTTCTTTTCCTATGGTATAAACTCATCATTCTTTACTAATCACACTTTAATTTGCTCAATTTCTTTTTTTAATAATTTATGATCCAAAAAAAGTATTTCCATCAATCTCGGATAGAGCCAAAGATTTATTATTATTTTTTTGACTTTGGGATATGATGGAATAAAAAATAGTTTTTTAAATTGTCTGCGCTTCTTTCAATTGTGAAGTAACAGTTAGTCAATGCAACTTTCGACGCTCATCATGGGTGATCCGGAAACAATCGCGCTATGTTTTTAAACATAGGGGTCAGACTGCGTACATCCGACCTCTCCTTATCCCGCAATGGGCGGGAGCCTTTGAGGTATTGGGGTAATGTTCTTGTTATTGTTGTATGATCCAAAAAAGTACAATGAATATTCTTTTTCATGTTCTTCTTGGTTGATTACTTATAATCCAAACATTTGACATGTTACTTTTATAAATCAACTTCAAATCTATGATCCCACATATAAAAAGACAATTGTTAGAAAATATCATCATTAAAAATATTACTATTGCCAAAACAATAATTTTGATGTTACTTATTTTTTCTAAAATATAGTACTATACACTAAAAAGTATTCAATATCCTATATATGTTAAATAATGAGACTAGTAATGTCATAGAAATAAAGTAAGGTACACATCACAAGGCTAGTAAATAAAGGTAGGGTAGGCTATAAAGTTACATAAAATAACTAAAACAAACAAACAAAATATGCAAGCACCCCAAAAAAGATAGAGAAAAAAACAATCAAAAGGAGAAGTTCTCTCACACACACATTTTTTTTAAAATTTATTTTGATTTATGTGAAATAATGAACATAAATTTTAAAAATATAAATAATTTTTTTAAAATTTTATGAGTTAAAGCAAGTTATAAATATTTATGTATTATATTTCTTCTATCCAATTTTAATTATTGTTTAAGTTCATCATTTATTAAAAAGTAATATACATAAAAACTAGTTTATATTTTTATAATGACAAATATTTTTTAAATGATTTTTTTGAACTAAATAACATTTAAAATGAGACGAAGGAGTAGCTTATAACAATAATAATATAAATTCAATGAAATTTCAGAAGTGAATTATAAAAAGGATAAGATATACATTAATTTTATTTTATTGGGATAGAAAAATTTATTCATTCAATTTTTGGCTTAAAAGAGATTGTCAAAGCATGGTTGGAAGAAATCAATAAGCTAGCTTCTAACTATGGATTATAAATTAAATTTTCAAAATTTATTTTTAAATATTTATTTAATCATAAAATTTAATCAGGTTCTGAAAATATGATCTTTCAATATTTTTCAAGTTCTAAACAATCTATCCGTCCGTCCATTTCTATTAGAGAAAGTTTATTTTCACTTATAAAATTATACCCATATATTTTCAAATAAAATTATATTAAATATAAAATATCACATTATTAAATATAAAAGATCACATCTTTAACAACTCAATTTTTTTAAATTTTAACCTTAAAATTATGACTTAATGGAAGCTAATTAAGAAAATGCTATTTACTACCCTCTAAAACTTTGGTGATGTTCTCTTTTAATTAACCCTCCCTAAATTATGTTTTCTTTGAATACATAAAATTAATTAAAAGTAACAATGGTGGTTAATCATTCTAACAGCTCATTTTTTTTATGCAAGCGTGAGTATAAATGCAGAGGACCTTTTGTTGCTAAGCTTTTTTCCCCTTGATTTTTAGAGGTTTAATATTGTATTTTAATTTATTTATTTTTATACAATAACAACATCGATAACAATAACATATTTAGTGGAATCTTATAAATGAAGTCTAGGGAGGGTAAAAATATACGCACACCTTATCACTACCTTATAGAGATAGAGAAACTGTTTTCGGAAAATCCTCGTCCAAAAGAATCGAGCCGCATAAGCAAAAAGTAATAGACATGGAAAAAAAAAGGAAAAAAAAATAATACTATGTAAATACGATAAAGATAAACAAATATAAGACGAACAATGTAGAGACATAACTACTCTTACTAATCTACTATATCACAATTTCATACATCAACTTATTCCTAATAGTCTATTAGCCTTCTACCCTAATACGCGATCTCCATTCTTTTTTGTTTAAGATCCTATCATCAATCAAATGAAGTTTTGCCCTATCTTGTCTGATCATCTCACCAATTACTTTATTTTTATAATTTTCACTTTAAAGGAGATGAAATAGGAATTATTTATATGGTTGCAAAAATTATTTTCATAAAATCATACGTGATGATAACTTTATCAATTACGTCAAAACTGTATCCGGACCCTTTCAAGGAAAAAAAAACAAAAGAAAGGAGTAGCCAAAAAAGTAAAAGAATTGATTTTTATCCCTTCTCTTCAGTAAAAAAAAGAAAGCTGTTGAAGAATGGAGTAATAGAGTACCAAAAGTAGTACAAAATCTGAAATAAGGTATCTTTTTCCTCCTCACCCCTCTTTTAGTCTCTGTTCTTTTTCTCTATTTCAGAGCTGTCTGAGCAGTTTAAGAAGTTTTGAGGGGGGGTGGGGTTCTGTTCTTTTACTCTGACTTAGGGTTTTTACTTTAATGAGCTATTTATGGTTGCTGCAAGTTAAGGACTTTGTTCAATTTACTGGTTATCAACAGTTTCTTTGAGCTCTTTATTGAACTGGGGTTGTGTTTTCTTGACCATTGAGTGTGTGGGGTGGGGACTTCCTTTGTAAATTTAGAAGCATAACCAGCTGCTTCTTGTGCTGTTTGGACTTTTTGTACTCGGGGGTTTTCTAGTTCTCTCATCTCTGTATTGTGATTCAAAGTTTTGGCTTTTTGATAGTTTGTTCTCTGTTTGGTCGTGTGATCTTTGTTGGAAGATGGTCAAATGCATAAAAATGAGAACTTTAAGTTCCTAGCTTGTTGAATTTCAATGATTTATGTTGGTTTCTTGATACTCAAGTGCTGTGTGGTAAAAGAGAAGTTTTTCTGAAGTTTGGTTAAATTTTTCTGTACTTCCAAAATATGGATGTAGAAATCAAGAATAATGAGAATGAACCAGAAAAGAGGAATGATCAAGAAGTGTCAATGAACTATCAGTCTACTAACATCTCTTCAGAATGGCAAATAAGTGGGAGTAATTTGACAAATTCATCTATGGGAATGGTGGATTCATTTTGTCCTACTACTTGGGATCAGCCTAGTAACAATTCATCAAATTTAGGCTTCTGTGATGCTGATGTTCAAATGGATTTAGGCCCTTTTAGAGCTGGTGGTGATAGAACAATTGGTCCTAGTTGGACTCCATCAAATGCAATGTTGAAAGGGGGTATGTTTCTACCTCCTGCTCCTATGATGCTTCCACAGAGCTTAGCTCAGTTTCCAGCTGATTCAGGGTTTATTGAAAGAGCTGCAAGGTTTTCTTGCTTTAGTGGAGGGAACTTTGGTGATATGATGAATCCTTTTAGCATCCCCGAGTTGTCGATGAATCCTTATTATAGGGGATTGGCATCAATGCAGGGTCCTCAAGAG
The DNA here is from genome assembly GCA_011800125.2 of Solanum clarkiae. Classification (NCBI taxonomy): domain Eukaryota; kingdom Viridiplantae; phylum Streptophyta; class Magnoliopsida; order Solanales; family Solanaceae; genus Solanum; species Solanum clarkiae. The sequence goes on from JAABOM020000092.1 coordinate 5,964,195, forward strand.
GTTTTGGCAAGTAATGGATTGAAATCACCTCAGAAGCTGCAGCATTTGGGTAATGTGGCTGAAAGTTCTAAGGATGTTCCGTTAACCGTTGATCGTAGGGACTCGGAGAGAAGCCCCCTCAAGAATGAGAAAAAGAGTGAAAATTTTGCCAAGTCCCAGGATGAAGCAAAAGAAGCTGCTGGAGTCTCTAGTAATGAGTCTGATGAAGCTGGATGTAGTGGCCGTCAAGAAGAAACGGAAGGTGCCGGTGAGGAGTCTAATGGAAAGAATATTGGATCAAAGAAAAGGAAAAGAGGTGGTCAGGTAGGGAATCGTTGTTATATTTCGTCTGATTGTTTGCAAGATCATTATCATATTATTTTGTTGTAGTACTATTTTGTTGTTCTGGATTGCTTTGGATTGTTTTTTCTTGAGCCGAGGGCCTATCAGTAAATGACCTCTCTACCTTTGAGGTACGGTAAGGTCTACGTATATTTTGCCCTCCCCAGACTCGACTTTGTGTGACTACACTGGCTATATTGTTGTTGTTGTTGTTCGCTTGTTCCCAAGATAGTTCCTGTTGAATGTTCTTGTCTTTTAGCAGGATACTGAACCTGATCAAACGAAGGGAGCACAGCAGCCACCATCCGAAATTCAGAAAGGGGAACAAAAGTTGAACTCGATTGCCGGCAAGCCTGGTGGAAAGAATGGTAAACAAGGGTCTCAATTTTCAGATCCAACCAAAGAAGAATATATACATGTTCGTGCTCGTCGAGGCCAGGCAACGAATAGTCATAGTCTTGCAGAAAGAGTATGACTTCATACTAGAAGGTTCTAAGTTATTGAATGTCATATTTTATTTGTTTTAATCCTCACTTGAATGATTTTGATTACAGATAAGGAGGGAGAAAATCAGTGAACGGATGAAGTATCTTCAGGATCTTGTGCCCGGTTGCAACAAGGTTGGTATTATTGGAATCAACTAGTATGATGTAGCGGGCTGATGTTGCTCAAACTGTTCATAAATGTTGATGGGTGCTTGTTAGATCCTCCAAAAGTAGTGCATTTTTGGTGAATCTGACACGGGTGTGGCAACATTTTTGGAGAGTCCGAGTAACATACTGAAGTTTATATTAGTTAATTTTCAGTAGGCATATGCTATAGTATATATTAGAAAATTTTAGTTGGGCTGTTATGTTTTAAGTTACTTGAGAAAGAGGTGGTGATTGCAGGTCACTGGCAAAGCTGTGATGCTGGATGAAATCATCAACTATGTACAGTCTCTACAAAGGCAGGTTGAGGTATTTAATTAATAATTTATTTTCTTTCTCATTTGTTTGATCTTACTCTTCACATAAATAGCAGTGACTGCCTTCCTTCGGAGTGTCCACTTGTCAAAATATTAATGATGATTTGATTGCTTGACATATTGCTGTTTTAATGATCCTGGTGGTTGCATAATTTGGTCTTGAGGAATTCTTGGTACATGCATTCGAGTTTCAAATATGTGGACTCTTGCTGTTAATCGGTTTTATGATGTTTTTGCTACTTTGTGTTAGCAAACTAGTTTGTGCTTAGGGATGACTTAGACTCCTTTTTGTTTCAGTTCCTCTCAATGAAGCTTGCAACAGTAAATCCGCAGTTGGATTTTGATGTTGATGGTCTCCTGGCAAAAGATGTAAGTAGTTCACTCTTCTGAGAATGATGCGTACCTGAGCGTTGTCGGATAGTTTTCTCCTAATGCTTGAATGAAGACATTCCCTTTGTCGCAGATCCTCAAGTCTCGAGCAGGTCCTTCATCCTCGCTCGCTTTTCCACCTGATATGACAATGCCATATCCTCCCTTGCATCCACCACAAGCTGGAATGCTTCAATCTGGTCTTCCTGGTTATGGATTTCCTATTGATGCATTTCATAGAGCCATCAATCCTCATTTAGCCACTACTAGTTGTGGGCCTGGCGACTACAAGGATCCGTCATCTCAGGTGACATCTGTGATTCTTGAACTATAGTAGCATAACCTAATGTCGTTCGATGGTCTACTTACCATTTGAGGTAATTTGCATGATCTCCAGGCACAGAATGAATGGAATAGTGAGCTACATAATGTTGTCCAAATGGGGTTAAATTCAAGTATACCCTTATCTAGTCAAGATTTAACTGGTATGTGATGCGCCTTTGTGATTTCTCTACGATAAATTAGCATCATCTTCTCTAGCAATCCTGAAAATTCTTCGTTTGTAGGTTCTCTACCAGAAGGACAGATGAAAGCGGAACCATGAACTCATCATAGATACCAAATATGCTTAAATTTACCTGTTATCGGGGGAATAAGGTGCACTGACTATCTTATCTGGGAAGTGTGTCTCACCAAGCTCTTTCTATTTCACATCTCATGAGACCCCCCATCCAGGAGTTCCCAGTGAGTCTGTACAGCAATTTGTTAACACACAGTGCATTCACCTCCTTTTCGTAAGTGACACAATGGGCTAGTAGCATGAGAGTGAAAATTCATTCCACGAGTTTGACGTTCTTCAGATCAACAACAGCAAATGAAGGTTCAAGAACTAATATTTTGCTGATACATTCTTGAATCTCTTCCGTTTTGCTGATGGTTATATTCTTCTTGTTCATTCCATGTTAAAGAACTTGCAAATTGTATGGCCTAGGGAAAGTAAATGAAGTTACATGCTTCTTTTCTTCCAAAGCATTATTTACATAAAAACTTCGTTCAGTTACTGCAAAATAATACACAGAATCTGATGCTGTAAGGTTGATTCTTAATGCTTTCTTTGTCTGCTATAATACAGCAAATATGCTCAGAAAACTTGCCATGCATGATATTTCTGAGACTCTAATATGGGTAGTCCGGTACATAAAGCATTCCGCGTGCACACATAATCCAGGGAAGAGTTGCACTCCATATCCTAATGCAAGCATTAACGATTGCTTCTAATATTGTTTAAGGGGGTTATCTCAGCACTCATCATTTTATCTGCTATGACACTGAAGGCATGCTGGAAAAGGTGCCTTTTTTAATGTTATATCTGAGACTTTGTGCCTGCATTATCATTTCAATCTGCAGGGAAATGGGAGGGGCTATGGAATTCATAAACAGTTGAATTACAATGCTGAGTTGATAAGATTCTGTGTGTCAGATGTTTGATCATCTTACAAGTTCCCAGAAAATGAAAATAGAGCATCTAAGTGGGATGATAAGTAATTAAGAGTTCATGTAAACAAGCTTACATATGTTTGATCATATTATTATTTAAATAATTTTATTTTGATCAGACATTCAGACATACAATCTTTAAGGTTTTATTAAAAATAATTTATATATTTAGAAACTATGTAAAAAGTATTGATAACTCACAAGAATTGGCAATTTGGAGTATTTAAAGGGTGACGAACAATTAGAATGGTGAAAGGAGATTCAAAGCATTTTTCTTGTTGAGATAGGGTTGCACTAAAGATAAGTTCATGGACTGTTTCTATCTCCTTTGATGATAGATAAATTAATATGGTGTAATTGATAAGGTGCCTCAGTGTATGCGATTTCTGATTGGCATAATACTGATTGATGAGACATACCATATAGTTAATGCTAGGTCGAAGGTGTGGAGATTAAGATTGAGTAGGATCAAAACTTAATATTTGTAATGCAGATTTAGCAATATAATGCATAAGGCAGATGTGAAAGTGAGTGTTGCATATATAGACTATCCTGAAGAGAGATAGTTTCAAGTATCTTAGATCGATAATTCACGAAAGCTAGAACACTGACAATAACATCACACATTGTATTAATGCAGTGTAGATGAAGTGGATACTTGCTTCCGGAGTCTTGTGTAATAAGAAGGTGCCACTTAAATGTAAAAGTAAGTTCTATAGAGTAGTGATTGGACTGATCTTGGTGTGTAAGGGTGAGCGTTGGCTAGTCAAGAACTTTCATGTTTAGAAGATGCAAGTGACAAAAATAAGGATATGAGATAGATGTATGGGCACAATACAAGAGATAAGATTAGGATTGAGGATATCCAAGACATGGTGTGACTGGTTTTTATGGTAAACAAGACTGAGATGGTTTGAACATATGAAGACGAAATGCACATATATTCCAGTGAAAAGTTGAATATACTAGTTACGAGGAGAAGACAAAAGTAAGCCGAAAAAGTACAAGGAAGAGATGATTAGATAGGATATGATGCAACTCTAAATCATCAAGGATTTGACTTTTGATAGGAAGATGCAGACGACGTTATTAAGATAAAAAATTATTATTTATAGAGTGTTGTCTTGATTTTTGAGGGATTTAGTCGTATTCGAATAGTATCCTTTCGATTGTTCTCAAATTATTCAACTAGAAAAGAACCTCATTAAATAAATGATAAATATCAAACTATAAAGCAAGTCTCACGAAATCACTAAAAATGGACTAGACGACTAATATATATTTTTTTATTTGATAAATATTTAATGGCATTATTAACATTTTTATCCATCACAAAAATATATTCTTCTATTTAAAAATTTATTTATTCAACTATTTTACATTGAAACATTACAATATTTTTTTATATTTATTAAACTCCGTGCAAAATCAAATTATATCACATCAATTCCGACTAATGGGAGTATTATAAACTTAACCGAAACCACCCGCCAATTCCCCACCTTTGAACATTATGTCTCATATTTCCAACCATTACTGTTCTCTGCTTAAACTTTGGTGCGAATCCAAAAACCATAACCAAATCAAGAAGCTTCATTGCTTCATTCTCAAAACCATAGCAAACCCAGAAACATTTTTGCTAAACAATCTCATAAATGCTTACAGTAAACTCAATAACACTAGGTATGCACGCCAAGTGTTTGAAAAAATACCTCAACCAAACCAGTTTTCATGGAACACCATTCTTTCTGTTTATTCGAAATCCGGGAACCTGTCAAGAATGCTGGAGATGTTTAATCGGATGCCAAACCGAGATGGGGTGTCTTGGAATTTGATTATTTCAGGGTATGCATCTAGAGGTTTAGTTATCGATGCTTTAGAGGCGTATAAGATGATGTTAGAAGATGGGGGGATGAGTTTGAATAGGATAACGTTTTCGACGATGCTTATATTGTCTTCAGACAATGGTTGGATTCAAATGAGTAGGCAAATTCATGGGCAGATAGTGAAATGGGGATTTGAGTCGTATGTTTTCGTTGGTAGTCCGTTGATTGATATGTATGCGAAAGCGGGGTTTATTTATGAGGCTGAAAAAGTTTTCAATGAGTTGCCGGAGAGGAATGTGGTGATGTATAATACAATGATTATGGGGTTTTTGAGGTCTGGGATGGTGAGGGAGTCGAGAATTTTGTTTCGAGATATGCCTGAGAGGGATTCCATTTCTTGGACAACAATGATAACGGGCTTAACACAGAATGGTCTTGATAGTGAAGCACTTGTCTTATTCAGGAGAATGAGGTTAGAGGAGCTGCCTATTGACCAGTTCACTTTCGGGAGTATTTTGACTGCTTGTGGAAGCCTCCAGGCTATTCAAGAAGGCAAACAGCTTCATGCTTATATAGTCAGAACTTATCACAGCGAGAATGTGTTTGTAGGTAGTTCCCTTGTTGACATGTACTCAAAGTGTAGAAATATCAAGTATGCCGAGACTTCTTTTTGTAGAATGCCAAACAAAAATATTGTCTCTTGGACTGCAATGGTCGTTGGATACGGACAGAATGGCTTTAGCGAAGAAGCTGTTAAGGCTTTCTGTGACATGCAAAGAAATGGAGTTGAACCAGACGATTTTACTTTAGGAAGTGTGATAAGCTCATGTGCAAATCTGGCAAGCTTGGAAGAAGGAGCCCAGTTTCATGGTCGAGCATTAGTGTCAGGCTTGATATCTTTCATTACTGTTTCTAATGCACTTGTGACCCTATATGGTAAGTGTGGCAGCATAGAAGAATCTCACAGGCTTTTCAATGAGATATCTGTTAAGGATGAGGTCTCTTGGACAGCGTTAGTGTCAGGATATGCTCAGTTTGGAAAAGCAGCTGAAACAATTGATTTATTTGAGAAAATGCTGGAACATGGTCTTCAACCAGATGGAGTAACTTTTGTTGGGATTCTTTCAGCTTGCAGTAGGGCGGGACTTGTGGACAAAGGCAAAGTTTATTTTGAATCAATGGTGAGAGAACATGGAATTACCCCTATTCTTGATCATTATACTTGCATGATTGATCTATTTAGTCGATCTGGTCGTTTAGAAGAAGCCAAAGATTTTATACAGAAAATGCCTTGCACCCCAGATGCAATTGGTTGGGCTACACTGTTGAGCTCATGTAGAACCCATGGTAACATGGATATTGGCAAATGGGCAGCAGAGTCTCTTTTGGAACTTGATCCAGAAAATCCTGCCAGCTACGTCTTGCTCACAAGCATGTATGCTGCGAAAGGAAATTGGGCTGAAGTGGCTCAATTAAGAAGGGCCATGAGAGATAGAGGTGTGAGGAAGGAGCCAGGATGTAGTTGGATCAAATATAAAAATAGAGTGCACATTTTCTCTGCTGATGACAAATCCAATCCATTTTCAGATCAAATATATGCAGAACTAGAGAAATTGAATGCTAAAATGATAGGTGAGGGTTATGTACCGGACGTAACTCATGTCATGCATAAAGTTGAAGAATCCGATAAAATAAAATTGCTCAACCACCACAGTGAGAGGCTTGCTATTACCTTTGGCTTGATCTTTATCCCCCCCGAGCTCCCCATAAGAGTGGTAAAAAACCTAAGGGTATGTGGTGATTGCCATAGTGCAACTAAAATCATTTCTAAGATCACCCAAAGAGAAATTCTTGTAAGAGATGCAGTTAGGTTTCATTTATTTAAGGATGGAAAATGTTCCTGTGGAGATTTCTGGTAATAGTTTGTCCACAATTTTGGATCCGCTACAAGGACTGTTACATGTATCATATGAGGCAGGAATAATCATGCTGGTTCTCTTGAAAGGATATGTTTGCTTCCCATGAGCAAACTTGTCTATGTATGTTGATGTTTTATCTAATGGTTCAAATTAGAAGGCTGGAAGCCATTGAGCTCATCAATTTCCTTAAGTAGCATGCAAGCCTCAATCGAGGAATATCTGATTTAGGAGGCTACGGATCCTCTTAACAATGTAATTTAAACCTTAATATAGCTGATTATACTGATGAAATACATCCCCTTGTACATTGTTTTCAATATTCTCAATACAAATACATTCCAGTAATGTAAAGGAAATTATTCCTACAATGAAGCAGCTGTGGACTGCGGTAATGAAACATAGAACTTAAAGTTTGGAAGAGACATATCTTCTATTTAGCTGTTTAATAGGAGGGCTTGATCCATCTCATTATCAAAAAATAGGAGGGCTTTGATCCATAGACGCAATGACCACAGTTAATCTTCTTGTTATGTCGATGTGATTGGCTCTAACTGCCTTTCTCGTGGATCTAGAATGTTTGCAAAAAGCCTCATTAGACTAAAAACATAGGTTTACAGTTGAGTACTACAATGAGCTTACAAGAGAAGCCAGAAAACATTACCTGTAAGCGGCGACAGACTTCAATTACTTCAGCAAGGGGTGCCCAGTCTCCAAAGTTCCTTTCAATAAATTGATAAGCAATTCCACTCTTTCCTTTTCCAACAATGAAGAGTCCTCCTTTTATCTCACCTTCACCCCTAAAGTTCTGATCCACCCCCATAGATTTTGCTCGCCTATAATTTGAAATAGCTCGAGGATTTAATAGAAAACCTGATATGAACTTGTCTTTTAGCAGATTCCCACCTCCCAGAGCTTTATAAAATTCCATGTTTCTGTCAAAAAGGACTACACCACCCCAGTATCGAGGCCAGAAATCCGTTACCTGAATAACAAACCTCAGCATAATAAACCAGGTCGTTCCATAGAAATGTCAAGAAAAAAGTGGAAAAAGGTTACCTCTGATTCTATTTTTTCATGAAGAACAGCAAATAACTGAACCCCCAAAGCGTCAAATATTGGTTTCCTTGCATAAAGTTGGTGGGCTTCAGCTCTGCACATGATGCACCTGTTTCCATAAACCTTTTGGTATGAGACTGAGTAATTCATGCTCATAGATAAAAATTAATTTCATATTCTTATTTTTTGAGATGACCATGGTGTCCAGGCCATAAATACCATTCGTTCGTTAAAGGAAAAAACATTTATAGGTTGCATCCTTCATAAATACCATTCATTCGTTAAAGGAAAAAACCATTTATAGGTTGCATCCTTCATGAACGCATCATAGTTTAGTGGGATAACGAAGCTTGTTGGATCTTTTTACGTTGATTTAAGTTTTATGCAGAAATTGACTTGAGTTTCCTTAATCCTGAAAAATTCTAGCAAGTGGTGTCCTTTTTCCTGTTTACCATAGTATGTATAATATCCTATATCCGAGACTTAGCACAACAATTGAGCTACAATTAATAACTTATAGGTGTGAATTGTAGAAATGATTTGATGCTTTACCCAGGGCGACGAATGCATACAAACACTGCTGGTTTATCACGCCAGAGCTTTGAAGCCTTCACCGGAGCAGTCTTTGTTGTCACCAGACGCTCCATTCCAATCTTGTACTCTGGTGTTAGTTTCTGAACTGAGATATTCTCTATGGAAGAATAAGGAGCAACAGTCTCAACTACTGGGGTTGCCTGCACACAGCCACATGCTCTAGGCTCATCGGGCATTGAAGCTACAATTCCTTTAAAGACATATCCATCTTTAATTCCTAAGTCAGCCATTGATTGTTCAAGGGATATATCTGTCGTGGTTCTTATAAGGGATCTTGTCATACTCTGCTTCCGGGAGGTGACTGGCGAAATATCCTTCCTATAATGACTCTCATTTCCCGAGGCGGTTCTTCTCCTCATGTGGAGGTTATATGTTTCTGAAAAAGAATCTCCCCCAGAAGCTGCAGTTCTGTCTGTAAAACGGGCAACATGGCCCCTTTTCATTCCAAACTTTGAAGTAAATTCTACCGTACTTAGGTTAAGAAGCTCAGTAAGGGATTTTGCGGACGCCTCAAGCTTATCTGCATATTGCATCAGAGCTCGATCATGCAGGTATGACCTGATTTCCAGTGCATCCTTGAGTAGGAAAGAAACAATCGTCAGAAGAATAGCTTATTTTGTTTCCATAATTTTTCAGATGTACGTAAAACAAGCTCAACAAGGTCCTAGTCAAAGTTTTTTTTGGCAATAATCATTCAAATGAGAATAGAGGCATTTACTCGGTCGATTTCTGAGATAGTCACTCAACTAATGGTTATTATCACAGTAAATCACTTTCTTTAGAGACAACCATTTCCAAAGAAGGATGACTTTCTGAGACTATTATATGAGTGACCATCTTAGATATCAAATCGACATTTACTAGTTCTTGCGAAATATTTGTTTTCTTTGTTGCAACTTAATTCTTATGATTCTGTTCTTAGAAATGGTGTTTTTTTTCCTAGGAAAACACAAGAATTACTGAGTTATGGACTCGTGATATTCTCGAGATATATACAAGAAGGGAAAATATATCAGAACCTTTTGCGGTTGAGTCATGTTCAACTCATTCATATCATCTAGATTCATAATCTTCAATGTTGGTACATCATCCCACCCTTCCTCCAGCAGCTTTGAAACAAGTCCCTGCAGACATCCATTTCCAACAAAATCCTCGATCGCGAAAGAAGCCATATTCTTCTTCTTCTCAAATATGATACAATCAATGAATGGACACTTTTAACTTGTAAATCCACAAATTTGAAATGCACTCTCTTAGACAAAGTCTATGGTTCTATGTAACATATAGTCTTAATAGTGATTGATGAACTACTTCACTCATAAGTTCTTCTCATTTCTATGATAAAAGTAGTTATTCAATAAATATATACTCCCTCCTTTTCAATTTAGTTTTCTGATTTTAACTTGACGTGGAGTTTAAAAAAGTAAAAAAAAGTTGTTGAATCTTATGACGTGGTCCAAGACTAAAGACAAGTTGAATTTACCAAAGTGTTCTTTAATTTTGTTGTTTTAAACATGTCGTGTGAAAAGTTGAAATTCAAGAATTTTAGAAAATGAGAAGAGACATTATGTTTAAAACGGAAAGTAAGACAAACAGATTGACTACGAAAGGGGAAAAGTTAAAACTTGTTCTTGAAATTTCTTTTTAGTTTAACCAAAGAGGGGCCTGATTAAATATTTAAAGTTTTGTGGTTGATTGTCTCACAACAGCCGGCCAAACATTTTTGCCAAAGATGCAACAGTTGTACCTTTGATTTATTAAATGAAACCGATAATATTTAATCCCGAGAAAGGTGATTAGACAAGATATAAAATTTATCGAGGACATGATCAAGATTATGGAAGTCGAGGATAAGGATGAAGCAGTGTCTACTTTTCCTTATCAATGTCATTATTATTACTCTACTACTATATCATGTTATTCAATTTTATTATTAGTTGTTACTTCATTTAACTTCGGTAATCATATTATTTATTGTTGCTTCTATTTTTAACGTGGTTCGAGTATTATATTTTCTTTTTAAAACTACTTTGATATGTTTTACTTGAGAGGTACAGAATTTGGTAAATATTTTTTCGTAACATATTTGGATTGACATTTTTACCTAATTTTTGCTATTTAAAAGCCCCATATTAATTTTATTTTAATGTAATGGGCTTTTCAAAGAAAACCCCACAAGATTCAATCATGTATACATGAAATGACAGTTCACCTTTTCCATATTAATATCAGTAGCAAATTCTGAACCAAAAATGAATAGAACAAAAATATATCAAATTTTTTTTGACAAAATGTTACTAAAAGATTTTAAGGGGTCGATTTTTCAGATGGTTACTGAACTAATACTCTTTTCGTCCCATTTTATATGGTACTTTTTTTAGTATGTTCCAAAAAGAATGTCAGCCTATTATAATTATAAAGAAATTGAGTTTATGAGATAGTAACTATTTGTTGAGTGACCAGAAATTAACTCGATTTTTTGATGGGATTTATTTCTCGGATGGTCACTCAACTGAATTAGTTATTATCTCGGAAAATCACCTTCGACCTGAATCCAATTTTCTTCATCAAATAAAGTGAATTTTTGAGATTATATAGTTGAATAATCATGTGAGAAATCAACTTGAGTTTTTTTGTTACAAAAATAGGAAAAGATAATCGAAGAAGAAATGACATCAAGGCGCGGAAGTATCAACTTTCCTTAAACAGATATCGCCCATATACAGAATGGTAAAACTACAAGAAATTCCCTTCAGGATATAACAAACCACATGTTTATACATATATATATATTTCATGACTATTCAGAATAGTGATGTTCCTTCACGAACAATGTTCGTTGTGTCTGTTCAATTTAAGACCTCTATATATTATTACAATCTATCTAACATTTTTTTATGCGGTAAAACTAGCAGTATTGGCAAAATGTGGCATTTTGTTCAAATGCATCAGGATTTTCTCAGCCATTTGCCTTGTGCAAACATCTCCATGTTGAAATGCAGTGACTACAGTAGCAGGGAACAACCTGTCATGTGATATATCAGAAACAGATTCGTCCCCGCCTTTTGATAGAAACTTCTCAATTAGCCAGAATGATTTGTGCCACAAGACATCTTCTCTGTGTTCCTTCACCACATTCAGCACATGTTGGATGGTTTGCATCTCAATCAGTAACTTAACGCTCTTGTCTACATCGACTTTATCATCTAGTAATGTCGATATAGCTGATAATGCTGCTTCAACTACCTCCACATTGTCATGTTGCAAGCAGGACAGTAGCCTTTCAACTGCCTTAGCATCGATTAAACAGAAGCTTTCTTCAGCAGAACAAACGCCTCGGTGGACTGAACATAATGGTACTTTTTCAGACTTTGAATGGAGAGACAGACATCTTCTTAGTAGAATTGACTTTATGTACTTGTTGTTCTTGTTTGGTGGTGGTTTTGATAAGTTGACTGATTGCTTTGATAAGTTCCCTAGACCAATCGCGGATAACTTTTGCACTTCATCGCTTGATGTTTTCACAAGTAACTCTGTGAATATGTACGTGAAGTTGAACGTTCTTACAACATGCAGAATTTGATGGTCGTAGAGTGTTGTTGTCAATCTGACAAGAGTTCCTACTAGACCATCAAAATATGCACCTGTGTACCTGTTTAAATTTGAATTTTTTGTTAGATATTTTAGTTTTAAGTTTAAAAGTCATTCTATACGATTAATAAAAACATTGAGTGACATTTTTCGATCAATACCTGCTTGTTCTTGTCCCACTGATGTGGATTTTGTTGATTTGTTCTATGATTGTAGGAATTGTGTTCTTATTGACCAATGCTAGGTTGAGTGTCATGTTTTGGTGGGGAAGTTTTGCAAGAAGAGTCACAGAGACCGCTTTCTTTTCTGTGATTCGAGGACTTTCAGATTGGTCGTGAATCAGGCTCTCGGGTTGTCCTTTAGTTTTGCATAATCTGTCTGAAATTGTGTGTCCCATGGAAGGAGAGAGAGTGATAAGAAGCTTAAGTGCTGCAATGCTGAGTTCTTCGTTGGGGTTATTGATGAGCTCGATCAGATTGTAGGTAGCATCTGTCTCTTTGATCACAGAGGTAATGGTTGATGATGCTTTGGGATACTTCATCAGACATATCAGGATCCTAACAAGGTGAAAATTCATTTCTTCAGGGGTCGAGTTTTTGATTCTCTGGATGAAGTTGAATATCATGTAGTCTGAAGCCAATGAGTGGCCACGATCGTTAACTTGAAGATTCTCTAGCTCTAATCCGGACTCGAGCACATTTGCAAGTATAGCAGCTGCTTCTTTCTTCGAGTTCATTGGCTCATCGTGAATCATCGTACGTGTGAAAATCTCTTCAATCATGATTTGGACAAGGCCAGCTTCCACAAGTATGTTAGCATTTGGGTGGTGAGAAGAAATTTGTCGGAGAGCTACAAAGGCTACATTCCTGTTCAAAGTACTTCCACTCTCCACCATTTTGATTAAAGTCCGAGAAGCTCTCTCAGCAACATAGATTATGCTGTCAGGTCCAAGCACGATTTCCCCGAGGTATCGTGCCATCTCCATTTTCATCTCTTCACTCCCTGCACAAGTTTTTTGGAGTAGTAAGTAAAAGTCAGTTCCTTGAATTCAAAGTTTGACACCAAAAGACAATTTGAAATCGACATGTTGATACCTTTCTATGTTATGTTGTCTTTATTCTGCTTAAAAGATAAAGTAAGTACTCTCTCCGTTTTAACTTGTTTGTCTGATTTTGACTTGACACAAAGTTCGAGAACAAAATATACTAAAATTCCTTTAATCTTGTGGTTTTAAACATGTCGTTTGGAAAGTTGCAACTAAAGAATTGCCGAAAAAAAAGGAAAGGAGACATTCTTTTTGAAACAGACTAAAAAAAAGTAACACAAACAAATTGAAACGAGAGAATACATGATTACCTTCGAGAAGATGATTTAAAAGTGGCTCCAGATATCCATTTTCAGCCATGTGTTTGATGTTGCGAGGATATTTCTCCAAACTTTTTAAGACTTCACCCGCTTTATCTGCAATGAATGCATCATCGGTATGCCTGTATTTGGCTGTGATCAGCATGAGGAAGGCTCCAGGAACTGCGCCAATATTATAACACAGAAACTGAGATTTCGATAACTCAAGAAGAAGTCGTAGTGATGCATGCCTAATAGGTCCATGATTACTTGACAGCATCCTTGTGACTGTAGCAGTATCGATAGTTTGAGCAATTACTTCCTGCATTTATGCAGCAGCTCAACTCAGTAACATGTCTAAAGCAAAAGTCTTCTTTATTTTCTTAAATTCCGTGCCAAGTCAAAACCAGACAAACAAATTGAAGCGGAGGGAGTAATAGTTGTATACTTTTTTGAACTTAAAACATTTCAAGGATTAAAGAAAATGACTATTACCTCATCATCATCTTCAGCCAAATATCGCAACAATTCCAAAGCTGCACATCTTATAGTTCTGTTTCTGTTATCCAGTAAATTTCCAAGCAGTGGTATTACACCAATGCTCCGAACTTGTACCTTATTGTACGGCTTGCTGACGCAAACACTGTGCAAATCTTCAATTGTTTTGAGTATTATGTCCTGTGTAGTAGCTGAAGATAAAGCTACCCTTGCAGCCTTGATCCTTGCAGTTTCATTTCTTTCTTTCCATTCGTCTATCGTTGCTTTCAACGCCACATTAGTGCTCAGATTTGTACTCTTTAGCTTTCGGCCTGACTTTGGACAATATATTTCTTCTCGGTTATTATCAAACTTGTTAATCCATTCTGATATCGCGTCCCTCTCATATGTTACTCCACTTTCTATTGTAACAGGATCCTCCATAATCTTCTTTGTCAAAGGACAAAAGAAAGTTCCGTATAGAGGTTCCATGTATTCAGACTCAGACATTCGTGGCAAATGTGTTAAAGAACCAGGCCTCCGATTCTCATGATTCTGAAAAATGCCTAGGCTGATCATACTGCTTCTCGAAGTGTCACTTATATTAAGATTTGTTGAATCAGCTAATCGGAGATTCTCCATGGAAACTTCAATATCGATAGAGTAAAGATCTGTTTCTATTTCTGTTTCTGCTGTTTCATTTATCATTAGTTCCCTTGAATGCAACATGTTAACTTCTAACTCTGTCTGCTCCGAAGCCATAGTACTTTTTCTGGCCACAAATGCTGCTGCACCTTTCATATCTTTCGAGAGAGACTTAACCGCGATATCTGCACATTCTTGTTCCCCATAAAAATAAGATGGTATCAGACTCAATCTTTCCGCGATATGTCTGTTCACAACTTGAAGCTGTTCTATAACAATACTTGGTTCAATCAACTGATTATTTTGTCTATAGTTTTGGCATTTCTTGATCAGCTCAGTAGCTAGATGCACATTTTCGAACATAGACTGTAATTTCTCTATGACATTTGATGTTGCATTTTTTCCTATTTGCAACTCCGCTATGACTGCAGAAACGCGGTATAAGTAGCTTCCAATCTCGACGAAATTCTCTTTTTCAACATCTATTGAAACTGCTGATTTTATGAACTCTGAAATATCTGCTAACAAGGATTCAGCAAGAATGCTAACTCTGTCCCTTTCTCCATTGATCTGCGAGTGGAGAAGTTAGGAATTTCGCTAAGAGTGTTCAAAATCTAATATACATCTATAAAAAACTACTTCTTTTAACATGTATACGCTAATAGCGTTGTTTACTACTATATAGATAGCAGGCTAAGAGGCTAGTAGGGGTAGGTTGATGTCTGGCTTCAGTGGGATAGTTCATAGTAGGACTAGTCGTGTCCGTTTATCTTGTGTTGTTTTTTCCCGGCTTATATTTATTACTTCTATTGTATTTTTATATTATCATTTGCTTTCCATTTTAGTCGATTCTTTTCCTCCTTTTCCTTTTCTCCTTTTTTTCATATCTGGTTTCTTCTGCTTTTGGGACTTGATTTTTTTTGAGGAGGGTCTTTCAGAAACAGCCTCTCTATCTCTATGAGGTAGTGGTAAGGTCTGCGTACATTGTACCCTCCCCAGACCCCATTTGTGGGATTCCACTGGGTATGTCGTTGTTGCTATTTACTAATATAGATAGTATATTTTTCCAACGAAGGATGTTCAATTGGCCATTGAAGAAAATGCGGCATTGCTTGAACTATCATTAAGTTAAAATTAGGCCTTAGAGGATCTAATCACACCCCTTCTTATAACTAAACAATTTCATGGAGTCTTTTGAAAGCTATGTTGGCCAAACTCTTCGAAAATACCACTACTAAATGTCAGATTCTCCAAAAGTAGTGTATTTTTTGAGAGTCCG
The DNA here is from genome assembly GCA_011800125.2 of Solanum clarkiae. Taxonomy (NCBI): domain Eukaryota; kingdom Viridiplantae; phylum Streptophyta; class Magnoliopsida; order Solanales; family Solanaceae; genus Solanum; species Solanum clarkiae. The sequence continues at coordinate 5,980,080 of JAABOM020000092.1, forward strand.
AGCAATATAGAATGCAAAAACTAACAAGTTGTTACTAGTATAATGGACTCAACTATTATTATGTACTTATTCAGAATCTGTTTCTACTATGTAATCAATCAAAGAGAAACAAAAACAACTAAAAGGGCTTGTTTGGATGTTGGAATTTTGCAAGAAAAGAAGAGAGCTAGTTACTTACTGGTCTGGTATCAGAATCTATACTGCCAGACATCTCCATCTCCACAGTGAATTTAGTCTCTTGCAAGTTTCGAGCGCTCTTGTGCCAAAGATGAACGGGGCTAAATGATCAGCTGAAGCCGTTGGGTGTAAAAATACATCCATAGGGGAGCATTGTATAGTAGTTCTCCAAAATTAAGAAATTTGAAAGGATGATCTGAATCAGTCATTTCTTCACAAAAAATTAAATTTATTTTTCATTTAATCAATTATTATTTACTAAAATTTTCATATGTCACTTTGAGGATTTTTTTTTTCTTTTTGGGCTTAGGTAGGTAGTTTGAAAGAAGCAATTAATAGTCAAGTTTAAAGACTTGGTCAATTGTACAAAGACAAGATATTAGTAAATGTTTCTTTTGTTTAGTTTTATTTTATTTTATTTAGACATTTGACTTTAGTATTTTGAGCAAAGTAGGATCATCAATTTGATGTTTTTAAACAATTTGTGATCCAAATAAAGGGGAAAATCAAGAAAAGAAATGAAAAAGAGAAGAATTTTTTAAATTGGACTTAATTTTCTATGTGGTTATCATGTAGATATTGAGTGGGTAGAGAGTTACATCAACTTTGATAAATTCAACTTGTAAGATATAATTGAAGTGCTATCAATCTTATCCCTCTTGTAATCTTATAATGGATACCGCTTTTATTTAGTAATATGTATAAAAATTGTTGAGAATGAAATTTTGTGACTTAATATCATAAATTTGCTTTTTGTGTGACTTATCAAGCTGTAATATTTGCATCAGAGTAAGTTGACTACATCACATCCTTTAGGGGTGTGATCTTTCTTTCGATCCTATGTAAATATTGAATGTTTAGTATTCGGACTGTTATGTTTCATATAGTAAATTTGTCTTTCGTGTGATTTATAGGTCACGAGTTCGAATTGTGATGCTTGCATGAAAGTACATTGACTATATCACACTCCTTAGGGGTGTGATCTTTCTTTGGACCCTATGTGAATACGAGATGCTTAGTATTTGGACTGTCATATTTAATATCATAAATTTATCTTTTCTGTGATTTACAAGTCACGAGTTTGAGTTGTGATGCTTGCATCAGAGGAAGTTGACTATATCACAACTCTTTAGGGGTGTGTTCCATCTCAGAACCCTATGTAAATACAGAATGCTTGGTATACTGGACTGTCATTTTTAATATCAATGAATATATAGTCATAGTTGATTTAGAAGTTTTGATGAAGTTGTTCATCCAACAAGAGTTTACTTGACCTAAATCATTAAACAATCTAGTCAAATTAAGAGCTTAAAAGCAACTTATTAAGTATAAATTTAAGGGAAAAAATTCTTTTAAAATTTGTGATCTAAATAAATCATGTACATTTATATAATTAAATCAGCTTATTGAGAGTTATAAGATAGTCAAATTATTTTTCTAAATATAAAATGATAACTTTTTCTTTAAGGACAAACTAAAAATAAAATACCTCACATAAATTGAAACGAAAAGTATTACATGTGACCACTTTTGGGCTCATATCGTTTAGTGATCTAATAGTGTAAAAATATTTTTCACTGTTAGTACCCTAGAAATAAGTAGTAGGTCTTTGCTCGATCGCGATCCAAAATTCTATATTCTTATCAATCCAATCCCAATTCACAATTTTTATTTCTTTTTTTGGTTTCCCACCCAATGTCTAGTTTCCACATTGAAACTCGACTATTCCGAATTCGTGCCACATAGAGTCCATTCAGCGGCCTACCGAGGATTTTTCCATTCTTAGGGTTCAAACCCGAGACCTCTAATTAAGGGAGGAGCAACTCCATCCACTGCACCATTTTAATCAATGAATAGCATATCATGTACTTATTCTATGAACAGTTACGAGAAAAATAAGTTCTTTCTATTTAAAAAATTCTGCGAACTGTATTCTTATCACAACAAAGCTTAGGCTAAAGATATACGGGGTATAAAAAATGAGGTGACATTTCACCATATAATTATATACAACCTGCTATATTATATGGTACAAAAAGCAAGTAACAATAAGATTTTTATTGAGGAAAAAAAGAAGCTATTACGTTATTGTTCTACTCAGCACTCTGTAGAGTGATCTCAGGTCAGTCTTCATTAATTTGCCTTCCAGTTTCCAGTGCTGGAGGCACTTTCGCTTTCAGTTACGCCTGAAACATGCTTGTACACGAATAATACTTCATTGGAACCATTAGGCTGACTGCTTTAACCCAATACGTCTCGTAGAGTATCTTCTGTCCGATATCATGCAAGTGTAGCAACCTGACTCATTCTGGAAATCCTAAGCTCATCCAACATGTATGGTCAATGTCGCCTTCTGCAGTAGTATACAACAGGGTCATCCAGGCAGAGCAGCCAATGTGTCAGTATAATCTCGTGTTTCTTGACTTCCAGCGCAGCAGTTGATCTAGTGCCATGGATCCAACAGTTTGAAGATCCCATTGATCGTCATTGCAGGGAGAACGCAAATACCAGAACCACACAAAATCTAAACTAGTTGAAAAAATAGGGAGATTCCAAAACTTCTCTTAGATCGAAATCACCCCGCTCTGGTAATGGAGGGAACTGTAAATCAGGGAATGACTGCTGAAAATTCTCCAGCAACTGTTCAGGATTGACAATGTGTTAATAATTTGTTACGCGATATACTTTAGTCCTTAGCAGTCTTATCTTGAAGATAACATAAGCAAAATGCAATGCAAATTTGATGAGGATAAGGGGGGTAACTAGCAGGATACAGTAGATTCAAGTTGAAGGGAAACGTTTGAACAAAAAACTTACGTTTTCCAGTATGGGTGCGTCATAGAGTTCCACAAATTTTTCTCTCAAAATTTTGTTCATTTGGTCAACATCACATGCATGTGTCCAGTATGAATCATGCACTCCTGCCAGGTTACGAAAACGTTAGCATGTGTCATCTGATGCTTATTCACACAGGCACTTGAAAATTCATGCAACCGGAATGAAAATAGCCTGAACTACAAACCTGCAAAACTTAATCCAGCTTCTTTACAGGTAATGGCAGTCATCATCATGTGGGAACCATCAAGAGAGTGAACAAAATTTGGAGGGAATGCTGTTCGCTGTCGCTTAACCATTACCTGTAATTTATGATAAGATAATGAATAGCAGAAAACACCATCTAGCTTCCAACTTATAGTCGACAATATGCAATAACAATACAAAGTACATTAATCCGATATCTCCAATTAGTTTCACATTCATTTTTTCCGTTGTATAAGCATTATAAGTGAAGGGAAAAGACAAGTTAAATGCAAGCAAACCTTATCTGTTTCATGCTGTAATGTCAAAATCTGAAGAGAAGTTTTAATCTGCATAGAGTTTAAAAGTCACAAATAGTTAGTGACCTTCAAAATATGAAACTTGTCAAAGACAAAATAGTTTGAAACTCCATGCAATTTTGAGCTTTGAGTGCATCAGAACATTACAAGATGCCTTCCTAATTTGCGGTAAGGTTGTACAACAGGAAGTCCAAGTGGCGTAGTCCATTGTACAGGCTGGTTTTCCATGGCTATAATCTGGACAATAAAGTGTTAACCATTAGAAAAAAGAAAATGAGACAATAAAAACTTCAATTTAATCCATTGAAACGCAAAAAAATCAGGAGCAACAAAATCAGGTGATTGATACTGCTGTTTGATTCATTGACTAAAGTCACATTGAGTTCAATTTAGAGGGTAACAGAATAATTTGTCATCCCAGAATTTAGTATTATTCATTTCTTTCCCTTATTTTTAGATTTCTATCACTGCCTATTGTTTCAGGTAACATCTAGCTGTTGTTTGTATTTGTTGGTATTGCCTCTTTTTCACTGTTTGCTCGCTCAGGGTGCACTTGCGGGAAACTCCTTGCCAAGGGCCTGTGCACCCCCGGGATTAGTCGAGGCTCTAAGAGACTCAAACACCCGGTGCAAATCAAAAAAAAAAATTATTGTTGTTACAATCTTAGCCTATGACGTCGTTTCACATCCAGAATAGACCAGAACACGTGGAAGCATCAGATAATTTTTTTTAGTTCCACCTTATATATTCCTAAAGATCAGCTTCGGTACTAATATCTGAACAAGGAAGTCACTGAACAAGAATCAGAGGATAGAGGTTGCAGCGCACATTTAAACAAACCACCAAGACACAAATTAAGTATCATACATCAAACTTGAAATTCTGAACAGGTTAAACTACAACAATTTTAATTAAATAACTCAAAATTCAATAAATGAACCGACCAATTAATGTGACAGTTGGAATAAAAGCAAACCTTCGCACAATCTCCAAGCCAACTCATTATACTTCTGGCAGCTTCAAACATCTCTCCAAGTGCAGTCAAGGTGGTCTGACCATGGGATGAAAAATAATTAGACTTAGTACATAAGCAGATTCAGACGACCCTATTACTGTTACACGACTAACCACAAGCAAAGGATTATCTACTAGAGATAGATTTATTTTGCTATGCCATGACATTTACTATAAATCCATTATATGATTATATTGGAAAGCCCAAGCAGATTTGAATAATCTAAGTCCATACTTTTGCTGCATAACAAGCTGCTGCAAACAACTCATTATCATCTTCAATGGCACCACGCTCCTTCAATCTTCTCTTGATTTGGTCACGAGCACCAATATACGTGACACCGTACACTGATGTCATCACTGTTTGCTTGACCAACTTTCTGTCCACCTGAGTTAGCAATAAAAAGCACTGTGTTACAGAAGGAGTATTATTCAGCAGATTATAGTGATGCTCTGAAGAGTAGTACAAATCAGTTCAGAGGATTAAGTTTGATTATCTTTTGCTAATTTCATTCATGATGTAAGCTGAAGTATGCTAATGAAGTAGAAACATTGTTAGAATTCATAGAATCATCCGTTGAAGAGGATCATACTTTTGGTTTTCTTCTCTTCTTTTGTTCTCTTGTACAGAAAATCTAGCACTCTCATTGTGCTACTTTTTAATACAATTACCTCCTTTGAAAAAAAACTGTGCTGTGCTCATTATTCAGCCATTACTTGAACATAGAAACCAACTACAGATGTGTGCCCCTCGTATATTACTCCATAAAACTCTAGAAGAAGTTTCCATCATTGACAGTATATAAGCCTGAAAAATTTAAGACATCAAAGACAAACCTGGTTAAGTAACAGCCTGGCACGCATAACATTTGGATCAGTTGCGGGATCTTTACTTGCATCTCTCTTCATAATATCAAGAACTCTGGTTGAAGAAAGAAATTTACAATCATGATACAGAAAAGCATAGACTCCAGTCAAAGATTGTCTCATAACTAAAATTAATCACAAAAGCACTCCTATCACAGAAGGAAAGGATAATTATTGATCCAACCTAGAAATTTTGGCATCAACTAAATCCAGGAGTTTGTACATAGGTTACTGAAATAGGAGAGCAGAATCATTTCTTGCAGCACTAGTAATACAATACTATTGACATTATTACACAAAATGATGCTCTCTATATATGAAATTTACATCTAATCCTGAACCCATCAATCACAGTTACAACAAGTTTAAGTATCTAGCTACCACGAGAAAAATTAGGTAGAGATATTATCAATCTGTAATCTCTTCTCGCTGAAGACAATACACAGTCAATTTGATCAAACATCCAGCAACATTTTCTACAGAAGGTCTCAGACTAAAGTCTTCTAGGATTGAAAGCCACATTGAAGAAGTGAAAGCAAAAGAAAGGAAGTAAGGGAAGTGTGGTTAGGCAAATAGTAACTCACCGAGCAGCAATTCCAGAGTAAACATCAGCAGGCTTATCTCCAGCAACAAGATTGACTGCAGCTGCTCCTAACTGTAAAGTAATCCATACTCGGTCAAAACTTGCCAACTCAAAAAATGTTAGCACCATTTAGGATTAATTCTGTAGTACACATACAAAACTATGCCAAATTACAGTTGAACGCCGAATTAGCTAATGCTGCAACTCAAGGCCAGAGCAAGCATACTTGATCTCAAACAAAGACAACTTATTCAATGAATCAATCTTACAAAGTCTTAAAGTAGGCAAAAAAAAAAAGACATCAATTACCTTATCCCTGCCAAGGGCGGCATAATGTTGTAGCCCATTGCACGACCCATCCTTCATTAAAAGTCACAAGCAGACAATCAGATTCACATTGTAGGTAAAACTTCAAAACATGACATATGCATACAACTCAACATTTAGGTAACGGCTAAAGCTACCACATATTAGAATGTTTAGTTCATCCTTATGTGATTAACAGATGGCTCTTCAACAAAAGATTTTCTTAGAACATAGGGATTTGTTTATTCACAAGTTCAATTTTCCTATAGATTTCATAAAAAGATTTAGTTAGTAATTCTTTTGTCTGCATAATTTGGTATGCTATTATTCGAACACATTTTTTCTTTCTTCAATAGCACCTTTATTCATTACAGCCCACATTAACTGCTACACCATGACTTTGAGACCTCAACTATCTAACTGGCACCATTAGTTTGAGGGCGTTCACACAAACAGAAACTCATCTTGTAGAAAATCAACTCAACCCCCCAACCCAGGGTTCATCACTACGTTAGCAGGGTTCAACTATTAGGATGACCATCAAAACCATAAGGTTAAGCAACTTTCATCAACCTTTCAAATTGATTAAGAAAATCCTAAAACCATGAGAATTACTTCACACCATTATACTATACAGTCACAAGCTATACACCCCCAGTGACCATCTACACTAGTTGTGGGCATCATCTAGAATTAGTGGAAGTACACAAACTACACAACATAACATTTAGCTTTTCATTCCTGCAGCCTTCTCATCTAAGTCTTCAAGAAGTTCAAACTAAGGACACACATTACGAACTCCACCACAAACATTCTTGCATAATCTATTACCTGGTGAATGGGCATATGAGATATATAGGTCTCTGGTGAAGGGCTTCTTAATGCTTCAGATATATTAATACATGTTGCTAAGCATTGAAAAGGATCTTCTGCCCCCAACCACCAACGTTTTCCTTCCAGTGGCCTGTCCGCAGAGTCAAAAATATCCTCCACATGGTTTTCACTGAATGCTGCACGACCTTCATATGATAACTTATCAACGCCACCACCATATACATTTGCTAGATGTATTTTCAGCCAGCGTAAACCAGACTTTCCAAGTGGACGCCCCTCAGAGAATTCAAGGATGCCACGACATAAATCAGAACCAAGATGGTTTAAATACGGGTGCATGGGGTATGCACGACCACGAAAATCAAGATTGTGTGGATAATAAAAACCCTCTTCATCCTTCATTTTCCGTGCAACCTGCTCTTCAGAGTAAAAGGTCATGGAATACCGTACATCAAAACAAGGAAAAAGTGAAATACCTTAAGATGAAGATACAACTTACAGCAAGTTTGAGTTCAATATCACACCGCTGAGAATGCCTCTCGCAGTTTTCTTTTTTTGTAGCTTTAACTTTCCACTTCCATTTCTTGATTTCTTCTTCATCTTCTGTGTCTGGCTCTTCAGGTAAAGGTACCTGAAATCGACTCGTTGCTAAGAAAACATGCATGTAAACAAACCACAAAAAGCAAAAGGGAAAACAAAATCTCAACATCATGTAGCGTCATCACCCACATCTTCCCTGTCGACTAAATCAGCAAGACGGCCTCCACTAGCCCATATTCTGTCTACTATGCCAAGTACCCTTTTATTTACCCTCCATTTGGTATTACCAAGAGTGTCAAGTGCCTGAAAGGCCAAAATATGGAAAGGTGAAAAACAAGGCTTTTTTTCTCCATCTTTTGTTTGGGGGGTGATGATGGGGGTTTAATACTATATATAAGGAAACAAAATAAAAAGGGAACATCTGCCTGCAAACCTGGAATACAGGTTCCAATTGCTTCATTGGAACTCGTTTAACTGCTTCACGCTGCTGTTTTGCTCCATGTGTCCGCATAATGTATGATGGTAAAAATAAGTATGCACCTTTGTCATACCTGCAGAAAATGTGGAACTTTAACCCAATTCATACATGGTTCTGAGACCTAATGTGCAGGAACTACCAAACCAAGCAACCAATGCTTATGTGTGATCCTATACTCCTATCGCCAACCACAGGAAGCCAAGTAAGCCTTATTCACATATCACTATAGCTTTATCTGAACAGACATCTATCACTGACCAAAAGTTTCAAGTGCAACTTTCAAGATCAATCAAGTTCTTCCGGAAGAAGCAAATACCAATAACAGGTCACACACTCATGGTTACTCGGCAGAACTTTGGCCAATAAATCTAACATTACAATTAAGTGGGAGAAACCTCAGTTCACAGATACTATCTTTTGATAATGATAATGAGTTCACAGATACTGTCTTGAGAATGGATTTGATACACCTCAAAGGTACTAAGTTCCGGCCAACAGGAAACAAAAGCTTTTATTCACTAGGGAAGAAAAGGAGAAACCAGAAGTAATTATTTTGAACTCAAGTATCTAGCATACAGAGAGGAAATGAGAAAAGAAGATCTGCATACTAACCCTGACCAATTCTGTGGAGGAACCAGCATTGGCATATATGGAATCACCATATGTCTAGCCTGTTCGAGAGCAAAGATTCACTGTCATTATAGTTCCTCTATGGCAATTGATTATTTAAGCAGGAGAATCACATTATCACTCAATTGGCAATGAGAATCCATAAAATACTGTACTCACAGTTTTATCTAAGCCTTTACGAACAAGTGGATCACATTGAATCACACCATATCTCCTGCTACCTTTCCTGTAATCAAGAAAGCCAGAAAAGAAATCAACAATGAATGGTTTGGAGATGTTATCTTCATCAAACCCCTTGATGAAAAGGGTAGATTTCTTTTCTTGCTTCCTCTATTTCTTTTCATTGAGCTAAGTTTACACTCACACTGTTTCTACAGTTTTGAGGGTGTGCACAAATGCTGGCCGAATATCTGGAGGGCAATCATCTAGCTTGTCATTTGGAGGCTGTATATAGGCGGTTTCCATTAATATCTGAATCAATCGGCATCCAACCTATAAAAAGGCATTACTTTCAGCAAAAACATCAAAAACTACTATAAATACAACGGCATGACCACAATGCCTGAACATCAAAAACATCAAAAACTACTATAAATACAACGGCGGACTGTGGACAATGCCTGAACACAAAGCTAACTTAATGAGTTGTTGGATGAGAAGAGTGGGAAGTAAACGTCAGAAAAATAGTGGAGGATAATACCTTCTTGCATATGGTGATCAGTCTGGAAGGAGAGAGATGGAAGGTATTTCGAAGACAAGATCAAATCAGTCCATTATGTGAAATGGAATTGTTTGGTGACCTTAATTTTTTTGGCGTAAACATAATTGTATAGAGGAAACTGAGGAGTTAGTAGAATTTCTAGGAGCTTCGTAAAGCTAGAGTCTATTTCTTTGTAACATGGTTTTGATGGTGGCCAGCATTCCCAATGCTGAAGAATACAACAGTACTAATTCTAAAAAAAAAAAAAAAAAAATTACTGATCATATAAAGGAGATGAAGGGAAGACACTTGTTAAAGAAAACCTTGACAAGGTTGTCCGTGCCCCAAGGCTTTTCATCATCTTGCCGATTCACAATCTTTCTAACCTGCTGCAGCTTCTGTTTCTTCATCAACATTCTTACTTTTTTCCTCAACCTCTCCCTTTCTTTCATTATATCACCAGCTGTTTCTTCCGAGGATCCATTCAATGCCTTGTTCTTGGTCTTCTCCAAAAATCTATGTATTCTAGCCTGGGGGAAATTGAAATAGGAGTGAATTAACCAGATAAAAGTGGCTGAACAGCTCCTTTTTTTTTGGGTTATATACTTTTTGATTAGTCAAGAGAAATTATTCTGAACTTAGGCTAGCAAAGGGAGACAACAAAAAAGAAACCATAAAGTTCCCAATAGCCTAAAAGAGCCATTGACACCATAGCACTATATAAGAGAGCCCATTAACGTAGAGAATAACATACAATACAAGAATTCAGAAGAACAGGCTGTAGTATGAGTGCCTATAGTTTGAGTACGAAGTGTCCAATAGGAACACTTTATCATGTGTTTAGATTCTCAGTAGTAGCAAGTTGTAGTTAAAGTGTCTAAATGAAATTGACTAGCAAGTTTAAGGGCAGTCAATGTGTTCAGCAATCCATTTTTAGTAAATTTTTGGACATCCACAAGATTCCAGTGAGTTTTGATGATAGGGTGCTCATTGTCGGGAACCATGTTTCGTTGTAGGCTCTACCACTTTTGCTGCTTGTATACAGTATACCAGAGTTCTCTCCCAAATCATGAATGAAATTATTACTTTACCACAGACAAAAATAGAGAGTTTTGAAGCCAAATTCACCCATATTGACGCTGCATCATACTACACTTGAAAAAAGAAATGAAAGTTATTGCAGCCTCTCCAAGTTCCACTGGTATTTTCAGTGAAAATGTTGCCAATAAAATTAAACAGATTATGGTAAAGAAGCAAGAAAAAAAGTTTGCATAAACCAATACAACACAAGCGCAGAAAAGGATATAAAATCAACTGGACAATCGCCCTCACTAAGCAACATTTTCCCTCACCACCAGGAATGTAATATTTTAATCTATTTCAATTCATGTATTTATGCTATCGCTTTATCCTTCCTATCCTCTCCGGTGAGGGGGAATTACTTAGCATGTGTTCAATAAAAAACCCATAGGACAAAATTTCAGTTTCCTAAGAGATAATGAAACGCCATTATTGCACTCCAATAAAGAATCTGCTGACACATGTCGCAATGAGGTTTTGTTGATTACTCTAAGGAACATACAACAAATGTAAGTACAAAAAAGTAAGTCTGCGTATAAGTGGTCCGTTCTGAAGAAAACGCTAACACATAGGGAGTGCTGGCATCATCCTCTTCTACTTTCATCTATATTCAACATAGAGTGCTACAATCTTATCCAAATACATAAATTTGCATGGGATGCACATATTTGGACTCGATAAAACATATATGGAAATGAAGCAAAGCAATAAAAGGTTTCAAAATCCCCAACGGATAGAAACAAACCTCATGTTCAATTGCTTCACCAATGTGGGAAGCAGCTTGCACCACTCTAGCACTACAACTTCCTCCACCAGTCATCAGCAACCCCATCAACTTATGCATTGTTATCACAGCCATCATTTCAGCAGGCAATTGATCAAAGTAAGGAGCATAAGCCGCGCGGTTTTTACCTTCATTACACAACTTCTGTTCAGCAGCTATGGCATCCCTCAATGGCTCAAACCAACCCAAGAACAAAGATTTAATATATGGCAAGTTTGGTGCCAGCTTTTGCTCACACATATCCATCAACAGCTCCTGATACTCCTTAGCCGCGTCTTCCCATGCTTCGGTTTCTATCTTTATCTGCCTTCTCCTAAGCACATTGTACTTTCCAACACCCATCCCACCAATTGTTTTTGGCTGCTTTGGTTGCAAATTGGCCTTCGAAACCTCATTTTCTTTGTTCATTTCCTCTATTAATTCTTGAATTTCATCAATATCTTCTTCAGACGTCGACGCAATAGCCTCTGCAGCACTACCATAACTCCTTAAAACTCCTAAAGATCCACAACCCATGTGAGTCCAAACTCGAAAATCTCCTTGAACTCTAGAAGAAATCGAACTTTCCGATAAACCCAAGTAATGATTCCTACAACTAACTTCAGACATTCCATATAAATGCCTAGTTTTTCCATTAACTCTAGAAAAGATTGAACTTTGAGACAAACCCAAGTTGGGATTTCTATAACTTTCTCTAGTTTTTCCAAAAGACTGAGCAAAACCAAGAAAATCTGAATCATGGGTGTTTCTGAATTTCCTTGAATAAGCTTGTTTTGATATATATCTCCACATATTCAGTGGATCTTTTGTTGAAAAAATATTATCCCAAATGACTGATAAGCTGAAAGAAGGGTAAGGGAAGCTGTGGAATGCTTGCTAGCATTGAAAAGGGCAAATCTTGAGAAGAAAAAAAGGTGAAAAAGCAGAGGAAAGAGAAGTTGGCAATGGAGGCTGTCTAAAACCCTTCCAAAAACCTATTCTTTCATTGCTAGGAATTAACTAATAATAATATCAGGGTTTTATTTTTACCTGATTGGGTAACCCGACCCGACCCGTTTATAGTTACTCTTTGGGGTTTAACTTATGGCACTGAAATTCAGATTTTTTATTTATTTTTTGTTTTGGTTTCAAGAGATAGTACTCCCTTTATTTTAATTAAGTTTAAAAAAAAAAAAATTCAATCTTATAAATTTAAAATTATATTGAATATACTAAAGTGTCATTTAATTTTGTGATGAAAAGTTAAAATTTAATTTTGTTAATAAAGGAAATAGGTAGTTCTTTTATACAACTCAAAAAGGAAAGAAGGTTATTGACTTGACAAAAATTAATTTTATTGACAAAATGTCCCTCCGTCTTATTTTGTATGACATTCTTTAACTAAATACAGTATTTCAGATAAAAAAAATCTTAATTTTGTCAATAAAGGAAATAGGTAGTTCTTTTATACAAATCAAAAAGGAAAGAAGGTTATTGACTTGACAAAAATTAATTTTATTGACAAAATGTCCTTCCATCTTATTTTATATGACATTCTTTGATTAAACACAGTATTTCAGATAAAAAAAGTTTGAAATTTGTGGTCTAAAATCGTTCTTAAATATTTATGTGGCTGAAAATTAGTTCATTAAGAGTAAAAGAAATATTTTAAAATTAAATTATTTCAAATTAAAGTAAGATAACATTCTTTTTAAACGGATTAAAAAGAAAAAGTAGCATATAAATGGGACAAGAGTAATAATAATAGTATAAAGCTTTTGCAATATTTCTCTTATTTGGAAATTGGACATAAACCTTGGAGGTAAAATTGTAATTGAACTTTCTCCATATTGTATAGTTTTTTTTTTTTTTGGTGTTGTTGTTATATTGCTATTTTATCATTAAATAAGATGAGAAAAAAATGAAGAATTTGGCTTATATAAATTCTATTATTTTCTAAAAATTATTCAATTATAAATCAAGTAGTATGTGTAGAAGTGTTGTTCCATCATGGCCACAACATCTTCATGAAAGAAAGTATTGTCAATTAAATACTTTCTTTCCAACAAGACAAATGCACACACAAATTCAGTTTGTGATTACATTTTCAAAATCTAAAACACCCTTTGTGTCCCATAAAAGGAGAGGTAAAATTTGCATATTCCTCGTATCTCAAGTTCCGAACCATAAGTCAATAACCTAAAAATACAGTAAATGGGACTACAAGAGGAAGTAAAAACCAACCAAATCTTACTAAGATTCTATAACTAAGTTATTCATTTCCAAAATTTCTTCAATACAATTTATAGTCCCCACCCCCACCCCCAAATAACATTCTTGTTAAGATCCCAAACCCAAAATTTCTCTCTTCTCTGATGACATGCCAGAAAGAAAGCTTAAACAAGAAAGACACTCTGTATGAATCACTCCCAATAATCATTGCTCTCAGTCCTTACTTCAGATGGCTCGACAACTTGTGCCTCTTGGACTTCAGCAGAGTTTGCATCTGACTCGGTTGATGCCTCCGACTCTTCTTCCTCAAATCTTCCCCATCTTCCTCCAAGAGCCATTGCCATCATCTCGTAGATCTTGTTACCCAACTCAGCTGGACTATCAGGCTGTTTCCAATGTGGTTCAGTGTTAAATTCGCGTAACAGGAAGAAACAACTTATACAATACAAGGAAAGGCTGTGTGTTGTTCCACTGTACTTACAGTAAATCCACTGGAGATCAATGCAGTGTCGAACAGCAGTTCCACAGCCCGCTTGGCATCAGAACTATCAGGTGAATTTTTGCATGCAGCCTGCAAGTAGTTCCACAGAACCATTGTTGATAATACATAAGATTCTTAGCAAACTTTACTGTATTTTTCTTCTATGGAGGGGACAGTTCTTCTGAAGTCACTAAGCTTGACTACTAGTGGTTTAAAATAAAATTATTAAACGGTTGGTATGCTTTATGATACAGGACGTTAAAAGGATACAACAACTGTCTCATTCCCAAACAAGTTGGTAAAACATATAAGATTTCACAACTCTTGATTAAACTTAAAACTTTGATAGGATCCAAATCAAGGGACTAGCTAGTAGCTATGCAGATCGAGCAGGGAAAACTTACGTTTAGGTCTTTGATGATTGGATGATCTGGATTAACCTCCAATATTCTTCTCCCTCTCATAAATTCCAGGGTTGAAGTGTCTCCCAAGGTTTGTGCTCTCATCAACCTATTTCATACAAAAAAAAATAATGAAGATCTCCGACAGAGAGTCTTGCAATATCAAATTAACTAAAAATTAATAGAAAAAGAAGCTAGAAGCCTAGAAATCATCACAACCCACTGACCTTTCCATGTTGGCAGACCAACCGAACTTTCCAGATACAAGTACACATGGTGATGAGCTTAAACGCTTTGAAACTTGTACTTTTGCCACCTTATCACCCAACTGTTGTTTTATCCAATCACATAGAAGATTGTACTCTTGCTTGGCTTCCCTGTCTTTCACCTCATCATCATCATCTGAAATCAATGCCAGTGACCAAATTACGTTATCATTCTGGAAACAGGTCAAACTTGAATGGACGTTTCATTTTATATTTCTCCAATTCCCTTTCTGTTGTTTATTTGAGTGTTTACATAGTGGGAAATAAAAGTTAAAACGGAAGGCACAAAATATTAAAGGAAATCATTTCTATACTAAATTCCCAGTTAAAGCAAGAAAAAATGAGCTTACCAAGCTCCAGGTCCTCTTTGCTTATGTCAACAAACTTCTTTTCCTTGTATGTTTGTAGATTCTGGATAGCCACCTCATCTATTGGTTCAATGAGGTACAGCACCTAATCTCGGCAACACAAGCAAATGTTAGGAGTGTGTACAAACAGAGGATATTCTAGTGAGCAATTAAGCCAGATCACATGATTCTCCAACTCAGCGTTCCTAAAGCATGTGTTTTTGTCTTCCATTAGATATCCAAGAATGACATGACATGCAGATTAAGATGAGAGTTGATTTTTTGTTTTGTTTAATGCCGAATGAGGAGTATGTACTGGCAGCAAGTTTGATTTTCCTCTATATAGAAATATTTGACAAGTTCAAAAGTAAGACTCAATACAACTTTTTGAGATATACACTACTATGGGACCATTATGGAAAATGTGGAATATCATTCTGCGACAACCAAAAGAGAAACGGCAGATGTTCAAACTGACATTGGTAGAAGCAAGGAAAGATGGTTTGGAATGAAACTATTCATCCAAACAACAGTCTGGATGTCAAATGGATAAAGAATCATAAATACAAAAAATCATTCTTTAGACATCTAGCAGAAAACTTTCGATCCAAATAACTATAAAGATTGGTGACAGAATATTCAATTTTTGTTACACTTTTTGGGGCTGTTTCTGTTTTATTTGTTACTTCCTTAAGGGAGAGGGGAGAGGAATACATCTGCAGAACTCTACATTCAAACTATACAGTAAACCAACAGAGACTTGTCATTCATGCCTATTATGTATCTGGATGACTTGGTAAATAAATCCAGTAAAAGATCAGGATGAAGCACATACCTCAATACCTTTCTGAACCAACTTCTCCAAGAAAGGGGCAGTCCTGGCACTCTGTAAGCTATCAGTCGCCAAATAGTAAATGGCTTTCTGATTTTCGCCCATGTTCTCAACATAGTCATCTAAGCTTATCAATTCTTCTTCACTCTTGGAAGAAAAAAATCTCAGTAATGGGGTTATTCGCTTGTGATTACCAGTGTCTTCAATACATCCCAACTTTACAAATTTACCGAAGTTCTCCCAGAATTTTTTGTAATCCTATAATAAAATAGCAAGCTCTTACAGGATTCAAGAGACTTTTAATAAGGCACCAAAGGTAAAGAAAGCTTTCATGATATTTTACCTCCTTGTTCTCACTTTCAGAGAGATCCTGAATCATGTCGAATGTCTTTCTCACTAGCCTCTTTCTCATTATACGAACCTATGATAGAAATAAATAAAAACATTACATTCCAAGAATAGGTTCTTCTTTTTCAATTGAACTGCAGACGATAGTTTGAGAAATTGACTATCATGCACCACCAGCATCAGTGCAGATTGCTAAACATGAATACAGTTTGAAATAAAAAATGTACTTCACTCAAGCACGAAAGATTTTCCTTACAATTCGGCTCTCCTGCAGAATTTCTCGTGAAACATTAAGAGGAAGGTCATTTGAGTCCACCACTCCTTTAACAAAGCTCAGGTACCTCGGAAACTGAAATGAATAGAAATTAGCATCGGCTGATTTGTAAAAAAAGGGGACACTGCACTCTAACTGGCACCCAAAAGCACTCAAATGTCCACTTAAATTGCTTAAAGCTGGCATATAAAATTACACATTCTCATTTTCTACCACTTAACACACATCTCACTTTTAGTCTGCAGTAGACATTCTAAACATGATTCGAGAACCTCACTTCTCTTCATGTGTATTAATGTCATATATACAGCTCAAAGAATGAGAAACAGTGAACTTGTGTATGAGAAACTTCACAATGACACAAGGAATCTCTTTTACCAGTTGCAAATGGAGCTACCATATATAACTTACCAACTCTCCATCAAAATCATCAGAAATAAAGACACGCTTCACATACAAGCGTATGTTCTTTGTCTTGGGATTTACGACTTCTTCATTATTAAGAGGAGCCATTCCAGGTATATATAAGACACTTCTAAACTCCACCTCACCCTGCAAAAATTGTTAATGAAAGTTAAAACATCAATATATTAAAATGGACAAATGACTAGTCATCAATCCAAAATGACAAGTGAATACCTCTGTAGTGAAGTGAGTGTAGGCGAGTGGATCCAAGAACTCATTAAAAGTTTTCTTGTAGAATTCCTGGTACTGTTCTTTCTCAACTTCTTTTGGATTCCGCATCTACAATTTATCACGGGGAAAAGAGGATTAGTTCTATCACATATAAAAAAAGGAACACAATATCAAGAATTCTCACTGTAGTCAACTCACCCATATAGGTTTTGTCTCATTTGTCAACTCCCAATCCCAGTACTTCTCAGTTTTGGTCTTCTTTGTCTTCTTCTTTTCTTCCTGTCATTATAAAAGGAAATACAAATTCTAGTACCATCAATAAGCTGAGAAGCGTAGACACATACTGAAGAGAATACACTGTAAGGACATAGGTCTGAAGCCATCACCTCTGGTTTTTCTTCGCCTTCCTTTGGTTCTTCCTCTTCCTCTACCTGTCACAATTTACCATGAGAATTAGGGCCAGCAGCATAAGTGAATAACAGATGATAAACTAGCACAGCGGAACAACTTGAAACCCCCTTGTCCACAAAATAATAATAATAATCAACAAAGTTATCACATAAGGATGCAAATGTATCTGTTTTTAAGCAGCAACCACCCCCTTATGTCAGCCCCTGGCAATGGTATGTTCAATAATAAGAATAACAACAACCATGATAATAACAGTAAAGATAATAAACAAAGTTATCACACGATAATGGAAATTACACACTCTTATCTTAATCAAAACATAAGCAGTACAAACAACCTCCAACAGGTAAAGATTAATAGTATGCTGTGTAAAAGATGCAACTGTTTCAGTTTTTTAAGCACCAACTGGCCCCCTATATCTGCCCCTGGCAATGGTATTTCAAATCTTAAAATTTGACGGTAATCAAAACTAGAAAATTTATCCAATCACCCACACCCATCGTGAAATAAAGAAAGTGTTACGGTAGCTTTGCTAACAACATTAGTAGGATCATCTCTTTATAAGGTTAATGAGAGGCTTCAATATCAAAAACTTCAGAAAATATATTCATGAACAAGAATTATCCATTTGCTGAATGAAACCACAAAAGATTTCTCCTAAAACACCAAATCAAAAGGAGGAAGTGAAGGTTAAAATAGCCTTAGATTATACAAGAACCTTACCTCAATTGTTCTTGATTTCTCCTGCCACGTGTAAATTGGAAAAGAAACAAATTGTGAATAATTTTTCACCAAATCTTGGATCTTCTTGGGCTCGGAGTACTCGTATTTGTCATCATCCTACAAAAAAATGATAGCCTATCAAATTGCATCTACCATAGGGAACTAAAGCGCTCGCAATGCTCTCTACTGATCCTCTTAAATGAAAGCGTTCGCAATGGTCTCTACTGATCCATCTTAACACACTGAAGAAGATAAATCACCAGGTTATGACTTTCCAAGTTAAACGTCTTACAATGTTTAACCTATTATCATCAAGACAAGTCATTAATTGATATGGTCAGTGATGAATTTGGAACTTATCTTCAATTTATTATAATAACCTGTAATTCAGCACAATTAAGAGATGAAACAAAATGGAAGATTGACCATCACACATGCCCAACCCGGGGTATTTAGGCACAAAACCACCAAGAGAAAAGAACAGATGTATTGCAGTACCCTCAAATAAAGTGTAATTCGTGTTCCTCGAGGTAGAAGGTTGTCAGGATTAGTTTCCTCTCTGATGACATATGAGCTACTGTCAGCCTCTGCCTCCCAAACATACTGTTTATCTGACTTCGGACTCTTTGTGGAAACTATGACCTGATTGTACGAAAAGACCAAAAATAGCAAAATCAGTCGAATGGCAATGGCTATTTTTTTAAATATAAAACCACATAAAATGCGCAGCTACCTTTTGAGCAACCAGAAAAGCAGAATAGAAACCAACACCAAATTGACCAATCAATCCATTGTCAGCTCCAAGGTCTTTGTTTTCCTATAGATAGAAAAGCAGCACAGTTCTTAAAGACAACAACTTTAAATCACAATCAAACTCTGAACTAGTGTAGTTACTCCACAACATGAAGTTACCCTTTAGTACCTTAAGTGCCTTCAAGAATTTTGAGGTACCACTTTGGGCAATAGTCCCAAGACAGTCTATGAGCTCCTCTTTGGTCATTCCAATACCAGAATCTCTGCATTATCAATTAATTAGTCCCCTTTACTAGGAAGCATTAATGCAGCATCTAGATCATAAGTCACGTACGTTATAGTGATAGTCCCATTGTCTGGATCAGGTTTGATGCGAATCTCTAGCTCACTCGAATCTCCAAGTAAAGAAGGCTCCGTCAAACTCAGAAATCTCAACTTATCAAGGGCATCACTGGCATTACTGTCCAAAGAAGAATATGAAGTTAGAAACAGCACATAGAGGAAAAGAGGAAATTCTAAAAGACAATTACAGGCATCATGAAGACTTCAACAAATGCATTCGAAAAAAATGAATCCTACGGAAACCCAAAATGGGCAATCTTTTAGCAGTAACCAGTGCCAGATATCAACAATAACAACAACATAACTAGTGTAATCCCACAAATGGATTTTGGGAGGATAGGATGTATGCAAACCTTATCCCTACCTTTTTGGGTAGAGAAGCTATTTTCGATAGACCCTCGGCTGACAGAAAAGAAAATAATTTGAAGCATGGTAGAGAAACCAGTGCAGATAAGAATTGAATGTCAACTCTATGACAAATGGTTTTTGACACAAACATACATCATGATTTCTGTCATCTACAAGCAGTAACTTTTAACGCATAACTCTACAGGATCAATGATTACTAATGTTATCAAGAAAACAATGTACTCCCTCTGGCCCAAGGTCCATTTACATGTTACTCTTTCTATTTTAATCAATCCCAAAACGAATAACATAGTTCTAGATTTACGAATAATTCAACTTTTAAACTTCTCATTTTACCCCTAGTGAGATGATTTACACCCACAGAAATATCTACAGTAGTAGTAAGTAGTGTACAGATGTCCTGCCACTCGGGAAAAGCAAACAAAGGAGAGAGAGATGCCCTCACCTCACAAGCTCTCGCAAGAAAACCTCCTTGTGACTGTATAGACTGTGAACAATTAAGTCTAATAGGCGACTGACCTGCATCCAAGAAAGCAAAGTTAGTAACTCGACAAAGGACTATCAGCTAAATAAAACTAAGCATTCAAGAGCTCCTACAATTGACTAAAGATTGGTTCTTTAATTCCTATGAAAAACCATACCAATGACTATTTCATACATTGATTTCCTCATTTGCCTAAAAGAAAACATCTAAATTCAAACCACCAACGCCTCTTCAATCAACTATACCTCAACAACCGACTAGTTACAACAGACAACAATCCATTGTATCCACTCAATGTTTATAAAATTCATAATGTTATTACTGGCCAATTTGACATATAATCAATCCAAACCAACCGAATACAGCTACAACAACAACATACTCAAACCTTATCCCCACCTCAGGAAACTAAGGAAAATCAAGCCAATACAGCTAAAAACAGATAATTACAAACCAAAGCCTCAAACCTTACAAAAGAAAATGAAAACCTCACCTCAGCTTGATACTCATGGGTCTCCCCAGAGCTCTCAGAAGCTTCTTTTTCAGCTACAGCAGAAGCCTCACATCTAACCACTACACTAGCATCTCTTTTATCCAGTTTCCACTTCAACCCAGATTGTAAAAATCCATTCTTGATATTATTCCTAGGCAAGAAAGTATTTTTAACACAGACCCTATTGGTAGTACCACTCCCCAATACAAAAGAAGAAGTGTAAGGCACTGAAGCCATAGGTGAAGAAGTCAAACTCCTGCTTACTACAGGGGCCATTATCTTAAACTATTTGAGAAAAACCCACAAAGAAATTTTTTTGTTTCTATGAATTTTTTCACTGTGTGTTTTGTGTGTGTTTTGGATAAAGGGGTTGGCCAAGAATTATTGAGGGTTTGTTTAAAAACCCTGAAAGGTGGAGAAAGGGGTTTAAGGAGGAAAGTAGAGGGTTCTAGAAGTGTACAAGAGTTGATTATTGGAAGTTTGTATTTGGGAATTATAAGGTGAGGATGCTGCCATGTCAGCAATCACAATTATCTTGATTTTAATTTTTTTTTTAAATAGTAGTATATCTTTTTTCAAATTTACATTTTCTTGTTAGGAGTAACTTCCGGAAACAGTCGCGCTATGTTTTTAAACATAGGAGTCAGGCTGCGTACATCCGACCTCCCCTTATCCCGCAATGGGCGGGAGCCTTTGAGTCACTAGGGTAATGTTGTTGTTGTATTGTTAGGAGTAACTTGTAAGTTTAAGCAATTTTTTTGCTTCTGAGGGTTCTTAGTAGAAACTTCTCAATCCGTTCGGGATATTTTTATTTTGATGTTTTATATTTTAAAATTGATTAATGATACAATTTATATTGAAAATATCTGTTTTGAAGATAAAATATATTTTTCAGAACCTGATCACAATTTTAAATTGCTATTGCTTGTTCATATTGAAATTCTATCCAATTTATATATGATTAGTGCCTATGAACAACTAAGGATGCAACTTTGAATCTATTGGTACACAAAGATAGTTCACACTTCCTTTTTGTTTCCATTTTAATAGGACAATTCTTGTTTAAGGCTTCTTGAATTTTTGAGCTTTTTAGTATATGATTTAATGACATAAACTAACTTGATTTGGTTAGTTTTAAGTAAATGGGCTTGGGAGGTACAAAAAGAGGCCCAAAAGAGTGAAAAGACCTGTCACTGGGTTGTACAAAAATCAAATTGACCGATAACTCGAACTGAAAAAAATATTATTGATTTATTATTATCGAGTTATTGGGTTAATAGATTTTTTATGATTTTACAAAAAAAAAATTATAGGGTTAATAGTTCGATTTCGATTTTTAATATTGGGTAAACTGATAACCCATTAAGACTATAGTAATTTACTACTTTATCCATTCATAAATATTAAATATTGATAATTTAACATCACGTGATACTAAATCGATACTCGTAAGTCATGCATATTCTTGCTTTTTAATGTATAACCCTTCTGTTGGAAAGTAAATTAAAATATGAGGTCAAATATTGCATATTATTAAGTTTAGGTACTCAATTGATTTTTTATTTTATTGTATCTCATCGTATTGTGTCAAATTGTTAGAGAAGTCATATATTTATTTTATGAGTATTTTCTTATTGGGTAAAATAGAAATCGAACCATTAAGGACCAAAACCGATAAATTGAAAATTGATTAAAAATTCTTATTGATTTAACATATTTAAAAATCGAAAACCGTTAAACCAAATTAATAATACATAAAATTGAACCAAACCGATCGATGCGCATCTCAGTCTGATCCAGTTATTAAGACAATTAAAAAGGTGTTCCTTGTTCTGGGATCCTTTATCTTTGTTTTATTTTAAATCATTGGGTTTAAACATTACTTCAGTGCTTTTTGATCCTTTCAAAATGGCAGCAACATACCCTTTTTGCGATTTCTATGAAAAAATCCTACAAGATGATGAATTCCCTCGTAAAACACTTTGGATCGAAAAAGTTTGATCTATTTCAATAAATTTTTTAATTTAAAACTTGCTCGAATTGGATTCTTTCGATTTCCATACCTAAGATTCACATGAGTGCATAAAAGTGATATTAATACAATTGTCTTTATAATTGGTCCTTAAGTTTTGTGAGGTACCAAAGTTGATATCAAGAGTGAGAGCTATTTTGAATGTGACATGAAAAGATTAAAATATTATAAAATTTTTAATAAAAGAATATTTAGAGGCTGTAACAGGCTAAAATGAATATACAAGAAATGTGATGACAAATTAGAAGGTTATCTCATCTTACTTGTACTTTAACAATAATAAACAAAGATACAATTATTTATTATTCCCTCCGTCTCAATATAATTGAATTTTTAGAACTTTTTTAGTGTTCAAATTATTTGAATTGTTCAAATTTCAAGATAAATGTTTGAAATTTGTTTCAATATTACTCTTCCCTTTAATAAAATTAAACTTTTTTAAAAAAATTAAACTACACTCTTTACAAAGTCATTTATGA
>JAABOM020000092.1:6011425-6024783 GCA_011800125.2 Solanum clarkiae
AAGTTTGAACAATTCAAATATTTTGAACACTAAAAAATACTCTAAAAATTCAGTTATATTGAGACGGAGGGAGTACTGTTTTATTTTTCGAGGTAAACTTGACTAAACTTTAAAGTTATATCGAAGTAGCTACTATCAAAAACATAAAATTTAAATGGTCGAAAACTATATGAAAAATGTTATAAGTTGCAGTCTTTCTCATATTAATATAATAAAAAATACAACTTCAAATATCTGTCAAAATTCATATAGTTTAACCTCAATAAGTGAAATAATGACAAGTAAAAATAAACGGAGGGAGAATTAATAAGTCAAAAGAACCTAAAATGACCCCATTTAAAGCAAAGCATTCACAACATTGTGGACCTAAGTTGTTAATATATTGGGGAACAAATTTATAATCATGCCTTATGACCTTTTTTTCTTTTTCTTTTTGACCTAGGTGTTAGTGCGCTCGTGATTTTTATTATTTATTTTTTAAAATTTATTATTCTTCAAGTAAATTTTGACACTTTTATAAAGGTTTTTTTTCCTTCTTATTAGTGTCATGTGAATAGTAGTTGTTAGAGAAATTGATTAACTTCTATTTAATTTTATCTTGACACTTTTATTTTTTGGCTTGAAATATTGTCTAAAATATAAATTACTATCTTGCTTTTAGAAGTTATCTACCTTTTATTCTTTCACTTTTTGAACTTTCATTCATAATCTACTTATAGCTTAAGATGGACTTTATTCCTAAAGTGTTACAAAATTTTCCCCTACATCCCCATTATGCTTGATATGATATATTCTATTTGAGTTGAGGATTTATTGAAAATAATTTTTTTATTTTTATAAAGTAGGAAAAAGATCTGCGCACATATTATTTTTTTCAAACTCTACTTATAAAATTATACTAGGTATGCTGATGTTGTTGTATTGTCTTTATAAAATAATACTCCCTTTATCCTGTATTATTGAATTCGTGAGGTAATACACACATATTATTAAGAAAAACATTCAAAGACAAAATTTATATCATACTTTCCAGTATTGCCTTTAGTGAAATCATAAATGCGTAGTGTAATTTATCTTTAAGAAAATATAGAACTTTAATAAATGACAGGGCAAATATGAACAAAATTTCAAACATTCGTTTTGAAATTTGAACAATTTAACTATTTTGAACATTGCAAAAAGTCTCAAAAATTCAATTAATTTAAGACGGAGGGAGTACATATCAATTTCTTTTCAATTTTTGTTGTGAACTATGAGTATTTCACTATGGTACTTTCTACTTCTTTAGATATCTTATACAATGTTTTAATTTTTTTTTAATTTTTTTTAGAAGAAGAAAAACATTGGTCACATTATAAAGACTATATGAAGGAACAACAATAAAAGTTTATGTTAGTTGATGGTTCCCTTGTAATTGTTTTTGTCATCTTTAAAATTAGATATAGTCAACTTTGTTGGAAGCATGGCATCCTATACAAACAACAAAAAGGAAATGAAAATTCAACTCCATTTGTTTGTCTCATTTTTTAAAAACAACTTTATGATAAAATTATATTAAGAGTCAATTTATGACCTTTTTTTTTTTTTGAAGAATTTAGTATGAAGGTTAGATTTATTTGTAAAAAAAGTCAATTTTAGGAGAGTCACCAACCGACTGACTTACCAAAGTTAACCTAACATCTAATGATCTTTTAAGGTTACATTGATTTAGACTCTTAAAACTAATCATAACTCATTCAACCTACCAAAAATTTGACTGGTGAGACAAATTATATGTTCATGAGTCAAAATTAATCGATAACCACAATTTTTTCTGTGTAGTCATACAAAATAGCATTTAGGTAAGTAGTGAATGCGTTATTTTATTCTGAGATTGTTTTTGACATACCCTCAACTCGAGTACTATGAATTTTACAAGTCAAAATTGGAACAAATTGAACTTTTCTTAACACAACTAATACATTAAAAGAAATGTCATTTATTTGTAAGAAACAATGAGACATGTTGAGAATTAGTATCAACTAAGATGGACACATCATCACATACAATACATTTATATTAAAGTTGAAGAACACATAGCAAGTGCTCATCTAGGCCCAAATAAATGGGCCAAAAGTTGGTCCAACTTAAAATTGTTTGGCCCATTAGCATGGACTTTCAACTTTTTAGTTGGGCCAACTCTCTCACAATTGAATCTAAATCCCTTTGAGAGCTCCCTCCAATTTTAACAGCTTCAATTGCTTCATCTCTCAATTTTTTGACCCTCTCCTTGATCAAAGAATTACTCATTGCTTCATTAATCCTCCGGCCCAACTCTATCGGGTCGGGCACCGTGTTTGGGCCCTCACAAACTCGAACCGATACCTTCATATCGTCCACCAACAACCACACGTTTACGAATTGGTCGGCCTCCATGGGCCAACCCAAAATAAGAACTCCTGCTACTATGGCTTCTAGCGCAGAATTCCATCCACAGTGACTCAGGAACCCACCAACGGCTCGATGGGCCAATATCTCAACTTGTGGGGCCCAACCCTTTATTACTAGGCCTCTCCCTAAGACTCTATCCTCAAAGCCTAGTGGCAATGATCCAAAACCTTGTTCCTCTTGTTGGGTTGTCAATTGTTTAACTACCAAAATGAACCTCACTCCACTTTTCTCAAGCCCAATAGTTAAGGCCTCCATTTGGGCCTTTGTTAGTAACTTTTGACTTCCAAAAGCTACATAAAGAACACTCTCATTAGGACATTTATCAAGCCAAGTAAAAACTCTCTCATTTGCATCATCATCCACATTGGGCCTCCCAATCCTACCCGGCCCACCAACCAAATTTATCGGCCCAATTGAATAAACGCGCTCGTGGCCCATTTCCTTCTTAAAAAAGCCCAAATACTCACTTTCCAAAGCCTCAAAAGTATTGAAAATTGACCCAAAACTCCTACAATTTGCAATAAACCCATTCCTGAAAATCTCCCAATCTGGATCACCCTCTATAAACTTTTGAAACACAGAAGGAAGATGGTCCCTCACAAATCTTGGGCTTTTAGGAAGCCCATTAAACTCAACAAGGCCCAAATCTCTATAACCCTCAAAATTCTTCCAAATTTCAACAAGAGTAGAAACCAACAAAGCCCCAGAACTGTAAAATACAATTCCAGGTACACCAACTTCTTGGGCCAAATCTAAAGTCCAGCCCAAGAAAAAATCATAAACAATTGCCTTAGGAGGATTTGATTGGGCCTTAAACCATTCCAAAATTGGGCCACGAAGCTTACTAAGCCCGCTAACAAACGGGGCATTGCCGGAGTTCCCGACATCCTTAATGTTTTCAACGCCGGCGGGAAGAGATGGGTGGCCGGGAAACGGAAAATCAAGAATTCCAAGTGATGGGTGGGTGGAAAGAAGAGGACCAAGAATAGGGACATTCTTGGGTGTCACTAAAATGGTGATTTTAAAGCCATGGAGAAGAAGTTGATGAGTAAAATCAAGAAGGGGTAGTATGTGACCTTGTGCTGGAAATGGAAAAATTAGGATGTGTACACCATTTTTCGAGCTCGACATTTTTGAAGAATCAGAGAAGATAAGTAAGTGAGAATATGGAGATATGTGTGTGTGTGATTTTAGTGATGTTTTGGTGGTGGGGAATTTTAAGGAAGTTTCTTGGTAGGTGAAATTATTTTGAGGTGTGTGTGTATTAGCATTATATGCAAAAAAAGTAGATTCTAGATATTTGTTATTGTGGAAATTTGTGGGGTGTTTTGGCTATTAGCATGTGATAATTGACATGAGTGGAAGCTAGTCTTTTATTTTTCTAAAAAGTTAGGCAGTTTTGGCTCCAATTTTTAAATATTTTTGACAAAGTCTTGATTTTATATTTTTTTAAAAAATATTTGATTTAAAAACTATATTCATATTTATAAGTCATAAGAATTACTAAAAGTATTTATAAGTTTGAATTATCATTTTGAAGTGAACATGTTCTATTAATAAAGAATTAATAATAACATGATAAGATTAATACGTTAGTTGTATAGTTAAACATGTTATCGATTTAGTTAAAATTATAATTCATAAATAACATATTATTTTTTTCTCAGTCTTGTTACTCAAATTATAATTCAAAATTGTTCGGAAGAGGTAGATGAATATTAATTGAAATAAATAAATGATATATTTTTTTAATAAATTATAAAAATTTAGGGTTATTTTTAAATATTTATAACTTTTCAAGTACTATATCAAGTTTTCAAATGCAAACTTTTTCTAGCATTTAATAACTTAAAAGTTTTTCAAACATATTTATCAAATTTTATGACTAAACACTTCTTTCTAAGATTTTTCTTTAAAATTTCTCAAAAAATTTGGGACCAAACTACACCAAATATGCCATGTGATATTTTATTACAAGATAAAAAATCCAAAGAGGAAGAGTACAAGCAAAGAGTTTAAAGAACTCATTTGTTTGTAGTTAACTAAATCTTATCTTAATTATTCAAACCTTAATTGTTAAGTGTGTTCATTTTTTTTTTAATTTTCAAGCATTGAAAATGTCTGAATGTTTAAAGTTTGTAAAATTTATTTTGTATTATTGTCATCATTCCTTTGTCAAATATTGTCATTATTGTTCATTATTATTAACTACATGTTACCATATAACAACAATCACAATTATGAGAGTTGATGTCTTGCAAAAAATTATTATTTTCGTTGAAGAAAATTGAAATTCAGATCAAAAGTGACTTTAGGAGGTAATAATTACTAATTGGTTAACTATATTGAAAATCAATTTCATCCTCAATCACAACCAGCATCTTTATTCATGATTATCATTAGCTATCACTATCATCCATCATAACTATCAACTATCACCGTCAAAATCAACCACAATCATTTAGCAGTAGCTACTACATACACCCAATTATTAGCTAAACATCATCCTCAATCGATATGTGCAACCACGATTGCTAGTTAGCAATCACCATCACCAAGCGGCAAGTGCTATATAGTTTCTTTTTGTAAATATTTTGTAAATATATAAGGTTAGATTGATTTACATTTATTAATTTCTAAATAAAAACAATTTTTGTACGTCAATTATTTTAAAAATTAATCTTAATTATTTAATATTTAAATCTTAATATAAAATTTTTAAAATTAAAAGCTAAAAAGAAACTTGAGTAATCAAACTCAAACTAGAGTTTACAAATGAAAGAATCAATAATGCTACATAGTCCATCTAAGAATTGATAATTAATTAATCTTGTCGTCTTCTTCTTCTTCAAATTTGTCCAAAACTTTTTGAAAATAAATTGATCAAACTTTCTTTGTAACGTTCGTTGAAAGGGCGTGTTGGGCAGCCTTAGTTTATATGTTGCTCGTGAGCCGTCAAGTACCAGTCTCACAATAGTACTGGCGCAAAAGGATCTCCACTTGCTGATTGTTCGCGAGGTTGAACTCGCTCTCTTGTCACGTGCTTGAGTCGAACTCAATCATTCTTTGAGTTTGGAGGGTCATTCATTATTCACTCTCTTGCTATTACCCGCAGAGAGCATAACAACCAAGACATATATTATTATATAGAAAGATACGAAGCATAACGACTCCTTCCTTCGTAATAACATCTAATTAATAATTCCTTGTCATATTAAGCATAAAATTTTGAATAGTACAACTAACTAACAAACTATATTATTTTTACATGATAACCTTAAATATTTAACAAGATTATTTTCGATAAATCATTTCAATATTTTTCATTTCAATCTCAACTTACTTCTTTTACAATCTAGATACCGTTTCACTAGCTAAAGCAACTAAAACATCAGAAAACACAAGCCTTCTACCGTGAGCATAAACTTTCCCGTCCCACTTCCTCCCCACCAGCTCCTCCCCGAGCTTCACCGCCTCCTCCACCGTCTCCGCCGCATCGACGTGCGCCAAGTCCACAATTCCATGTTCGATCGCCACGTCAGCAGTCAATTTAGTACCTCTCATAACCACATCACGCCAAGCTACAGGGGACTTCACTTTGTTCTTCACCAAAGCCACAAACCAATTGGGAATTTTCATCCCGATGTCAATTTCACTCATATACAGAAATCCGCGATCCTTTCGCATCAGGACATAATCATGGCTCATCGCAAGGATGAATCCGGCCGCCGAAGCGTGGCCGGTGACGGCGGCGATCGTCGGCATCGGAAGGTTGAAAAGGTCAAATACGAGCGATTTGAGCTTAGAGTCCATTAACTCTAAGCTCGATGGATCGGACGATGCCCAATCCAGATCGTAGCCATTAGAGAAGAATTTGCCCTGAGCGGTAGTGATCAGAGCGGAGCTGCCCGTCGTCGATTCCACCGTCATGCGTTCGAGAGCGGATCTGATCGAGTCGATAAGAGAGGGATTCAGCCTATGCTCATCGTCTCCAGTGAGTGTTAGAATGAACAAATTTCCCCTTTTCTCCAGCGTGCACATTTCTTCCTGTGATTATTAAGCCATAAGTATATAGATTTTTATAGGCAAATAGATGCATGAATGTTGACTAGTTGGAGTTGGTATTTTGAATTTGATATAAAATATATGTATCATAGACCAATTCTCCTCTAAAAAGGATAAAGGATAAAATAGGGTTAAGAGCAAGTTTGGTGCACTAAAATTTCTGCTATACGCAGGATATAGGGAAGAGTCTGATTGCAAGGGTCTTATTGTACGAAATTTTACCTCGCATTTCTGTCAGAAACTATTTTCAACAATTTTATCAAATTTATTGTTACACAAAATGAGATATTTTATTGTTATCGAACAATAAATTGAGATAATAAAAGTAAGATACAATATAATTGTTACTGAAATGCATAATAACCATTCAAACAAGATGTAAGTAGGTTTAACTGCTAAAGACACAAGTATTAATAATTGTGTGAATTGCAACACATATAATGTAATAATCTTCTGAGGGAGAAAAAAATTTGTGACCAATAAGCTTGCACTCCCATCAAGACTGCTCTAATTAGTTGAATTCTTCATGCATATAACTAAATTCAAAGAACTAAATTTAAAAAAAATATTATTTTTACTTTGAATGTCTAAAGCATAACAATCATTACGATTGGATAGTTGAAAAGGTAATTTATTATGTGCTGAAAGATATGACCATTAAGAGTTAACCCTTCTATGAACTCATATCAAAACTTAGCCGATGGAAAAGTTTTAAACTCAGCTTGACCTTGTGTGACCCTTAAGATCTCAAATCACATCTGACACACTTCAATTACTTAGAAAAGGACTTTAACATACATTACAACTTCGAAGTTATTAGATCACCTAATTTCATAGGATTTCATATTGAAACTCAATCGGTAAGGAAGGTTTCAACTCAACTTTGTGTTAAGGGATTTTTGTGACCCTTATTAACCTCAAATGCATTATTCTCCTATAGAATAGACTTTGTTACTTATATGGAAGGTTAGAAGCACTCGGCATGATCCCATACACATAAGAGTAAAGCTCGAATCTTAGCTTAGAAATTTTCAAGATGTTACAGGTTGATAATGATTGATAGGTGGTGACATTAGTCGATAGCAGATGGTATGAAATTGGTGAACTATCGTAGTTTGTAAAAATATTTAAAATAACATATTAAGATTTTGTTACAAATCTTTCTTATTCATATATTCAGACCCATTAATACAAGTTTTTTGAACTAAAATATAAGAAAACATCATTTACTTTACCTATCACCAATATTTCTGATAATTTAATTTATATGACTTATTTTAAAATGACACATGTCATTCATCCAACTATCCAAGTAAGAATTTAAAATTAAATAAAAAATACCACGAAATGAATGAAATATTAATCCTCGATCTACAATCTAGATACCGCTTCACTAGTTAACGCAACCAACACATCAGAAAACACAAGCCTCCTGTTGTGAGCGTAAACTTTCCCATCCCATTTCCTCTCCACTAGCTCCTCCCCGAGCTTCACCGCCGTCTCCGCTGCACCGACGTGCGCAGAGTCCAATGCCTTGCTTGATTGCCACGTCAGCAGTCAATTTAGCACATCTCAAATCAAGGTATGTGGGACGGGTCCAAGCTAGATCAATGCCATTAGAGAAGAATTTGCCCTGAGCGGTAGTGATCAGTGCAGAGACGTTCGTTGCACATTTCTTCTAATTATAAGTGTTGGTACAATTTAGGTATACTTTTATATGAAAAAAATGTATGATCTTTTTAGGAGTGAATTAATTTTTTCGTATGTTTCGTGTAATTATAAGTGAAATCTGAAGAGAATAACGGAAAGTCATATGATAATTAAGGGATCACTCTAAAACTTTGATTTTTCAAAAGTCAATTATTAGCTTTTTAGAAATCTCTATGTTAACAATAGAGAGCCAAGTAGAAGGGTTAAGTTTTCAATCACGTGCCAATATAGTTTTTCAAAAATAAAGAAATTATATTTTAACAAAAAAGATATAATATACTTCACAATTTTGCAATTTGGAGTTGATATAATCATTATTATAAAAGTAACTTAGATATATCTTAGAGTTGTATAAATGACCCAAATATATCATTTTGGTCTAAAGGGAGTCAAGAAAATTAATTTTTATTTTTGATCTTTTAAATTTCTTTTTGATTTATTATTTTAATTTGACGGTGAAATTTATTTTCACTCATTTTTTTGCAATATTTATCATAGATGTTTATTTTCTTACTTATTTTTTTACAGATACTAAAAAAGATAAACTACAATATAGTAGCAAAAATTTAATTTAATTTTTTTTCTGCCTTTTTTCTCCTTTTCCATTCATATTTTTTCTTTTTATTTTTCATAGTTTTACTTTAAAATGAAAGGAAAAAAAATAAGCATAAGAAACTCAAATTATTGTAATCAAATAAATTTATAAGAGAGATATTTAAAATTCAAAATAGCCGTTAAATAAAAAAAGTAAAAAAAAAAAAAAAATTGTGTGAGGAAGATCAAATATATCCTAAACTTTGCTAGAATTAAGGATCATATATACCTCTGCATAGATTTTTTCAAGCATAAAAAGTTTTAAAAGAATAAATTTAAAACTAATGTTATCACTTGTCATTGAATGAAAAGGATATATATGAGTCACTTTTGTAACGAGGCCGTGTCAGCTTCAAATCGCAAAGTTGATGGGTATATCATATCCTTTTCTCTTATATTTTTAGTATATCTTACAGAAAAATCCCATCTTATCCATTTTTTTTTCAAATTACAAAAGTCCCTTAAATTTATAGGATCTCGAATACATAAGAAAATCTTTGGATACATAGCTCACAATATATCACTCAATGGAAAGGATATATCCGAGAGGAGATAAAGATGTATCTGAGAAAGGATAGGGATGTATCATGCAAAAAATTCACATGAAGCAAAGGATGATGATTTCCATTTATTTGTAAAGATAAAGATACATTACAGATGAAACACATGAAGGATCATTACTTATAGATTGGTACAAAAGCTATTTGATCATCTGCAAGAAAATGACAAATTGGCGTAGTTCCAGGCTTGACGTTCAGAACTACAAAAGGGATCGCGTATGCATTCCAAAAAGATGTATCTTTATGGCACACCGCTACTGCTTTCACTTTTGTTCCATCATCACCAACCATAGATACCATAAACGTTCTTGTGCTTCCTCCTACATGACAGTAATGGAGGGCATACGCGTAGTTAAGCTTGTGACATACCATGTTATCCCCATCGAATATTTGTTGAACTTGTTCAATTCTGTATTTTCGCGATGTTTGAGTACTTCCTCCTTGTACCTCAGAGGTAATCGCGAGGATATTGTTAGTCCCAAGCACAGATAACCCAAAATCTATCATAGACTCCAGAGAAGTCACACAAGTTTTCTTCTCTTTATCTTTCACTTCTGGCTCTTCACAAAGTTCGAGTGTGTTCATAATCGTTTCAGCATCCTTTGATTTACTATTGATCGCGAAATGGTTGAGGATCTCTGGGAATTTCTCCATTGAGAAGGGAATCGATTCAACAAGTTGTCTAGGCAAAAATGGTGCTTCGTTTTTGTTTAGGAGAGAGGGAAACTCCATTACGTTCCCTTTCTCCAAATCCTTCTCTAAAAAGAAGTATTGTTTCAAAGGACCATAAGTTACTTTAAGATCAGTTACTTGTTTGATCAAATTCTTGCGATTCGTGCTAGGGTTTTCTAGCACGAAGCGTTGATGCCAGCTAATGGGAATATATCCACTTTGACTATAGTACACTTTCTTCTTATTGTTATTGTCATCTGTAAAATCACAAATTACCACAAATTATTGAAAATTACAAAAATTTTATAGTGTGAGGTGTACTTTTTAATATATAAACACATACAATAAGTTATATTGTGTACCTGATTGAGGAAGGAAACCTTTGATGACTTTGGGAATTTGAGTGTTGGGCAATTTTATTTTCCAATAAGCCTCTGGAGATATTGCTGCATAAGTACTTGCTACAAAAGCAAGCTACATATATATATTTTCGTCAGATATTATTATTATACATATATTAACTCGAACTCATTATAGAAGCTCATATGTTAAAACAGAAAATGAAAGACGTTCAAGGAAGTTGTCGTTCCTATACAAAACAACAACAACATACCCAGTATAATCCCACAAGTGGGGTCTGGGGAGGGTCGATTGTAAATACATATAAATGTTCATGATTTATATATAGCATACAAACGTCTATTATCCTTTTTTTCTTCAATTTTGTGTCAAGTCAAACTACGAGCAGGGATAAACATAAAAAACTATATAAATAAAAATGCTACTTACCAAGAAAATGGCAAGAGCCTGCAACTTCATTGGGAATTATTTGCTATAGATAGATTATGTAGAAATGGCTAAGCTTGGACGGAATTTAGAAACAGAAATTGTCCTTTATTTATAGGCATAAATTGCAATATTAATTAATGTATAGTATTAATAAAATATGACTGGATTATTTTAAAATATGACTAAGTTGCTGGACTATGTACACATCTCAATAAATTGAACAATTAAAGTTTGCAAATATTTAATTTTCCTGCCAACTAGTAGAATATACTCCTAATGTCTATCCAAATTCTTTAATTCTTTTAGTCAGTTTAAAAGAATTTACAACGTATTTTGATTGGATACGAAGATTAAGAAAGAAAAAAAAAAGATTTTTGATTTAAAATAAATCATAGATATTTCTATCATTCTGAATCATCTCATAATATGAAAAGTGTATTCTAAAGTTAAATTATTATTACTATCATTTTTTTAGACTGATTAATAAGAGAAGCGTATCGTATGAATTGAGACAATCGGTATTTTCGTTCGAGGATAACTATGAAGGTCAATGATCAGTACATTATTAATTCATAACTTAGATGACTTTAGCGTACAAGTAACATTAGTGTTTCCATGTGACATTATTTATTTGGCATATAAAATCTTTCATAATTGTCACTCAAATAATTGCAATGACCTTGTTAATGTAACGATTCAATCCGCTAGCAATATTATTCGCTTTGGGTCTAGATTTTCACGATTTTAAAATGCATCATTTGTAGGTAAAACATGTTTACTCATATACCTAGCATCTCTTCAGTGTTTTGCCGTTGCAGGAATTTTTATCCTAGTTCAGTACATCTTAGCAATTTTGCTGAAAACATTATATAAGTTTAGTTTCTTAGATCAGTATATTTTGTTAGCTAGTACAGTATAATGTCAATTATGATCAAACTTTGCCAACCTTAAATTTATTATTTGCTTCCCATTTCAAGGTAACAACATCGTCATTTAGACGATACAATACTAAGTGACAATCAAAACAAACACGTTTTTGAAGCAACGGCGCCTCCAAAATTCTGTCTTTGCTTCAAAGCCAAGATAATTTGACTAGACTACCTTCACTCGAAAGCCATGTCGAGTCAGTTTGTTACTAGTTGCACCGGGGAATGGAGTTCTTTCCCCCCTCATCAGAGCCACAAGTGAAAAGTTTGGTGTAGCCAAAGATAGGGTACCTGAATATGGGATCAACACCTTGTTGTGGCCAATGACACCGACTGTAGGAACAGGCGAATGCCTAGTTAAGGGGTCAACATGTAGTAGATCATCAATTCACGCGACAATATTGAAAAGCTAGACTCTCAAGGACTCTTGAACTTTCCGACATCCTGAAATATGATTGAAGAAAATCTAGTCACTAAATTTTGTACCAGGGAAGAAAGCATAACACGTTTTTATGCTAGTTAACGAACCTTGTTGTACTGAATCTTGCTGGCATCTAAAATGGTTTAAGTTAGCCCGGGGAATCGCTGCTTCAGGCAAAGCAGTAGGTTTTCAGCTCTCTCAGCAAGTGACTCGGTCTTGTCTCCATCAACCACTAGTTCCCTGACCATCTCCCAAGATGATTTTGTTGTAGAGTGATTTGGATTAGTTGAAGGTCCAGGATAATGTCTTCTACGCCACACGTAAATAGAAGCCTCCACACGGTTTGCTATCTCTAAGGCAATCAAGCAAGCACTCGGAGGAGAAATGATGTAGTGGTAGATGACATCCCCTAGAAGGCTCTTCTGTTCTAGAGACAAAAAAACAATCAATATCTAGCTTTCCTTGACACGTTAGTTGAAGCATCAAGAACAACAAAATATAGGTAATTCAACAGAAAACAGGTTGCGACAGAGTGAGCAAATCAAAGAACTCTAATTTATTCACATACGAGTTCAGGAGATGCTTCTACTATTGATCAAGAGAACGATGACGTTATTTCAAAGATGATACCTTTGGAAGAGCATCCAAAGAAGGTAATATGGAGCAGTCTTAAAGCAAGAGCTAGAAATGCATGTCGCACAAGAAGTAAACACGAGAGAAAATTTTCCTTATTGCTGACATTCAACTCAGGTGATGCCATTAATCGTCTCCAAGAATTCGAGCCACAACAGCTCCAGAACTTATACAACTCACATTCCCCCATTTGGTTGCTGAAGACTAGGATCCAAAAGGACAGCTGGTTATACGTTTCTGAGGATATGCAAGAAACCATTGAAGATAGAATCAAATAGACTTACAATTTACTCGAAAGAGAAAACATCTGATGATGAAAAATCTCCCCTGCCCCTCATCTTTTGCCTGAGACAGAAGTGAATGGGAGTCAAAAGCAGAGGCCAATCTACATAGCAACAATTGTGACCATGACAGGTCCACCACAGACCTGTAAGAGGACAAACAAAAGAGACGTGATCAATTTAATAAGTTAGACTAGGATAAATTGTAGAGAAAAATAAAGAACACAAATAATTTACGATGTAGAGAAAAATAAAGAACACAAATAATTTACGAGGT
>JAABOM020000092.1:6026021-6037084 GCA_011800125.2 Solanum clarkiae
AAACTCCAAGTTCTAAATTATATTCAACTTAAAGTTCACAACTACTTAAAGTTTACTTCATATCCTAAAATATAATAGTTCAAGTTTCAAATGGACATAAGTTGAATTTTTCTAAGTAAAAAATACTAAAATTCACTTTAACAAGTATATAAACTCCAAGTTCTAAATTATATTCAACTTAAAGTTTATAACTACTTAAAGTTTACTTCATATCCTGATATATAATAACTCAAGTTTCAAATGGGCATAAGTTGAATTTTTCTAAGTATAAAAGTACTAAAATTTACTTTAACAAGTATATAAACTCCAAGTTCTAAATCATATTCAACTTAGAGTTCATAACTACTTAAAATTTAACTAATATCCTAAAATATAAAAATTCAAGTTAAAAGTGCATAAGTTGAATTAGGTTGAATTTTTCTAAGTATATATAGCCCTAAACTTCATTTTAACAAGTATATAAACTTCAAGTTCTAAATTATATTCAACTTAAAGTTCACATCTATTTAAAATTTAATTAATATCCTAATAATTCAAGTTTCTAAAGTGCAAAACTTGAAATTTTCTAAGTATATAAACTCCTAAACTTCAATTTAATAAGTATATAGAGTTTAAGTTCTAAATTATATTCAATATCAAAATTCACAACTACTTAAAGTTCAATTTTTATCCTAAAACATAATAATCCATGTTTCAAAAGTGCATAAGTTAAATCTCTTTAAGTATATAAAGTAGTAAACTTCAATTGAACAAGCATATAAACTTCAAGTTCTAAATCATATTCAACTTAAAATTTACATCTACTTAAAATTCAATTTTTATCCTAAAATATAATAATTCAAGCTTCAAAAGTGCATAAGTACAATTATTCTAAGTATAAGTCATAAACTTCACTTTAACAAGTACATAAACTCCAACTTCTAAATTATATTCAACTTAAAAAAATAATATATACAACAATTAAAATACATTTACCTTTTCTAATTACCTTGATGGATCGATGGGCGAACTTGACGGGTCGAATATATCCTACAATGATGCAAAAACTCTAAGGTTCAATATTTATACATGGAAGTTTAATTTATATCTTCAAAATACAAAATTTAAACTACAATGCAAGAATCTACATTCACAAACTCACACTTAAATATTCAAACTAACAATGTCAATAATTTCAAATATATTTTAATTCCAACTAACAAAACCCAAATCACAAACTAATTCAAGACTCATTTCAAGCTAAAATCCAAAAATACTCATTCATAAATTTAAACTACACTCAAATTTATAGTCTAATTCAAAATACCTAATTTAAACTACAATCCAAAAATCTACATTCACAAATTCACACTTAAATATTCAAACCAACAATATCAATAACTTCAAATGCACTTTAATTCCAACTAGCAAAACAAACTAATTCAAAACCCATTTTAAGCTAAATTCCAAAATACTCATTCACAAATTCCTATTTCAATACATTTTCCAACAATGATAATCACTTCAAATACACACATTAATTCAAACTAACAAAACCCCCAAATAACAAACTAATTCAAAATACTAAATTTAAACTAAACCCTAAAATAAAAATTTTAACTTTCTTTACTAATTCACAATCAATATTACAATATAACAATGACAACAACATATATAAACAAAATTAACAAACAATTCAAGATTTT
Source organism: Solanum clarkiae (assembly GCA_011800125.2). Taxonomy (NCBI): domain Eukaryota; kingdom Viridiplantae; phylum Streptophyta; class Magnoliopsida; order Solanales; family Solanaceae; genus Solanum; species Solanum clarkiae. The sequence continues at coordinate 6,027,707 of JAABOM020000092.1, forward strand.
ATAGTTAAAAAAATAATCCAAGTTCATGCCTAACAAATCAAAAGAGGAGAAAAAGAGAAGAGAGAGAGGGAGACTTACCTGCACCGGACGTCGGGGTGACGGGTGGAAGAATGGAGGAGACGGCGGCAGGGCTGGGGTGACGGTGGTAGAGCCAATAAGGGTTTTTAGAGTGAGAGGCGGCGAGGTTGAGGAGTTTTCTTTTTTGTTTAGAGAATGAGTAAAAAATAGGGTATGTGGAGGTAATATTCGACTAGGGGGCGACAGACGGCGTCCCCAAGTCTGTCACCTCTTTTTAAAAATTATTTATTTAATTTAATTAATAACTAATCTTTTTTTAAAAAAAAAGCGACGGAAAATACCATGTTGTCCATTGCATTCTTTAATTAAAAAAATTCTTTATTAAAATTCATACAAATAAATTAATTAAAGATTTAATTTTTTTTTCAAAAAATTAAGCAACGTATTGCGTGACTGTATCCGTTGCAATTTTATTAAAAAATTTCAATAAGATTTGCCGAAAATTTCCGCGAAAAAAAGCAACAAACATATAGTTGTAATTAAATTATTTAAAAACAAAATAAAAAAAAAAAACACCAAAAAAGCGACGGACAATGTCCCTTAGTCCGTCGCTTTGGAAGCAACACTGTCCGTCACTTTTAAAATTCATGTGAAGATCTTTTGTGGCCTTCCAAATAGGACATTCCAACGGTGATAGTCTTGATAGTGTTGAGGACGAGTGCTCAAAGTAAAAGGACGGACAAACGACATATTGTATTATATTTGGCAAGAAAGTAACGTACAGCAGTGTTAGTCTGAAATCCCAAATATACCCAGGATTGTACACCATATCTTCCAAGACAAGCACAAGTTTCAAGTTCCCCAGTTTTACCCCCTGAGAGGATGACAAGAGTAGCAGTCCCTTTGATAGTTGTAAAATAAGAGAGATGGACCGTGTAAATTTAAACTTTGTTGCAATTAAAGGATAATCACTTGATGGATTGGCTTGGGACTTCCCCACATCTTTTGGCTAGTGATTCCTGTTAGGTTTAATGCAAAATGCTTACTACAATTTATAGTGCAATGACAATAGGTAATTAAGGATCTTTTAGAACTGCATATGAATTATGACAATGAAATCCACCCAGCATTTCCTATCTATGAAGAATGTCTAGAATCTTCTTCATTCCTGGCTTTATGTGCGAGCAGTCTTTTAAGGTAACATTATTTGATATGCCCCTAAACCACCTCTTTGCCTTCAATTACATCAGAAAATGACTTGTAAACTTTATTATGACCGTCCCTCATTGGTTGTCCCCGGATTCCATTATCAAGAAGTTTTCCATAAATAAATATGGCCATACTGCCACTGCCAGTCTGCCCCATAAAAATCGGAACTTTCTATTAATTTTTTGAAACTGGGAGTACTTACTATTTAGGCACACTCATTCAGTTTCAGAAATAAAGCAACTGTTGAGCATACCAAGAAAGTATGCAAGTGTATACAGAGCAGTCGACAATTTTTTGCTTATTGCTGGCATTCAACTCAGATGATGCCATTAATCGAGCCACAACAGCTCCAGAAGTTATACAACTCGCATTCCCCTATTGGTTACTGAAGACTAGGATCCAAAAGGACAGCTGGTTATATGTTTCTGAGGATATGCAAGAAACCATTGAAGAGAGAATCAAGTAGACTTACAATTTATTCGAAAGAGAAAACATCTGATGATGAAAAATCTCCCCTGGTCCTCATCTTTTGCCTGAGACGGAAGTCAAAAGCAGAGGCCAATCAACATACCAACAGTTGTGACCATGACAGGTCCACAGCCCTGTAAGAGGACAAACAAAAGAGACAAGTTAGGATTAGGATAAATGAAGATGAAATGCATGCTTCTATTCCAAGCCAGATGATAATTATTGATAAATTGTTCTAACAATTTCTCCATTTTAGTGGAGAAATAGACGCAAAATTATGGAAGTACTTGCCCAGAAAAAGAACAACGCTATAACTTAGAAGCTTTAACAAAATGAACCCACACTTCCACAACTCTAATGCTTATGCTTTCTTTAGAATTTTAGTTTAGATGGAATGGTTACACTCCCATAAATTATGATTATGTAAACAAAACAAATGATTATGAAATTAACTTACTACTATAAGATAGCGGTGTAAGGGGCAACTCAAAAAGACACTCAAGAAATGTGGTTAAGAATTTCAGGCAAATTAAAATAAACAGGAAATCTAGACCAAGGAGCAAGCATGTGCTGGAAAATGAAATGATTACTGGCATAAGAAAAATAAATAAATGAATATAGAGTCGAGGAAAAATGTAGAGCACTTAAGATTTGAAATGACCTTCAGACAAAGATAAGCAATTCTAGCAAATCAAAACTGGAATAAAGAACTCATAATACCAAAACTTAGAGGCAACAGAAGAAGATAGATTTAGATTCAATTCAAATGACTAGGATTTGTTTTTTTCACAAACGCAACAAACAAGGGATACAATACCATAATCGCGAAACAGGATGGAATAAAACAAAAACACGGAAGAACAGTCTATACCATTACTTCCCCTCCTTATTCGATCAACAAAAGAAAGAGTGATTGGAGGGCCAGAATCACAGATGTTCTGTTGATTAAGCACCAGAATTTTTTAATTCAAGGAGCAGTGAACTGCAAGTTTTTCCAGGACACTAGAGTCATTACTCCAAGCAGTAAGATATGCATCTGAAGATCGAACATTAACTGCTTCTGCTGAAGGAGAAATTGCAAATAGATGGCTAGTCCCTCTTGAAGAAGTTATCATAATCCACTCACTATCAGCACTAAAACTTATATCCTGTATGACCTGAGATATCCAAAAGGAAAATTTAGTTTATAGACCTCAAAAACAATAAATTTGAACAGAAAGAGAGAACAGACAAACTACACCTACCGCATTAGTCAGTCCACGCTGCAGCCTGTAAAGATGGTCATAAGATAGGAGTAAGCAAGGTATTTTCAGATAGTATCGGCATTATCTGGAATTCATTGCTATTATGACCCTGAATTGAAGCTGTCACCAAAAGAGTACTGCTAGGATCAAAGCATAGAGCTGAAATAGGACTCTTATGTGCCCTAAACTGAGCAATAACAGCTTTGATAACAATGTCCTTGACTATGACCTAAGATGCACAAAATTTACGACGTTAACATAGAGATTGAATGTTAATCCACGACAACCTATTAATAACGCACCAAATGCCAATCACTTTCAAATATCCAAACTAAATGAAAAGACGCAAGCACAATGCAATAACCACAATATAAGAGTTAATTATGATATGAAGGAACTTATTGCAAAATCCATGTAACACATACACACAAAAAAAAAAGAGCCAAGAACTAACGCTTTACCTATTAACTGAAAAAAGAAAGAGGGCAAATTATTCAGTCCACAACAAGGAGCAGATACAGAAACAAGTGACTGAAATGGCACACTAAGACATAAGATTAAACCACCATTCACAGTGAGATAGTTGGTGCAATTACAAACCTTTCCTACCAAAAAAATTCAAGCCAGATATGACTTACTTAATAGTTACACATACCTTATAAAATCAAGTGGCAGCTTCTAGGAACTTTTCTCATAACATCACATGAACCAAGAAGCTTACATATTGCAACAGACAGACATCAATCATCCTGAATTTGTGTCTCTTACACTTAACCACAATTAGAATCAGTATCTAACCCACACTGAATCATCAAAGAGACCAATTGGAACACATAATTGTGATCACAAATATGACGGAAACTGTTAAGCATAACAAAACAAATTTGTGAATCAACAGATATGCCATGAAACAACATCATACAAAGAAAAATCTCCACGCCAGCTACTAAGTTTCTTTTGGACAACCTATTAAATCACAGCACTGTAATCCCTAATTGAGATTTCAAAGCCCTTCTCAATCATCTTTTGGAACAGAACCACTGCCTTATGCGCTGATCCTTTTGCACAATGAGCTTTTATTAGAATGGTGTAATCACATTTCATCAGGCCAACATCTTGGAGTGTAGAAAATAGTTCCTCAGCATCCTTTAGCTCTCCATGTGTACATAAACCATTAAGGAGAATGTTATGCGTAACACGACTTGGCTGAAGTTTGACCTTCTCCATCTGTTTATATAATTGGAAAGTGCCTTTCATATCTCGAGCTTCACATAAACTTTTGATAATGGTGTTGTAAAAAACTTCATCAGGCTGAAAACCATCCGGTAACATACGCTTAAGTATCCGGGCAGACTCATGCATCTGCCTTCTTTTACATAGTGATACGCCTCAATTTACACTCCAAAAGGAAGAGTAAAGTGGTCGTTGATCAAATATAGAAGCCAACCAGAGTTGAGGTCGATCCCATGGGGAATGCGTGAGAATAAATCTATTAGCACAGTTTTCAGATGTAATATCTATTCCCGAAACAAAAGCACATAAAGTAAATGGGGGGATTTTGGTTTTTATAAACTAACTTACTAAAGTAAAGTAACAAGCAAGTGCAAAGACAACTGGATTTTAAGCAATTAATACGAAGCTAGGATTGTGTTCCCTATGACATCTAATGCGATAGCCGAATCTAGTGATAAACTCGTTCATGATTACGTATACAAGATTCTAACAGGTTATGTAACACCTAATTCACCTTTCAGTCCTTCTTAGATGCATATTGTTCATCACCTTTCGGTCTTAGAACGTATACTTACTAACCCTTGTTGTCAATCCCAGAATACTCTCACCTTTCGGTCTCAAGTACTTAGACTAGGTTAAAAACCCCAAATTTCCTTCGTAGAACTTTTTTCCTAATCAAAACATCTCTTTCGGGCATGTAATGAAAATAGACTTACCCTAATGCGTCGACTCACCAAGGAAGAAATTATAATGAAGATTTCTACGATATATACGCTAATCAATCCCAAGATTTACCCCATATTTGCATATCTTATTGATTTGTCATGGTTCCCATAACCCTAGTTGTGGGTTTAGCCTAGCATGTTCACGAGAGATAACCCACAATAATAAATAGAATTCATAATGAAGAACTTATTATTGAAGAATTAGAGAATCCACGGATCATAATCTTGAACAAGATAGTTGAAATCCCCAAGATTCAATGGAATTACAAGCAAAATAGTGTTCTCTTGAGTTTTCTGTCTCTAGCCGTCCAAGACTAAGTAAAAAGGAAATAAAAATACTTTTTATATACAATGAAAACCTAATCCGATTCAAAATAGGAAAATTGACTTCGGTATGTGCATGGGCCACTACGCGGCCCGTGAGGAGTTGGACAGACCGTTTACCGATCTGTGTGATCATACTTGGCCTTCAAACATCTTCCATCCACGCTACCGCTCCACATGCCAGTACACGGCCCGTGTGCGATTCAACGGTCCGTCTAACAGACTGTCTGCCTTGCCTTAAACATTTTCCAGCTTCATTCGTCCTCACAGCCCGAGTCACGGACCGTGGTTGGTCACACGACCTGTGATGGGCCCTGTCTCATGCCACTTGCACAAATTCTTCAACTTTCGACGATAATGGCTCAATCACGTCAGTTTGACCGCACATGGCACGGCCCGTGGCAAGTCCCACGGTCCGTGAAGGGTGCCGTGGGATGGGCCTTAGGCGAATTTCCCCTGCATCTTTCCTTAGCTCCTTGTTGTCATCATTTGTCGCCAATTATGAGGCCACCGTGGGCCTCACGGTCCGTGTGGTGATACATGAGCCGTGTGGGTCCCCGTGTGCCATCACTCGGTTCCATTTTTGCTCCTCTCGCCCAAACTTGAACTCTTTTTCGTCTCTTTTCCTGTAGTTCACCCATTTCTCCATGTCGTAGTCACTTTTCCTGGAAAATAACAAAAAAACAAACATCAAAATAACACATTTACTTGAGAACGCGCAAAAATCCCTCATTTAAAGCGCTATAAGAGTCGTATTTCTACGACTCATCACATAGGCATTTCATTATCACTGTGTAAATAACATGAGTTGGTTCTGTGCTCCTTACTTTCATTTCCTCTAGCAACTCAAAAACAACTTGCATTTTTCCTTCACCATCGGCATCCATAAGAGTTGTGTGTGTCCTCGCTGATGGTATCAACCCATGTGCACATATAGTGTTAACCCAATTTCTTGCATCATCTAACTTTCTAGCTTTGCAGAACCCATATATTAAGGAATTGAATGTAACTATGCTTGGCGTAAATCCTTTCTGCGCTATTAGTTCGTATACCTGAACAGTCTCACCGATATCACCAAGTTTTGCATATCCGTCAATCATGACATTAATCAAAAAAATATCATGTATTAAATCGTTGTTTGTTAAAGTGTCAAACAGAACTCTTGCCTCATACATGTACCCTTTCTCACAAAAGCTTTTGAGAGTAGATCTATGAGCAACAATATTTGGAATAATTCTCTTACAACACATATCTTTGTGCAATTTAAAAGACATATCAACCAATCCTTTCTTACAAAGGCCTTGAATGAAAATTGAATACATGATATGACCTAGTTTACGACGCTGCTCTCTATCTCATGGAACAAATTCAAAGCTTCATTCAAACGTCCGCCTTTACACAAACTGCTAAGTAACATGTCGTCTGAGACATAACTAGCATGGACCCCTTCCTTTGAAGACATCTTCTCTCTCAACTTAATACTCTCATCAACATTACCTTTGTTGCGATATCCACAATTCAACATTTTATATGTGAAAATATCAGGATTCATACCTGTATGAAGCATTTCATTAATGAACTTCCGGACACCATTCATCAGACCAAGCAAATGAAATCCCTTGGCGAGGATTCCAGATCAGGCTTTAAACCATGTTTGTTCAAATCATCTATGAACTCCAATGCTTCTTCCATCACACTTGCCACACTTAACCCGTGAATGAGAATATTGTAACTATACACATTGGGATGTACTCCACATTTAAACATCGTACAAAAGAATGACTTAGCAATGTCTATGGAACCCATTTTACAGGAACTCGACATAAGAATATTGAAATATACAACACAAGACTCAGACTCTCTACGTTCAGTCCCTCGGACAAAATCAACTGCTTTTCGCATCAAGAATTGTTTGAACAGACCATCTATAAGAATCGAATTAGTATACTCGCTCGGGTTTATCCCACTGGGTTTGATATCATCATAAATATACTAGATGCAATCAGTGTGCCTCAAATTATACAACAAATAATTGTATGTAAATACCGAAGCCTGGATATTAAAATCTTTCATCTTTGCAAAAACAAAGAGAGCATCATCAACCATCTAACAATGGGAATAAGCAGAAGCCAGCACATCCCAGACAACATGATTAGAATCCCATTTCTGAAAGTGAATCAAAAGCAGGTTGCATATCAAATGAGCTGAACCAACGCCTGATATGAAATAACAACAAATTTATATAAACAGCAAAATGAGCAATGTAAGAAGTATTTCCTCTATCCCAACACATGTGATACACTTTCCTTTTAGTTTGTTCCCAAAAAAAGAATGATACTCTCTCTGTTTCAATTTACGTGATATAGTTTTACAATTTTAAAAAAGAAATGTCATCTTAGCCACATCATAACATTTATACAAGGGTTTAAAGTCAAATTATTTCCAAATATAAAAATGTGCCTAATAAGGAAATAGTGTCACATTTCTATACTTTTTTCATTTTTAAATTTAATGAGACTATTTATTGCAATAGGAATGTTGTTTTAAACTACAAGTTGCAAGATCTTTATTTTACTTGAGGGAGCCCATTACATAAAACCTGACAAAGGGAGTACCTATTTACACCATCCCATATAATTTGGCACATAAATATAGAGTTTACCGAAAAGAGTGGAATTGTGAATTAGTAAAGTATGTTAAGGGGCGTGTAAAGGGGAAAGTCGACAAGTAATATGGAATCAGAGGGAGTAAACAAAATAGAATGTTTAATGACATAGCAGAGAAACAAATACCTTGTTGCTGAACCAAATGTTGTAAATGAATCTTCAAAGCTCTTAACCGCTATTTTTTAGCCAAAACATGCGCAACAAAAACATGTGAAACTCTTGAATGATTAAACCCATAATCATTTCTTAACCAGAAGAAGAACTATTCGGAATTTTCAAAACTCACAATGCCTTCAATTTCCGATGAATTCAGCTCCAAGATTAAGCTTTTACAACATGGGTCACCTCGTAAAAGCTTTGCAGAACCTTTAGTGCAATGAGTTTGGAGAAAAAAGTTGAGGATTGCAGTCCCGGTGGTCAGTGGTCCGAAACACTCTTCTTTCCCTCGAATTTCAACTCTCCATCCCCCAGAATAGATGAAATTTATTGGGGAAAATCCAAAAATCAAATTCAAAGGGACCAATGAGCCGGAGTACACGGATTAACGGCTCCTTTCGAGGCTTCTTGTTGAAGATGTAGTATGTATTCACCTGATTTCAATTAAAAACAATGGATCGGCTAAGCCAATTTAAAGGGGAGGTGGTTTTAATTATAAATTTGTTTAAAATTATAATTGTGGCCAATTGTCAGAAAAATATATAGTTCATTTATTAATTTGGCTATAAGACAAATCGATATAAATCAATTAATCAGCTTCTTAAAATTATCAAACTGAAATAATTAACTTAATTATTTCTAAATTGACCAATTTTAGAATGATTTTTAAATAGTTATGAAAAAATAGTAATTAAATATGATTCCATAATTACCATTCTCAACCCAATAATCAACATTGGCTCTCTCGTGGGACTCACACCCAAAATAAGTCATGTGTTCGAACGTGATACTCAATTCAATAATGTGTCAGAATTTGACACTCGATATAATAGTGTGTTGGAACATAACACTTGATCTAGTGATGTATCAGAACATGACACGCGATCCAATATCGTGTCAAAAATTGACATCCGATCTAATAGTGGTATCGAAATGTGACACTTGATACACAATCACAATCACAATTATGACCCCCAATGAATGTTCACAACTTATCCAATTCCAGTAATAGGTTTATTGCATGCAATTTGATTATAAAGTCATTTGATTAAGTTTATTCCCTCATTCTCTATTCACTTACATGCAGGTAGGGGTGTACAGAACCAAATCGCAAATCGCACCAAATCGACAAACCGAGTCAATCAAAAAAAAAAATTCGATTAGTGGGTTAGTTTGATTTGGTTTGGTATTGAAGAAAAAATCTGACTATATTTGAGTTGGTTTGCTTTTGATTTTAAAAAATCAACCGAGGCCAAATCAACCCGACATTATATGTATATAATTTTTAATTTTTTTATATATAAAAAATATTTATTATAAGAATTTAGGGGGACA
>JAABOM020000092.1:6052117-6073106 GCA_011800125.2 Solanum clarkiae
ATGTTCTTCTGTGTTCAATTTTAACAACACATGTATATAATAATTATTACGTCTTAATCTCAAACATGTAATTCGATGTTGGACGCAAGTGGCTCGAAATAGCCAATTGTGCCGGCGTCACACGTATTAAAGTTGTTGAATTTTTTTTTTAAGTACTATGTTTGCATACATGAATATAAATTATTGAGTTGCAAAAAATTCCACATTTGTGTATTAAGTCTTAATTCTTTTATGATATTCATTTTATTAAAAAAATATTAATTATAAGCTAGTTAATTTTTTTTTGTTGGAATCAACTGTTTATAGTACGCTATATTAGACATGATTTATAATATTATCATTTTTCTATATCAGCCAAATTAAATATATTCTGAAAATGATATAATTGGGGAAAAATGTACCTTACGTTATTATTATTATCTTCATCTTTTTTAGTTGTCATGTTGTACTTCCGGGAGTCAATTTAACTAATTTTTAAAGCTAAAGTAAGTTATACTAATTTAATATTTTAAAATTGAAATTTGAATATTCAAAAGCTAGACAAGAAGTACCAAAAATATAATTTTTCTATATCAATATGATAAGATAACTCAAAAAAAAAAAAAAAAAAAACTATGTCAACTAAAAAAAACTGAGTATAAATAATTATTCTAAATTTATCAATTTATAAAATTAAGATAAACTTAATTACATTTTGTCATTGTTCCCTTAAATTATCTATGTTTGAAAGTGCAAACAAATTTGCAAAGTTTCAAAGAATTTCTGAAAGGACATGTAGAGAAAATCGAACAACTAATATGAGGCCGAGGAAGTAAACCTATAACTGCAAAAATAAGAATAACAGCATTGGAAGTATAAGCAAATGTCAACCAGTAACAGAGCCACATAGTAATTAGAGAGTTCATCTGAATTTCTCTCGACGAAAAATTATATTATTTATATGTTAAACACAACTTTTTATCTATATATCGACCTCCCTCTGATTAGTTCGTGTATCACTTATTAAAATTTTAAACTTCTTTATGTAAAACCCACAAAAGCCTTCTCTCCCTCCCTCTACCCTCACCCCCACGACCACCAACTCAAAACAATAGGTTATACAGCACAAATCAAGCCCAATAAGAGATGAAATTGCCACGTTTGCTCTCATCCAATTATATTTTATGTTCTTTATTTATTTTCTTTAATTTCCTTGTGCTTTTCCTTTCTAGTCAACATTGAGCAGCCAAAATAGATCTTTTTATTTTTCATTATGTACTTCACGCATAAAACCGTTTTCTTGATTGCTAAAAAGAACGACCATTTTCTGATGCAGATATCCACCCAACTTTCAAGCTTATCACCTCTGTACTCTTGTTTCGTTCTATAAACACCATCTCAATTAATTTCACGAAATACCTGTCACAATTTCTACCAACACAAGTTCAACCACTTGGACTGCTCAAGAGCCGAGACCATACTTTGGGGGTCCTCCACCCTACTGAATGCCATTCAAGAATGACAATCGACATTAGGTCCACTGTCGATGTGAACTAGAAATTGGATCAAACAAACATGAATTTTCTTAACCACAAACATGTTCCACCACTGTGTGGACTCTTCAGTATACTGAAGGGTCAAATTGGCCCACAAAGGAACCACTACAATGCACTTTTTCATCTTTCTTCCCACTTTTAGAACTATTCGAGGAAGAACACAACAATTCAATGGAAAGATAAACACTACATGACAATGTATACCATAACTTGTAAACAGGATAACAAACAAATCATAGAAAAGAACACCACATCCAACATTTACACAACTTTTTTTTAATTTTATTTTTTCCAGATTCCCTTCTACAAATTATTTATCTAACAGTAGCCGTGACAAAGTAAAAAAGGAAAAAAATGAAGACATCAAACAGAAAAAAAAAAAAAAAAAAAAAAAAGAAAACACCAATTCTACTCAGCACTTCCACTCAGGTGCCTTCAAAATATTTACAGCATTTCCTATCAAAGCTACCGCCGCCCTATAACAACTTCAAGGGAGCACATAACCACTTAACCAACCTAAGCTAGAATTCCTTACACTTCCAACAGCCACAGCAGAGTTATTTAGGCATTAACTCATAATACTAGTAGTGAGATGTTGTAGTAGTACCACATTGTAATCTCAAAACTGGCAAGAGGTCCCAAGCCTTTGTATCTGCCTCTGACCAAGGGCGACTGACTTGCGCTTGGCAAAAGCTGGGTACAGCAGCTCCTGGAACTTCTCGAGAAACAGACGCCATTCCTCTTCATCCATATCTGCTAGCTTCACAAAGCTGGAACTCACAGGAAGCTGCTCATTTGCACTCCTGTGGCCAGATGAAGAATTAGCAAGATAGGCATTTTCTGGTTTTGTTCCAGAAAAGTAAGGATGCTTCTGGTTCTTGTCACCTAAACTAACATTCTTCATGGACATTGATAGTTTCGACTCTGCCACATTCTTTGTGGGGGCTGGAACATATTTAAAGCTTGTTTCCTCTTCCTCTTCACTTTCTTCTTCCTCAATGCTTTCATCTAGCTTAAAGAGTTGAGTGCGGCCATTTCCTCCACCGAATGGCAAATGAAATGGGTTCCTGCTTGTGAAGTCATCAGAGGCCATTTTTGGACAAAAACCATATCCTGCATCCTCATAATCTATGTCAAATTGGAACTCCTCCTCACCAACTTCAGCCTTTGGAGACAAAATCTCCCTCTCAGCAATCAGCCTTCTTGCCTCCAAACAAACTACTTCAAGCTCACTCGGTTCCTCTTCCCCACGACGAAATTCCCTACTCATCATCTCACCAATCTCTGCAAGGCAAAGCCCATAAGTAGCAGCTTCCTTGAGGAAAATGGTGGAAAGGACCAAGACACGAAGGCACGCTTCGCGAATCATGGGGAGCTCACTTCTCAGCATCTCAGAGTCACGAACAGGATCAAGTTTCTCTATATATTTGAGTTCATCATCTGAAAATGGAATGGAAGCCTGAGGCCAATGAATCCACTCAAAATATGGGTCTTCCAACGTTTCTGGTAGACAGAGTCCATGATCGATGGGAATTAACTCTACTTGACCAAACGTCCCGACACCATCCAGCTTCCTAACTAAAAGATTTCCTGCATGCCTGTCTGTGTTAAAAATCCTGATGTCTAATATCCCAATACGGTGCACAGCAGCAACAGGGAAGCTTGATGTTCCATGGTCACTGGCATCAAAATCATGAGGGATGAATTGTTGCAGAGATGCAATCTTGCTGACAAGTTTCTTCTTGCTATGAGGCTTGTCCCCATTAACACCATCATTGATATTGAATATAGAATGAGTGATTTTCACCAATGCAGTGGCCGGCACATTAGCAAAATGATCATAGTCGAGAAGATATGCAGCAACCTCCCGAAACCCTGTTTCACCAACCCTAACTGAACGTTTTAAACCTGGCTGTCCAAGAGTTTTGCCAACAAAACCTTTAGGATTATTTGGTGCAAATGGCTCTTCATCTGTTGGCTTGACAATAGCAACACTCTCACCTCTACTGTTTCTAAAATAGTAAGCACCTCCAAGTCCACTGTGGACTGGAAGTGGATCAACTCCATTCTTGACAGCCTTCACAATCTCCTTGACAAGTTGTTTTGTCTTGGCAAAGTGACTAGAGTTCCCCAGTATTTCTATAGGGCCACTCTGATCTCTCTGTTGGACATCCCTCCCAGTAGGTGAAAGACATGGAGTTGATGAACTTCTATGCATAAAATTCCTTGTCAGCAGTAAAGGGGAATCATTCCGAATGGCACTAAGGTCGTTCTTCAACACCACATCTCCAAATGTTAAAGAGCTCTCCTCAGTTGGAACATTGAGGGCGATCTGCAACCTCCTCTTGACAGTATGAGCATTGTCACTACGGTCTAACTCCATCCCCAGAACACAGCCAGTGTCAGTTTGCACAAAAACCCGTCTCCTACCAGTAGATTTCCCTTCCATCCTACTGCTTCCATGGTACTCTCCACCAAGAGGACTCTTAAATACAGCTACAGCCATCTGTGTTTGAACAGGACTGTCCAACTTAGGAGACATACAAGGACAAGAACCACCGACCTAAGTTGCAATCAGAAAAAAGGATGGTGGCAGAAGTGAGCTTCCCGACACACTCAACTTAGAAGCCGGTGTGCACAAACCACCAAAAGAATCAATCCAGAAACGATCATCAATCAGGAAAAGAGGATCAAAAACAAACCCCCAAAGATGTCACCACTGGACACAAGAACACTATCACTCGCACGTCAGATTTGAACAGCGAATGATGTAGATCTCAAATGTTACATCGAGAGAGCCATCTGCTGATGCGTATTATAGCACTGAACAACAATCTGTTAACACATAAAACATTAAATTAATTTATGCACTTTATAACCCAAAAATCCACCAAATACAACATTCTACACTAAACAAACCACTTATTCCAAACAACACCAATAACAAGGCTCACAAGATCTTCAAGAATCCAAATGAACAATTCTCTTAAACACTAAAAGCTAAGTTTAAACAATCCTTAATTTCACAATTTCACAATATATAGATTAAAAAAGTTCGAAGATCCTGAATCAATTAGCTCTAATTTCAGAATAAATGCAAATCTATATATCATTTCAAAGCTAAAACTCTTTTCCACACACAAGCAAATCAATAAACACACTATTATCAAATTCATCTGAGATATAACAAACACTAACCACTCGAAACTCTCCTTTTTTCCTCCAATTATATAGAAACACAATCGATTACTCACATTTACTACTCAAAACTCCCAGTCCCATCCAACTACTAGAAAACAAAAAACTCAAAGCAGTGAAAACATCACTAACACCGCTTACATCACTAACAAATCAACACATAACCGAAATCCGAAATCAATACTTCAAAAAAAACTCACCAGATGGCCAGATCTGAGAGAGATCGCGCCCCTGTAACTCCCTTTTTCCGGCACCTTTCTCTTCACCGCCGAATGAATACTTCCGTTCAGCGATGTACACCGACCGATAAGGGCAATCAACGGCCACGATTCGTTCGAAGCCACCAAAACCCCCTTTTCTTTGTTCTTCTCTCTCTGTATATTTCTGTGTGTTTTACAATATTCTGTATCTATATATCCAACATTGGATTAAATTTTAATAATTTCATTTATTTTTTTTTCTTATTTATTTTTTTGCGCGTGAACTAACCATGGTCAGTTACATGGTTAAAGCGGCGAGTTAATTGCATGGAAAGGTCTAGAATATCGAAGGATCAGCCGTTGGATATAAATGGACGGTGGAGATTTGGAGGTGACGTGGAGATAAAAGATTGGATGATGATGTGGCGGTTTAAAGAGCGATATGGGTAGTGACAAGTGACAAAAACGAATCGGGTGGGTTATTTTACCCATTTTAAGAGACGGTGAGTGGTCGAATTTACGAAAGTATCCTTGATTGGAGAGATATTTTTCTTCTTTTTTATTTTTCTCGTGAAAAAAAAAAAATACGGGGTTTGACTCTGTGCTTCGCGGGACCAGGATGTTGTTCATGGTCCAAATTTGACTAAGAACAATGTTTGCAATAATAAATTTCACGAGTCAGGTTTTGGGAAGGTAATAATGACGGAGTCAGAATTTTAGTTAAGGGGTTTATAATCTGAAAAATTAAACATATGAATTTGTCGAAGATAGTTTGACATTTATTATATATAGATAAAAAAATAATTTTAATCATATATAAATAGTATAATTTTCCGTCGAATGGAGCAATATAAAGTGGTTCTACACTTTGAGAGTGGTGTATACGTAATCTCACTTGTAAAGATAGAGGTTTTTTTTTTTAGACTCTCGATTTACGTAACTATATTTGAAAAACAAACATGTAAAAACAACTACATTAGTAAAGAAATCATATAAAAAATAAATGAAAAAGAAAACAACAACAATAACAAATATTATGATAGTCAAGATCAAGGACATACTAAAATCATAGGGCAAGATAGTAGGAGGGTAACAAAAATAATACGGATAAGGAATATATAATGTACGACGACCTACTAATTAATATTTTTATCCTGATACTTGATTTCTAAATCTTCGTATTTAGATTCATATGTTTTGTAATTAAGTTGCACATGGGTCATATCTTATCCAACGATCTCTAATTTATATCTCTATCAATTCCTATACCTACTATATTCAACCTCTCAAGCCTCCTCATTAAGATGTATATGCACTTAATAGTTTAAAGTAAAATTGTCATCAATAATTTTGTATAGTCAGATGAAAAATTAATGCATATTTAATATCAAATCAATAAGTATATAACATGTGCTTGAATATATACAACTATCACTTATAGATAATTAATTAGTTTATACTTTTACTGAATTAACTACTTGTAATTTAAATTAATCAATTTGATATAAGTACATCTGATACAAATAAATATTTATCGTTGATCAGATGGACGATATTTTCGAGAAACGAACTTGAATATTTTTGTAGGTCAAAAATATGTGGGAAGTCATTGCAGTCACGTTTGATTAAAAAGGAGAAAAGTGTGTTGATGTTATGGGGTCATCATCATGAGGAAGAAATAGTGTGTTGATATCATGTCATTCACTTAGGTACAAAAATTTTATTTTTCTTTAGAAAAAAAAAAAGATAAGTAATTTTTAAATAGTAGGAAAAACTGAAATATTAATTATTTCTAAGAATTTTTTACAATAGAGCCCATGGACAACATTAGATTATGTATGAGACATTGGAGAAAGTTAATCCCCTTACCATAATTGTGAGATGTATAATTTTTCTAAGATACAAAAAGAAATTAATGCATACAACCATTATCACTACTAAATAAAAATTATCGAAAAGCCATGGATGGTGTCTTTTTTTATCAAAAAGACGGAAAAAGATGAAGCGGTTACTTTAGTTGTTTTTGTGTTCGATACTTTTTAAAAAGCGATGGATTAGGTCGTTAAAAACGACAAATTGTGTCATTTTATTTATTTTATTTTTAATTTTTTGATAAAAATGGAAACTATATCGCTTTGTTCTTTAATATGAAGAACAAAATAACGAACAACATCGTTTTTTTGTTCTTTATTTTTTGAGAAAAACGACGAACAAAAGCACCTTATCTATCGCCTTTCTGAAACATGTTTTACAGTAAAACTGGCAATTTCTACTGCCCACCTACAACTCAAATCAAATTTAATTCAATTCAGCTCATACATTATATTCAAACAAGAAACACAAAACACAAAATATATAATAACCAACTTGATTAAACATTCAAAGGTACTGAAATCATAAATTTAAAGAGTTATAAAGCCTTTCAAAATTAGTGCAAAAATCTAAAATGTTCACTAGCTAATCAAAAGGATGCATGTTAAGGAGTGAACTCTATGTATTCATCTTCATCAATGTATTCAGTTTAAATTTGAGAGGACTCTTCAAATGTGAGTTAGGCCGAATTATCCATCTCAAGTAGTATCGCTCATATTCTTTTTGCATATTCAAAATAAAAATTAGCATCAACATGTCTGCGCGCATACATAATACATAAATAGATATTTAAATTCTATTTTTTGCCATTGCAAACACAAGTATTCTAATTTTGAGAACATACATCTAAACATCTCAACTAATTTTCAACTGAAAGCTTAAACACTCCATCAACTCATTTTCATCGTGTTTTGTGAACACTCGATGTTAACGTGACACATAAATTTTAGAGAGTTATCTAAAAAGTATTTTGTAAGTTGTAGTATTTAATTGACACAATGCTAAAGATAAACTGAAGTATTCAGAGATCTGCACACTCAAAATTGAATTGCTTACGTGCAAGATCAACTATGTACATTCTTAAAGTTGAAATGCACATTTGTGAGACCAAGATAAAATGCTTTTTCATGTGTTTTGCCTAATTAATTACCAAGAAAGCTCCAAGGAGACATGCATGCATTCATCTCGGTATGAGTCCCTTCAAAAGAAGCAATTTGACTATAATTGTGTATTCATGAAATTAGGTTTCATTCACTAGATTACATTACGAGTTTGGAATATTTTTTGGTATATGTTTAATCAAGTTAATTAATCCAATATATTGCCTTGCATTCTACACAAGCAAGTGAAGTTGATATATAGGTGACTATCATCAAGACACTTCTTGCCCCCTTTTTTTTTTGGTTTTTCACTGGTGTCCAAAGCTCGTGGAGCCTCGACTAAATTCAGATTGTGCACTGGAGGACCCATTTGAGGGGGACGTTCCCAACAAAATTTTTTTCATTCTCGAGGCTTGAACCCGAAATCTCTGGTTAAGGGTGAAACACTCTCTTACTTTTAATCAAGAAAGTCAAATAAATATGTTAAAATAAGTTGAGTTAATACAAGATCAGATCAATCATTAACTCCTTCAAATTTGAATGGATTGGATGGGTCATATTTTCATCAACTAACGTTGTCACCCTTCGTTGTAGTTAATAAGCATCCTGGTCTACCTCCACTTGAAACACCATATGAACAGTTCTTTCTTTATAATTATTTGGTATTTAAAATCTCCATTGACTGAATTAGGCCATATTTGTATTGCCATATGACTCATTTAAAGGAAAAATTATCTCTAACAAGAATTTAGCATTCTTAAAATTCGATCTGATACCTCTAGTTAAGAATTAAGTGACCCTATTCATATCCAACATATTTTTAAATATTTAATACCGTGAATAAGCAACGCACTAACAAACTGAAGGAAATAATCACAACAGTTAAATCAAATCCCCTAAATTGTGAAGTTATACTTATTCTACACTGTTTGAATATTGAAAAATTTGTAGAGTATAAATCGCGACGTCTACTCCTTTGATCAAATAAATTTTTTATGATAAACTTTGTACTCTTCACTTTACCATTTTAATTATCTTTGAGGACCCTCATCCCTTGAGCCAAATAATTGCTAATAATTTTTTTTTTCTTTTTAATAGTAGCTTAAAGATTAGATTTAGAGAAACATTATCCATAAACATGAATGGAATTTGAACTAATTTAGAAGTTTAGACGTGTAGTCCAAAAAAGGGTCTAAAGACGTGCAAGGTGGTAATTATGTTTGTGAGAGAAACTTCTTCACATAAACAAGACGTATAGTTGACTCGTGCAAATAATTTTAAATATTTTTTTCTATTCGATATTTAATATTTTTATTAGATCTCGATTAAATTAGATCTATACATTAAGATTGAAAAAATAGTAACTCATCCAAGTAAGATGCATGCATTAGGAGTGGATTTTTCCGCTACAATTCTGAAATAACTATTATTGAATTTAAGATTATTGTGTTATTTTATCTAAAAAATAATAATAATAATATACCCGGTGAAAATTCTATAAGTGGGGTTTGGAAAAGGTAAAATACACGCAGACCTTTCTACTATCTCGTAGAGATAGAGAGACAGTTCTAAAAGACCCTCATCTCAAAAAATCATCTTGAAAAATAGAAAATATTACATATGAGATGATTAGAATGGACAACAAATAAAATTATAAAGAGACATTAAAACTAACAAAATAAATAACTGACAATAATAATACAATATATAACAACACAACTACTAACCTACTATGAACCAAGGTCCAACATCATCCTACTCCTACAAACCTTCTAACCTTCTACCTTAATACACGACCTCTATTCCTTTCCATTTAAGATCATATCCTCGAGAATATGAAGTTACGTGATATCCTATGTAATCACCTCCCCCAATACATATTAAGTATAAAAATGAGTTATTTTATCTACATATTAAGTATAATAACATTTGTAAAATAACTAATCCCAATGAAATGAGTGATTAGCGTATAAAAATTATTAATACGTTGGAAATTCTGTAAATCTTATCTTTTTGTCACACGTAGAATACGACAAACTTATTATAAAAAATTAGTACATAATATTTTAATATTTTTTGGATTTGATCTGAATACAACATTATAGTTCACCCACTTGTCATAATTACAAGAAAAATTTATTAATTTAGCGCTAATCTTAGCAAGGTCTTTGAATCTAGTCAAAGATATTAAGCTGTAGTAATTAAATTATGTTGATTTTGTTAACTTCCTTTTGTGCTTACTATTGGACAAAGTGATTATATTGCTACTAATTACTAGGCAACATTATAATTCCCTTGGGGACAAACTTTTTCTAGTCTAGGTACAAAGAAATGGTACAATTATTTAATACTCTCTCTGTCTCATATTGACTGAATTTATAAGGTAATACACATATATTAAAAAAAATTCAAAGGCAAACTTTATACCATACTTTCCACTATTGTCCTTTGTAAAATCGTAAATATATAGTGTAATTATTTCCTAGAAAATATAAAAGTTCAATAAATGAAGGGGAAAATATGAAAAAAGTTTAAAACATTCATCTTGAACTTTAAAAAATTCAACTATTTTGAACCTTGAAAAAAGCCTAAAAAATTTAATCATTTTGAGATGGAGGGAGTACCAACTTGTGACGATTCGACTTTTCAAGTCAGAATAGCATCTGTTAGATTTCAACTACAAGCAAGTCAAGTACTCACTATCTACGGTACTTGTCCAATAACTATATGTAATGGTAGCTAACAATAAACAATATAAGCCAAGAATTATCTATTTTAGGACTTGAAAAGCACCTATAATACTACAATACAAATACAAGCCAAACTAGATATATATAAGGTCAGTGTCTGAATACAAGGACAACCAAATAGACAGAAGGAGACCACAGAAGATCCCAAGAGATGTCCGGTACTCACCCCTACTTTTCTACATATGCTTGTGGTGTAGGCCCGAGTACGAGCCGCGCTCGTTGATCTGGGAATGTCGTAGCCGCTTTTAACAATTAAATGCTATATCCATGCACGAATCTTGAAGTCAAAATAATTCAAATATATTTTAATGTAATGTAATATTATCTGTTTTGAATGAAATTCGTACAATATTTTTGAAAAAAATGCAAATTTTGAGAGTATCACTATACTTTATATATACAAAACTTTTGTCTTTTCAACTACCGATATCAAAGTTATTCATACTCAACTCCTCCTCAAACTAAGTTTCATGTGACTCATCAATTCGTGAATTTATTTGGAGATTAATTGTATACATCCATTTCAATTGAATATAGTCAACAAATTAAAGCACACAATATAGAAATTACTCGTACACTCAACTCCTCTTTAAATTAAGTTTCATGTGACTCATCAATTCATCAATTCATTTAGAGATTAATTATATACATCAATTTCAATCAAGTATAGTCAACAAATTAAAGCACACTAACTTTATTGTCATGTATGTATGTGTCTATAGGTAAACATAATGAATCTAAACACTAAATTGTGCCCCTGCATCATAACGAATTATTATTATTATTATCATTTTAGGATCGAGATAATTAAATGTCATACAAAATTTAGCAAAGTAATTTGAATGATCATGGGTAAGAAGACAAACGAAAAATACACCAAAAGAGATACAATCATTTAACGTGGTTCGATCAGTCGTCCTACATTCATAAGAGGAGATAAACAATTAATATATAAAAGACAGTATAAAATAGTAAGAAAAATAATCTCACACAATTTATGATCGAAATACAAAGAAATTCCCACAAATATACCTTTTATATATATATATATATACCTTATTGAGGTGAATTACAAGATTGTACTTTTCATTTTCTGAGCTCATTAATACTGACTAGAAAAAGCCATCTCTTTTTGATGGATTTGTTGAACCAAAATCATTAAATTTGAGAAGGAAAAAATTAAGCCGTGATTAGGACAGATGTGTTAAATGACTAAAATACACCCCAAGCTAACTGAAATAATCAAGAGTAGTTTGATTCACGGTCTAAGTTATCTCAAAATTATAACTCTGAAATCATAATTTTTGGACTAGATAGGAAAAATTAAGACTGATTTAATGGGATACAGTAGGATATTTAGAGAAATAATTTTAAGAATTTAAAATTTATATTTTTTTAAATTAAATTTGAGATTAAATATATATCTTCAAGCTTCAACCAAACAAATTATAAACCTAATCATGAGATATTTCACTTTAGAGAATCTTTCATTATTTAAATTTTACTTTGTTGAGTAGGACTCATTCCTCAACAACAACAACATCATATCTTGATTTTTTTTAAAAAAAAAATATCATGTCTAGTAGAATCTCACAAGTAGAATTTGAAGAAGGTAAATGTACGTAAATTTTACCCTTACCTCATAAAGATAAAGAAGTTGTTTCCGGAAGAACCTCAAAGTAATATATCAACCCTAGAAGCAGCAAATACTAGTTACAAAAACGAATATAGTGAAAAACAACTGGAAATTCATAAATACAATACAAGTAACAAAATAAATTATGGATAATAACAACACAATATATAATGACACGATTACCAATCCTACAGTTCTACTATATTACAAGGCAAGACATCCTCCTATCCCTACTAAGTCTACTAACCTTCTACCCTAATTCGAGACTTTCACTCCTTTATATCTAAGGTCATGCCTTCGGTAATATAAAATTGTGTCATATCTTATCTAATCATCTTCCCCAATACTTTTTCAGTTTACCTCTATCCCTCATTCCCTAACTCCAGCCTGTTGCGCCTCGATTCCTCACCTTTCATAATTTTTTTTTTTTTTTTGTAAATGTAATTAAAAAAATATATATCCAAAGTTCCAAACTATGACAATATTTTTAATTATCCTACTTCTCATGAATAGACTAATTCTTCTTGCTCTTTTTTCTTTTGTCCACCAATTGTCATTATCAAGACACATGAATATAATTAACCAAGTCAGCACCAAGGAAACATGCAATCATAACTGCAAGTTGCATAATAATTAATGAGATTAATTAAGTTATTACTTTTGATTAAAGGAGTTTGGGTATATGTTTAATCAAGTTAAGTAATCACTTTTCACATCATCACATTAATAGATCTTTAAAGTGATTAGTCAAACCAACAAGGCATCTTTTCTGTTCAAAACCTTGACTTTAAAGTTCTTTGTCACACCTTAATTTGATTTTAGGTTGAAATTGATATTTCACTTTTCTTAAGCGTTTATTATTATTATTATTATTATATTGATATTACTTAGAATAAGCCTGACATTTCACAGTTTGTAAAGGATAATATATTGAATTAAAGTAAATGTCATATTTTAAATGATTAATTTATCTATGTAATTAATGATTATTTAAAAATATACACATAAATTATTTTTTAGTTGAAAATATTTAATTAGCTCACTTTTTCATGTATCATTGAAAGATAGTATAGTGTAATTATCTAAATAAATTATACCAATAAGTTAAAAAAAAGATCATCTATATATTTGACCTAAGTATAAAATTATGTAAAATCATAAATTACATTATAGACCCATCCCTGTATTAGTTTTTTTTTTTATCCTCTTTCTGCTACTCATATTGAAGAACCTCTAAATTTTGTCTCTGAGTTGTTGACAATCGTAAAAACACTCTTCTATTTAATTAAGTAAACTTAAGTACACTCCAAATCTTGTAATATGTGTGAAATGCATCCCGAAATTTTCGCCAAGTTTAAGATGTTTTCAACACTTCTCTCGACCTTTTATTAGAATTCTTATGCTCATATAAGAGTTTGAGATCATTTGTTATGTCATCTGATAGATTGAGACAGATTAGAGTGTATTTAAGTGTAGTTAGTCAAATTTATGAATATTTTTAACACTGTCAATAGTTTAAAAATAAAATCGAAGAAGGCACCTCTCCATTTTCTCTTTCCATTTTTCTCAAATTTCTATCTAGGTGGATGACAAGTGGCATAAATTCGATTTGATGACTAAAATTTAATAAACCTATGCCATTAAATGGAAAGAAAAGAAATAATCAATGGAATCTTAATTGTCAAATTTAATTTATGTCAAATATCACCATCAAGATAAGAACTTACGAAAATGGAGAGAAGTCTTGTTCGTTCGCTAAGAGTCAACAGAACAGGCATGTCACGTGATGCTGACTCGTGCGGAACGATGAGATCCCTCAAAAAGAAATTTTCCCTCTTCTAACTTATTTAAAATAATTAATTTATTTCATCCATTTATTTATTATATTCGATATTATCCTGCCACGTCTAAGATAGGACCAATTCAATAATATTTTTGGCATATAATATAATCCACTTGGTTATAACCCATGCTTTTTATTTATTGGCTCAGTCCACTACAATACTAATGGCTATGTGCCGTTTGTTTTTATTTAGTATTAATATGCAATTTTATCTTCAAAAATGCCTGTTGCAACTTCGAAGATTTCATATGTGTCCCCCCTCAAATTTAATTAAGTTCATGACACGTATTATATAATTATAATAAATTATACATATTATTTTTTGAGCGAGTTATAGCATTGTTGTCAGTGGTGGAGCCACATTAGGATGAAAGGGTTCAGACAAAAAATTACACTGTTTATATATGGTAAAAATATTTTTTTATGTGTATATAATAGATGTCGAACCTCCTTCACCGAGTTTGTGTGTCTACTTCTTAAAATTTTGAAACGCTTAATGAAAATTCTGATTCCGCTACTGATTATTATGTTGAAAAAAGTACGTAATATGTAAACTTATCGAATTATGTTTTAAATAGTTATTCGTTTTCTTTTCTTGTTTAAAGTATAAGATTCATCTAAAGTATAATATGAATAATTTTTTTGAAAATGTAT
Source organism: Solanum clarkiae (assembly GCA_011800125.2). Classification (NCBI taxonomy): domain Eukaryota; kingdom Viridiplantae; phylum Streptophyta; class Magnoliopsida; order Solanales; family Solanaceae; genus Solanum; species Solanum clarkiae. The sequence goes on from JAABOM020000092.1 coordinate 6,066,906, forward strand.
AGCGATCATGTTTGTCGTATAGTTTTTTCTCTTTGATATGTCAGTCACGATAACGTTTAGATTTTGAAAGCCAAATTTTAAATTGCTTAGATGATAAGTATGATCCACCTTCAAATGTAAGATCGTGCCGACAAACACTTGACAATAAAACTTCTCCTTTTGACATGATCAAAGTAGAAGTTTAGCTACAAATCTTATCGAACAAAATAACATTTACTCAAAAAATTATTACATTAGTAATTTTATTAAATATATATACATTCCGTAACGCATGTAGCTCACTTAGGCGAATCTCACATCGGAAAAAGAGGGGAAGTTCCTGGGCTATATGTAAAGTTTGGAACCTTACATGTGCATACGCGTTTTCCCGGGCTTGCGTGGGAGGAACAAAACCGTGCGGCCCTGTGGGACCAAAGCGGACAATATATGCACGTGTGGGGCTGTTCGTGACAGATGGTATCAGAGTCGACTCTCTGCTAGTACGGTGGTGGGGCAAACCTCAGCGAAGACGCTGAGTCCCTATGGGGGTGAGTGCAGGGACGGCGATACTTTACTATATGTAAAGTTTGGAACCAGATCCTTGATTAAAAAATGTTTCAACCCTTGAAATAAAACTTTTTCCCTCTTTCCAAAATCCCCAGTGTAAGAATTTTGTCAAACTTAAAATTATTATGTTTAAGATATAAAATTAAAATTCTGATTTTTAGGATGGCTAAAGTGAAGGTAAGTGGCCTGTTTAATCATTCTCTGAATTTGATAAAAGATGTCAGCAAGAAACTTGGGAGTTGGAACATAGTATAAGACATTTCAGTGGGCGGTTGTTATTATTGATAAAATACTGTTTTATAATTTTATTTTTTTATTTTTTGTTTAATATATTTAAGATTATAAGATTAATCAACAATTTGATATATTTTGTTTTGAAACACGAAATTTAAAGATCTTGATAAATTAATAAATTAGGAACGAAATCTTGTTTAATGAAAGATCTTAAAATGCAACATCTTAAAATATTTGATTAATTTGTTTATAAACTATGATTCACGTATATCATAAAATTATATAAGAATTAAAGAAATTTTGATTTTTGTTAATAACTAGTAACATTTTTTCACGTTTATGAAAAAAATACAACTTCAAAATTCAAATTAAATATATATGTTACGATCCGAAATTCAGGCGTGATGGCACTCGTCTTATTCCACCAAGATAAGTCAGCCTACAACCAAATTATAACATTAAAAATGTGAAATTATAATAAAAATAAAAGTTCAATTACGAATAATAAATCAACTTTGTATCATTCTGAATAAAATGTATCATTCTGAATAAAACTTCAACTTTGTATCATTCTGATTTCATAGCACATATCTTGGATCAAAATACAAATATTTAAGGACACAAAAAATATTTACTTTAATTTTATTTTCAGGTTGTATCTTAGATTTGGGACACTTGTATCTGCACATACCATCCCTTTTTTTTTTTTTGGATTTTTTCAAAATCAGAACTTCGTATCTAGGAAATATTATATACTGCACCGATACAATGTATTATAATTATTTTATTGTATTTCTCAAGTTTTCATTATTTTTATACATGGAAAAGTTGTAAAGAAATGAATAATTTGTCAGAGAATATCAAAAACTTTAGACTAATGAATTAAACTTAGTACATATGCAACGTGAAAACCACTTAGAATATTGTGGATTAATACTTGGGAAAGATATTTGAAATATACCTTTTTTAGGATCAAGTTATGTTAATTTATTATATATTTTAATGATTTCTAATTCTATAGCACATAAAATCTTACGGATTTTAAATTTTTGAAGATTCTCTTAACACAAAGTGATTTAATTAATTATTTATTTATTTAGTATAGCAATCTCGATTGTTAGTATTGAATTTTAAGTTATCTAATTTAGTACATTTATAGTTAAAAAAATTGTAGAAACAATAATACGTATATTCAAGCCTACATTTGCTTCTAAATTTTGTACTTGTGTAGTATAATTATAAAAAGCTTAAGAAATTAAGAATTCAACATGTATTATATATACTAGTCACAAGAGTCTTTAACATATGTTATTTTTTTAATTTCGATTTATGTGATAGATTTTTTTAATATATATATTAAATTTATTGACTATTGTGACTTTAACATATTTTATATTATTTTAAAATAGTAGTTGTTACTTATTTCGTTTTAATTTATGTAATATTAATAGATGAACCAAGTGAAAAAAATAATTTATTAGGGACAATATTGTAAAAACAAGCAGTTGAAGTAAACACGTTAATCATTAGCTGTCTTTAAGGCAAAAATGATTTATTTGGGGTAATATGTAAATTTATAGTTGAAGCAGTTGAAAAAAATGATTATTATAAATGATATTGCACATATGGAATTTTTAGAGAAGGTCAAAATTTTATTTATTTTTAAATATTTTAAATTGTTAATAGTCGCAACAGTTGAAAAAATGATTTATTAGGATTAGCATTGTAAAATTAAGCAGTTAAAGTAGACAAGTTAATCAGCAACTATCTTTAAGGAAAAATAATTTATTTGGAGTAATATTGTATATTTGAAAATAATTAATAGAAGCGACATAGTAAAATCAAGCTGTTGAAGTAGATACGTCAAACGACAACTACCTGGTTAAGGGTCAATTCTATAAATTAATTTATAAATCGTAATAGAATCATAATTAAAGTAGCTTAAAAAATAATTAATAAAAATAATATAATAAAATCAATCAGTTGAAGCAGACATCTCGACCATCATGCTTTAAGGCTCATCTAAATAATAGTAATTAATTATTTTTTATGTATAAAATATAATGTTTAGACAAAAGATATCAAATAAAACCTTCTTTGTTTGGCATTTTAGCCCCTTGTGGTAAGTAGATAAATTAAAAAAATCATAATGACCGTCCTCAATTTGTTTTTTATTGTTTCTTCATAAAAAAGCAATTTCAAAAATTTGTGGCCCATAAAATACGATTATGAAGAAGTTAAAAAAATAAAAAATTAGAACATTTGAATTGGTCTGGTGAAACAATGTTGGCCTCAAAAAATACAACAAGTGTCACTATGGACTCTTTACTTCCAAGATATTTTCAGACAAGCTTATTAAGTTATTCACCTAATTAAGATATGGTTTTAATTAAATTACTAGTATTATATTGTAAAATAATTATTTATTAATTATTTATATGTGCTAGGACGGCTAAAGATATTAAAATAAGGCATTTGCTGGGTGATACATATGAATTGCACGTGTTGGTACTGCGGTACGTTGCTTTATTAATAAGTAAAAAATATAAATAAGTGATCAATTAAAGAGGTGTTAAAGAACTAAGTTGCTCGGACTTTTTTATTTTGATGCCTTATTCGTATTGACATGATATAGGTGTAGGTGTGAACATGAGATTCGTGTTTGATTTGATCAATCGATTTCGGGTACTTTGATCAAAATCAATTGAGAAAGTTTGGGTGATTTTAATAGTTTTTGTAATCAATACAAAAGTTAATGTGAAACTGAAGAAAATAGAAATTTATATGTCATGCTTTTTTTTTTAATCTCCTTCAAGTGTTCTCTTCAAGTTCTCCACATAATATCTTTTTTTAGGTTCTCTCTATTTTTAGATATTTCGATTATTTTTAGACGAATCTCCACATCCATATTCATGCATGGATCCATATTTTTAAATCTTAAAAGTTAGATCAGAAAGAATTCGACCTCTATATCCACACCCGTATCGCACACCCACACCCGAGTCCAAGCAACTTAAGTTAAGATCTCTTTTTTCTTAATCAAATGTCTTAAAGTTTATATTTCTAAACATAAAAGAGGATTATGTTAAGAGTATCATCTCCAAAAAACAAGTCTTGTAATATTTAATCTTGAATTAAATCAAATTTAAATTTTAATATAAATATTTAATATTGAATGCGAGAAAAAAATATGATTTTTCTTAGTAAATAATTAGTTAGCAGGCATATCGAGGAAGACATTATTTGATTGTTACTCTAGTTTAAGAGGTTTTTCCATAATGACAATTTTACTTTGATTAAAAAAAAAAATTAGAATCGACTATATGAATTTTTATAATATAGAAAGATAAAGAAATACGAGTATAATGTATTCATTATTAAATAATATTAATTAATTTATTGATGAATCTTTACAATATAATTTATATGTTTTAACTTTATTGCCAATACTTGATTGATTTATTAATTATTAGTAATGCCAAGGGGCCTTTTTTTAATAATTAGAGATTTTGAATTTAAATAAATTAATAAATATTTTGGTAGAGAAAAAATTTTGTCCTTCTAATATATTATGATTATATATGATGCAAATTTCAATTAATTTAAATCAAGAAATTTTAAATATCAAACTAATGTATTAGTACACATTCCTTTTTCTTGAAAAGGAAAAGAGATAATGAAAAGGACTCAGTAAAATTTGAAGGTGGAAACTTCCTAATAATTCAAATATTCAATCATAAAATTACGCATTTAATCTTTTAAATGAGCTGATTTTTTATTTTTTGCCATTCAATAATTGAATTTATAGCTAGTGGGGTAAGGGATGGGGACGACGTTAATTCTTTAGAGATTGAAGTTATATCTAAATATAATTTGCAAAATATTTTGATATAAAAATATAAATTTGTGTTTGTTAAAAAAAATAGTGTTTAGAAGGATAAAATTTGAAAGAAAAATTATCTAATTGCACTTCTTTATGATCAAATTTTTTATTATTTCTATCAATTTTAAAAAATTTCAATAATTTCTTCTTTTTCATTCGGATATATTAATTCAATAATCTAAATACATTAATTCTGATTCTTTAATTATCTCTATGTTCAACGTATCATGCTTTAAATGTTACTTGTTAATACTTAAAAATCCTAATTTTTATATCTGGTGCAGAATTAGTGTAAGCAGATTATTAAATTAATGTATTCACTTTGTCATATTTTTTAAGAAACTTTTGTACATTAAAAAGAATAAAGAAAAATGAGAATTAACTCTTTATCTTATGTGATTTACGTAATCGCTGCTAAATTAAAAGAGAAAAAAAGTGCTAATGACCTTGGGACAATCTAAGATGTTGTTGGATCCAATGTTGTTTTTAGCCCAATTTTGCGTGAGTTGGAGCTTATTATATGTAATTTTATTGATTAATGCGAAATATATATATAAAATACATAATTAAATTAGTGCGTAAACCATAAGGTTTCATAAGAATTAATTTTGTCGTTGTTGATATTAATTTAGTGGTTCAGTGGAAAGAGATGAATTCCTTCTTTAGTAATTAGAGATTTCGAGTTCAAACAAGTTAGTAACAAATATATTTTTCTAGAGAAAAACTTTTGCCCTCTTAATATATTTTTGCTATTCCGTTTTATATGACTCACTTTTCTTTTTGGTCGATCCTAAAAGAATGACACATTTTTATATTTTATTTAGTAACAATTTATTTTAAAATATTCATTTGACCCTTAATGAAATGATTTACAGTCACACAAATATCTATTATTTATTTCATATCACATTCTTCAAAAGTCTTTCTTTCTTAACTCTGTGTCAAGTCAAACTAACTTATAAAAAATTAGACGTAAAAAATATTAAATATGACACAAATTTTAATTAGTTGAATCAATCAATTTCAAATATTAAATATCAAATTAATACATCAATACACATTTCTTTTTCATGAAAAGGAAAAAAGATGATGAAAAGGACTCGCGAGATTTGAAGGCGGAAACTTCCTAACAATTCAAATAGGCAATCATAAAACTATATATTTTGACCATTTAAATGAGTTGATTTTTAATTTTTACTATTTAGCGATTGAATTTGTATCTAGTGAGGTTAAAGAGTGGGGGACGATACCAATTCTTTCGAAAATAAAATTATATTCAAATGTTACTTATGAAATATTTTGATACGAACATATAAACTTATATCTGTTTAAAAAATATTTATTAGAAGGACAACAACAACAACAACAACATACCCCAGTGCCTCAAAAGGCTCCCGCTCATTGCAGGGTGGGGGGGGTCGGATGTACGCAGCCTAACCCCTATGTTTAAAAACATAAAGTGACTATTTCCAGATGACCCATGAGGAGCGTCGAAAGTTGCATTGACTAACTGCTACTTCACAAATGAAAGAAGCGCA